>MU182470.1:0-24951 GCA_016904865.1 Pissodes strobi | reverse complement strand
CGCCATGAAAAGTATCACTTTTCCTCCATATAAAATAATATACTATTACAGTACGAGTACGAGTATTCGGTTGGGAGCTTGCTATCGGTATATGGCTCACTTTATTTATCATCCCGTTTGAACGTCCTTGTCCCACTCATTGGTTAACTTACTATTATCGTTTTTCTGATACAATAGAAATATTGACATAACAGTATATTTAAGTCTGCCTCGAATTGCCCAAGATGTCGCAGGTTAAAAACGAGAAAATTTTAATTTACCTTCTTATGTTGTTTTTAAGTAAACCCATGACCAAGTAAATATTCAGTCAAGAAAGTAATTGGACGCAGATCCTGTTAATCAATTCAGAGTTCAGTTATTCAGATTCCCGGCGCGCGGCTGTCATTTGTTCAGAAAACGTAAGAAAACACATCTCGGGAATAATATTCTCAGAAGACCACGCTTCAAATGATAATGTGTAATAAAAAAGTATACCAGAATTACTCAGTATCAGTTGAAGCGTGGTCTAAGAATATAATTCCTGTTCTGAGCTAACGACCTCCGGAAGCCTATTAAATTAATGGAGCCAAATTCATCTATACTGGATTTCTAATACTCATACTTATGTCTGAAGATTGCGCTTTTCCATTTTCTCATCATACATTGACGATTTTATTAAATCACAAATTATAGTATTTAATAATTATATTGATCTAATATAGGAGGACACGTACACACCAAATGTTTATCACCGTAAATATCGTCTATCCTCGCAACTGTGGGCCACACCTTCAATTCGGGCTTGACGAACGGGGCGGGAAACGCCGCTTGTTCTCTAGTATAAGGTCTCTCCCACGTGCTGCTTATAACTTGTTCTTGAGTATGCGGAGCCATCTTCAGAGGATTCGTCCTAATGTCCATTTTGCCCTCCTCTATGTCGCTGATCTCTTGACGTATACAGATCAAAGCCTCGCAGAACCTGTCCAGTTCTTGTTTATCTTCCGATTCAGTGGGTTCGATCATGAGAGTACCCGGTACGGGCCAAGACATCGTCGGCGCGTGGAAACTGTAGTCCATCAAACGCTTGGCTATGTCGGCGGCCTCTATGTTAGCAGTCTTTTTAAACTCTCTTGTATCTATGATGAATTCGTGTGCTACTAAATTGGAGCTGGCGCTCTTAAATAACGTCGAATAATACGGTTCCAGGACTTTCGACATATAGTTGGCGTTCAAGATTGCCACTTGCGTAGCCTTTCTTAGGCCTCTGGGACCCATCATTTTGATGTAAGCCCAGGAAATTGGTAGAATTGCACTGGAGCCAAACGGGGCTGCGCTCACCACTCCATAAGAAGGCGAGTTTGCTCCTAACGGATTTACAACGGGGTGTCCAGGTAAGAAAGGAGCCAAGTGGGACTTGACTCCTATTGGACCCATTCCAGGGCCTCCGCCTCCGTGTGGAATACAAAACGTTTTATGCAGATTTAAATGAGAAACGTCGCTACCGTAATCGCCTGGTCTGCATAATCCCACTTGCGCATTCATATTAGCACCGTCCAAATATACCTGACCACCATTTTTGTGGGTTATCTCACACACTTCCGCGACAGTATCTTCAAACACCCCGTTTGTAGAAGGATATGTAATCATCAGGCAAGACAAACGATGCTTAAATTTTTCTGCTTTCGTTTTTAGGTCTTCCACGTCAATGGTACCGTTCTGCATCACTTTGACTGGTTCTACTCGCATGCCAGCCATTTGAGCACTGGCAGGGTTAGTTCCATGGGCGCTGACCGGAATTAAACATACGTCCCTATGTTTATCGCCTGTAGCTTCATGGTAGCAATGGATAGCTCGTAGTCCAGCGTACTCCCCTTGGGCGCCACTGTTGGGCTGAAAACTGATTTTGTCATAACCAGTAATAGCACATAAATCCTTTTCTAGCTCCGCAAACAACTGGTGATACCCTAGAGACTGATCTAGAGGTGCAAACGGATGGATATCGGTAAAATGTTTAAACGAGCACGGCATCATTTCCGTTGTCGAGTTCAGCTTCATTGTGCAAGATCCTAACGGTATCATTGAATGCACGAGAGATATGTCCTTGTTTTCTAATACCTTCATATACCTTACTATTCTGGTCTCTGAGTGATGGGAGTTAAATACTGGATGGGTTAGAAACGGAGACGTTCTTTTAAACTCGCTTCGGTAGATGGCCTTAGTTCTGACTTGAGGATCGTTTACTAGGCCCTCAAATTTCTGAGAACTTCCGAGGACGTAGAAGATGTCGTCGATATCTTTAGGAGTAACGGTTTCATCGAGGGCGATTCCCACGGACCCGTCGTCGTAATATCTGAGGTTTATTTCTTTTGCCGTCGCCCTGTTCTTTATTTCGTCAGTGTCAATTTTGGGCTGGACTCGTAAGGTGTCGAAGAACATATCGTTTGTCAGAACGTTGCCATCTTTTTGCAGTCCATGGTGAAGTACCTGAAAATAAAAATATAATAATATTTACAATAACACGAATTCACCTTATACATGCTTACTGTTGAGGAAACACCCCAACAAGTGTATTAACTTGTCATTTTCACCGTATAGTTTGGTGATAACACCCTGTATGTATGTAGTATGAATGAGCCACGAATAGATTTATTTAATCCCAGGTAAACAGAAATTTGTGTATTTAAATCAACATATGTTAGTTCTTCATTACCCCTTAGTTCAAGCCTGGATGGTCGATCTCATTATATAAAGCTAAATGTCATTCTGTCAATTCAATCGTGTTATCTCCGTCAGTGTTCAGTAAACAGCAGTGTGTCAAAGAAAGAAAGAAGATGTTTTCACCCTCTCAAATAAAACCGACGCTATCTTTCTCGCGAATCCTCACTTTCTTTTGGTTTTCTTGCCGCCTATCGATAGAAAAATTATAGTACAGATCAGTGCAGTTTAGACTTTCACTCGATCAACAGAGAAAGTTCTGTTCCCGTTTTCGCGCCAAAAGATCACACCCGTTTTGTGTGTGAAAATGAATAGGCTACCCCTGGGTATGATAATAGTAGAGAATCAAGGTATTTGTAGAGTGAAAGGAAGTTTAAATTTTAAAGACAAAAGTTTCATTTTAAATTAACAAATCAAGACCTTTTTAGTAGATATTCATAATTTTAAGAAACCTTTTCTATATTTATTTTCTATGTGTGAATGAACGAATGCTTGAAATTAGTCTAAGAATTGTATATATATTTCTATTTTCCATATCAAATGCAAATGCTTAAGTATATTATTAAAGGTGTTAATAACTAACCTACGTACCTCTTTCGATTCATAACCTCTCCGAAAAATCCCCACCACCCTATCTTAATCACCTTTGTGGTTATAATAAGTTAAAAAATTTAATTTGTTTGTACCGACCACTTACCAAAGCAGAATGATGTATTTTCGTAGCGATATCCTTCAGGCCTTGTGGTCCATGATACACGGCGAACATAGCGGACATATTGGCGAGCAAAGCTTGGGCGGTGCAAATGTTGCTGGTAGCTTTATCCCGGCGAATGTGTTGCTCTCTGGTCTGCAAAGCCAAGCGATAACCGTCCCTACCAGCAGCGTCACGCGTGACGCCAATCATCCTTCCCGGCATGAGTCTTACTAAAGATTGACTACATGCGAAGAAACCTGCATGGGGACCTCCATAGCCCAGTGGTACCCCGAGCCTCTGGGAAGTACCGATTGCTATGTCGGCGCCGAACTCGCTCGGGGGACGGAGCAGGGTCAGACTTAGGAGATCGGTGGCGCAACAGACAAGAGTACCTGAAAATCAATTTTTAGTCACGTTGGTATTAGTTCAGGTTTCGAGTGCGATTAAATATTTACCATGAGAATGAGCGTTCTCGGCTAGTGCACTAAAGTCTTCAACATTGCCTTCAGTGTCCGGATACTGAAAAAGCACTCCGGCAACATCGCGGTTCGAAAAATCGGACTCCAAGACATCTGCCACCTCCACTTGCAGACCTAACGAACTCAACCTGCAAATATTGCGCGTCGTAAGAAAGCAATAAGTTACACTTGCTCATGGGGTTTGGACTTACCTCGTTTGGACCACAGAAATAGTTTGCGGATGTAATTTGGTCGACACTAAAAGTTTCCCTCGTTTGTTCTGTCTGTAGCATAACGAAAGGGCTTCAGCTGCCGCCGTGCCTTCGTCTAGAAGCGACGCGTTCGCCACCTCCAAGCCGGTTAGTTCGGAAACCATGGTTTGGTAGTTCAGGAGACCCTCTAAGCGACCTTGGGCAACCTAAAAGTGGATCGTATTTCATTCAATTCACCTTTTTCATGCAGCATAGAGTAACTAGTATAGGAGAGATGCACTTTGGAACAAGATCCAGTCGATAGGGAGCTGTGTGCTTTCGCCAGGTCGGCCGGCACACTCACTATGTGAGTGTGCCCAGCCAGACTGGTGGCCTACGTGAAAATTGAAAATGCTATAATGAGCGTTATATTTAGGTATTACCTCTGGTTGATAGGGGGTGTACTGGGTTGTCCATCCGGGATTCTCGAAAATGTTCCTCATAATCGTGTGAGGTACGCAACAGTTGTGGTATCCCATTCCAATATACGATCTCCATATTTTGTTTCGTTCGGCAATCGTGCGAATCCGGTGTATGAGTTCATATTCCCCTAAAAAAAAATTAATAGCTAAACCCTACGCAGAACAAATGATCCCGAGTTGGCCCGAACGAGTTTCGTTATTTACCCTTGTCTATACCGTCTAGCGAAATGCTTCCAAGATGCCTCGTGGTCTATGGGTTTCCGATATGGCGTCCCGCGTTCGATACCCGTCGCTGGCAAGAGACTTTTTAATTTTTGTAAGGTTATGTTTGTTTCTTTTTGTATATTTGGGTTAGTTTTATTTGATTGTGCCCTGAAGCGAGCGTAGGGCCATGCGTGAAGTTAAGATTGACTTCGAAATTCGTTCGGGCCGCCTCGGGATCATTTGTTTTGCGTGGGGTTTAGCTGCTAGTTAAAAAATATACTTCTCATAGCAAAGGTTTAAGAAATCTATAATGATACAACAATATGAGATTTTTTAAATATATTTTAAACGTATAGATGCCTATACAGATAAAGGCACAAGGAACAAGGCACGTAATACTATCGAAACATATCATCTGTATATAGGTATTTAGCGTAAAATATATTGCATTAATCCCAACAAATAATTATAATCTATATTTGACCTACGGTTATGACGTATCCAATGGCTGGACCCCCAATGAATCGCTATCAGCGAAAAAATAAAATATATCTTGGGAAATACGAGATTAAAGATGTAAAGAATGTCAATAGTTCACTCTAGTACGGAGTTACGTTATTTCGCAAAAAATACATTCAATGTTGTTTAAATAGATGATGCACGACATACATTTTGTTTATTGTTTTAGGTTAGAGTGTTAATTAACTTGAGTTCATAATTTAATAAACATATATGGCATTTTATGATGGTAGATGCCCGCAATTATCTTTCACCGGCAAGTAACAATTATAAGATAAAGTAAGGTTAAATGTTCCAACATGACATATCGGGAGTTTGTTTTTATCCCTTTTTTCACCTTAAAAGCCCTGATTAACCACGTTTCTTCTGGGAAAGCTAAAGTAGCTCAAGAAAACTAAAGGAAGAAAGCTTAAATTACAACATTAACATTGAGAAACGCTAATTCAAGCAAAATAGAGCAAGGGCAAGCTGTCTAGATGTTCAGCCAATAAAATGCAATTGCCCCAAGAGTGTATAAAATGCATTAGAATTAGGATCCACTGCACCCATACAAGATAAATATTATAAAATTAATTAACTACGAGACTATTGAAGTGTAAATGCCAATTGAAGCTCACATTCTCGAAACAAAATTTGTCCAAGCTCCTGAAACTCACTTAATATCAAACATTTACTTTTAGATAAGGCAATCATATGCGTGGCCCTCCTCACCCTTTCCGGGAGACAATGAAATAGAAGAATAATATAAAAAACAGTCTGATCAACGAGATGTAGATGTAAACTGCTGGGATTTACCCGAAATTAATCCGAAAAGAATTGATATATTAGGTACTATGATCCAAGGATTTAATAAGGAACACTAGTCTGGAAGCGACCCAAACAGCGATCGAGAGAGCGAGCGATAATAAAAAGAATACGATGCACGCACGCGGCTGATGACTCGGTAGGGGAAAACAAAAGAGTAGAATTGTTTTTCTTTATCGCTTTCTTCATCCCGCAGCTCCCTCGCCCATGTAACTTTGGCTTCACTTTATTTGTACAGGGTTAATAGGGGAGGCGGTATCCATTCCTTATTAAATCCTTGCTATGATCAATATATAACAATATAACTCATATGTGTGCCCTATTAATCAATATTTAAACATCTCTCATTTCGAAATGTCATATAGTCACGCAAAGAAATTAATAAAATTAAATGCGTTATTATATAAAATCAATTTAGAACTAAAATAATATGGCATTTTATGGCGGAAGATGTCCGCAATTATTTTTCACCGTGAAGTAACAATAAAATTATAAGGTAAGGTTAACTGTTCCAACATGACATATTCACAGTTTGGTTTCATGGTTGTTTTTACCCCTATTTACACCTTAAAAAGCCCTAATCCACCTCGTTTCTTTTGGGGAAAACTAAAGAAAACTGAAAACAGAAAGTTTAAATTATAAAATTAGTATCGACAAACGCTAATTCAAGCAAAAAAAGTCTAAGGATAAACCGTATAGGAATTTGGCCATTAAAACGCAATTACTCCAAGAATATGAATAAAATACATTGGAATTAGAATTTGCTGCACCCATATAAGGTTACATTTTACAAAATTAAGTAAATACTAGTCTTAATATGAATAGTGTACTTTTAGATAAGGCAAACACATGCGTGACCCCCTTCACCTTTTCCGGAGGGCAATGAAATAAAAGATTATTGGCAAAACAGATGGTCAGACTACTGCAACGAGATGTGGATAGATGTAAATTGCTGAATTTGCTCGGAATTAATTGGAGAATGTACTATAATCATTATATGTACTTTATTTTTAAATTTAATCAATATTTAAACATCTTTCATTTCGAAATGACACATAGCCATGCAAAGAAATTAATAAAATTGGATCCGTTATTATAGAAAATCGAATAAGAACCGAAATAATATTGCATTTTATGATGATAGATATTCGCAATTATCTTTCACCGTGACGTAGCTATATTTAAAGATAAGGCTTAACTGTTCCAACATGACACATCGAGAGTGTTCCTGATCCAGCTCGTTTCTTTTAGGAAATCTAAAGAAAGTCAAGAACACTAAAAGCAGAAAGTTTAAATTACAAAATTAGCATTAATAAACAATGATTCAAGCAAAAAAGACTAACTGTCTAGGAATTTGACCAATAAATTACAATTGCGCCAAGAATCTGAATAAAATACATTTAAAGTAGGATTCTCTGCACGTCTGCACCCATACAAGATATATATTTTACAAAATTAATTATCTACGAAACTTAATATGAATCATGTACAGGGTGGCCCGTTTAAGAGGGGCCTATACCTTATCTCGAAAACTACGGGGTTGGAAAAAAAATTTTAATATAAAATGATCTTTATTTTTTTGTATTGTTTTAATCGTCACTTTTTTATATACAGGATGGTCAAAGAAAGTTACACTTTTTTAAATGAAACATCCTATATTTTATTACATTTTTGGATTCTACTTAAAATTCTAAGCATATTTGTTGTATGATGTTATACCTCTAGAATTAGTAGTTTCACAGCTATAAACAGTGGAAAATCGATACTTTGGCTACTTTTCACCTTGGTAGCAGGAAGACCATTAAAGATGGAGTAAAATGAATTCCACATTCCTATCTTAACTTTCCAAGAGCTATCTGATGGTGCTAACTGATGGTACCTACATAGGTACCAGATTTGGTACCTATGGTACCACCTGCCAATTAGTACCGTCAAATAGCTCTTGAAAAGTTAAGATAGGCATGTGAAATTAATTTTACTCCACCTCTAATGGTCTTCTTGCTACCAAGGTGAAAAGTAGTCAAAGTACCGATTTTCAACTGTTTATATCTGTGAAACTACTAACTCTAGAGGTATAACATCATAGATCAAATATGCTTAGAATTTTAAGTAGAATCCAAAAATGTAATAAAATATAAGGTGTTTCATTTGAAAAAGTGTAACTTTCTTTGACCATCCTGTATATAAAAGTGACGATTAAAACAATACAAAAAAATAAAGATCATTTTACTAGGAACAACTTTTGTATTTAAATTATTTTTCCAACCCCCGTAGTTTTCGAGATAAGGTATAGGCCCCTCTTAAACGGGCCACCCTGTACTTTTAGATAAGGTAAGCACATGTGTGACCCCCTTCACCATTTCCGGGGGACAATGGAATAAATGAATGTCAAAACAGATTGTCAGATTTCTGCAACGAGATGTAGATAGACGTAAATTGCCAGATTTTGCCCGGAATTAATTGGAGAATGTAGGTACTAAAATCAATATATGATAATACCATTCTCATATGTACTTTATTTTTCAATTTAATCAATATTTAAACACTTCTCTTGTCGAAATGACATATGGCCATGCAAAGAAATTAATAAAATTGAATGCGTTATTATAGAAAATCGATTAAGAACCGAAATAATATGGCATTTTATGTGGTAGATATGCGCAATTATCTTTCACTGTGACGTAGCTATATTTTAAGATAAGAGTTAACTGCCCCAACATGACATATCGAGAGATTTCCTAATGGTATTCACCCCTTTCTACACTTTAAAAGCCCTAATCCACCTCGTTTCTTTTGGGAAAGCTAAAGAAACTAAAGGGAGAAAGCTTATCTTACAGTATTAACATTGAAAAACGCTGATCCAAGCCAAAGAGACCATAGCCAAACATGAATCGTGTACTTTTAGATAAGGCAAACACATGCGTAACCTCCTTCCCTTTTTCCGGAGGACAATGATACAAAAGAATATTGTCAAAGCAGATGATCAGATTACTGCAACGAGATGTAGATAGATAGATTTTGCTCGGAATTAATTGAAGAATGTATTATGAACAATATATGACAATAGGATTCTTATATGCACTTTATATGGATTTTTTTTAACTCATTCTTAACAGAATTGTGGAGGAAAATCAATCTAATAATAAGAATTGAGAGTAGTAGTAGTAAAAATCTTAAAATTTGCACTTCTACGATACGTAAAATCAGGCAGGTAAAAAGCAGACTTGAACTAGCCTAGGAAATATGATTTAAATCATCGAATTAAATAAAAAAACAAAAACAAAGATAGCATAAATCTGTGTAGCAAACCGTCACCAAAGCATTTCATAGGAAAATAATAATTATAATATTAAATAGGAGACTTTTTGGTCAAATCAAATACTTACCCAGCGGTTCTTCGATATCCAGAGGTTTATTTAAGGAGATGTTTTTAGGTACAGCTTGTTCGGTAAGTTGGTCTAAACTCTGGAAAAAGTATGCTTATAAAATTGATAAAATACCATTACATTTTTACTTCATTCTATTCTAGAAAGATATGGTAAAATATTGTCCCATGTTCCATAATAACAATTTGAGCGATATATATAATATTAATTCATACAATTGGATAATTATGTAAACAAATATTTTTAGGCCCCAAATCATAAAAGCATATTTGTTTATCTAGGTTTCGTATGAAAAGTGGTACCTAATCTGGGGAATTCTAGCGGAATTTGGCAACAGTGGGAATTATTTTTTATATCTAATGGTAAACAGAAACGGCTACGTTTTAATGTATTATAATAATCACTATCACCAACCTTAAATCCAATGGTATCCAACATCACAATAATATCACTATCCCTGGGACCAATGTGCCTGCTAGGAAATTCATCCTTATGAGGAAACAGCGGCCCTTCAGGTTTCGCTATCGAACCCAAAAACCTCGCATTTTTAAAATTATTATAAATTTTTAAATATTTCGACGAATTTACCGCGATTCTGTTCATGTTTAAATAGTAATGTAGTGCTTACTAAATACGTATTTTTTGTTTTGATAAAAACGTAAAAATGTCGACTAGCTTATAATACTTTCGAAATCATTATGCGCAAGATAAATATGTCGTTTAAGAGCAATAAAATCGGATATCGCAAAGAGGTCGGAGGGCAACAATTGCGATAAAATACAGAAATAATAACTTAATTGAACATTTGGCAGACACAATCTTTAAACAGGAGATTAGCATCTATCGATTGTCATAAATCGTAATTTTCTGTAAATTGGTTAGCTTAACATTACTCAGAATACTCATTATAGGTATTCGGACAGTTTTTAATTTTGAATAAGTTAATAACTGGATTTACCATCACTCGATTTTTTCCCTAAAAGTAGAGTGTCCTGCTCAATCGCTAGATTTAGCGCCATTCGCCTGTTTGTTTTATTACATTTTATCATCATCCACTCCTTAATATTTTCATTGTAGTTATAAAAATGGTAAATTAATATTACAATATAGCCAGTGCATTTTCCTCAGACATTACAGCAGAAAAACTACTGAGTGGCCCACACGATTACCGGACTTAGCGCCACTCAACTTTTCCTTTGTAGACTCTATTCAACCATTTTTTTATTACTGTTACAAATTATTACAGTAATAAAGAGCTTCTTTTCCATTAAACTTATAACAAAATGCATATCTAATGATCTTGAAGGTTGGAATTTATTATGATTTTGCGCAGGCATGACGGCGTGCAGCTGAACTATCGCTTTCTCTATATAATATTAGCTGAGTGCCCACAACTACCAGATTTAGCGTAACTCGACGTTTTTCTTTGATAACATCTGATCAGCATTTACGTTTTATAATTCCTGTTTTTACAGCTTAAAACACAGGTAATTTGGCAAAAGAAGTGGTCTGCACGATCGCCGGATTTAGTACCACTCGATTTTTACTTTTTCCTTGAGAACATCTAATAATGATTATCCATTTTTGGAGAGCTATTACTACAATAATATACGTTTTATATCCTAGTAAGGTTCTGACAAAATAGGCATAAAAATAAATGTATGGAATATATTTCATTTCCTTTGGATTACTCTCCTCAAGTATAAAATCAGGTGGATTGGCAGAGGCTTTAGTGAGTACTCAGCACGATCACCGGATTTAATGCCACCCGACTTTTATTACATTCAGATTTACGATCGCTTTCCCTACTGAAATAGGGAATATAAAATATATGTTTGATGACGATAATAAACGAAATGATAAATACTTGTCCCGTAATTCTCTGATAACTGTAAAGCTACTCAAGCCACTTTATCACATCTATTTTTTCGCTATTTATTTTGTTTTGTGCGAGTGCACACGATAGTATTATCCTACAGCCAGTACACATATATTTCTGGGTGCCCGCCTGCAACTGATAGGCTTTTTAATTTTGAGTTTTTGTTTGTTTCATTTTTTCTCCACGTTAAAGCAGGACAGTCAGTCATCAACTGTCAGTACAAAGGCCTATAAGTTGCAGGCTGGCACCTGGAAATATATTATAATTTGTACAGTCGGCTCATTCTAATGGTTTATGTGCATATGAATAAGATATAATAGCCATACAAATCGTTCTGTATGGGTAGGAGTAAGAAAAGATAAAATTATTAAAATATTAGGGATTCCTAAACACTTATGTAAAGGTGGATTTATTGTCACTCACCTTTTTTTTTCATCCACTTATTAATAGTCTATTTTCATTAAATTTCTTACAAAATGGGGAAACGCATTTACATGAAAGGAATATATCTACTTTGCAAGCGAAAGTAGATGCCATTTCATCTAAATCACAAACCCTAATAAGAAATAACCACATTCGTCCCGAGATTCACTGACTTTAGACCTAGGTTTAAAATTGCCTTTTCAATCAATCAATCAAAAAGTAGCTTTATTGTCTAAACGAAATGATTGTCTAAAAAACCATACTAAATAGGAACATTGAAACCTAATTTAAATATAAAACTTGTCATAAATATAAAACAAAACAGCTGGTGAAACTTTAAAAAAATACGAAAATTATAAAACAAAAAACATATTAAAATACACAACGAAATGTCTGTATACACCAGCGAAACTAGAACAATTAAAATATATAAATAAAAAAGAACAGAAAAAAAAACAGAGAATAAAATCGATACATCAGGTAAGAAGATCATTAAAATACTCATCTAGTGTGTAGTATGATTTAGTGACTAGCAGCTTTTTAACGCCCTATTAAATCTAATATTATCTATCTGACGTTTAGTGATAGATGGATCAACGAGGACATCTGCACAGTTGATGTTCCCCGTCCCGATGCCTATGTTGCTCCTCAAACTGTACACAAAATAGCAGCTATTTCTGACTTTTGCGCATTTCACAGTC
Organism: Pissodes strobi; assembly: GCA_016904865.1. NCBI lineage: Eukaryota > Metazoa > Arthropoda > Insecta > Coleoptera > Curculionidae > Pissodes > Pissodes strobi. The sequence goes on along the minus strand of MU182470.1, from coordinate 12,516 downwards.
TATTTCAAAATAATCTTATTCAAAATCTTAATAATGTTATTCGAACAGTCGAACAGTGCGATCCTCTGGTCCCTGTTGATAATCACCATCCTTCCTTATGCTTTGATACATTGACCTATCTCAAATCGGCTCAAACTTTAGTTTTAGAGTTGTCAGTCCGAGAGCTGACAACTTCTACTATGATTTTAAGTCTACCGATTTTAGATTGATAAATGACTACTTGGCTACTTTTTGCTGGGATAGTATCTTTGTGAACATTGATGTTGATAGTATGATTAATATTTTCTATGATATAGGGGAAAAGTGCCATATATGGAATACGCTCCTTATATCGAATACCCTTGGAAATATCATTGCAAGGCCTCTATATATCATATTTAATAAATCCCTAGAGAGCGGATTCTTTCCTACATTCTGGAAATCCAAGTTTTGTGGTTCCCATTCATAAATCTGGAGATAAATCTAACATAAAAACTATCGTCCAATTTCTATCATTAATACAATCTCTAAAGTTTTTGAAAATCTCGTAACCAAATATCTAACTTCATTGTTGACTATCCAGATCGTCACCCAGCAGTTGGGATTCTGTGCGGGCAAAAACACCGAATTAAATTTATTGTCTTACACCAACTTTATAACACGGGCATTGGAGCGTGGGGCGAAGGTCCACTCAATCTACACCGACTTTTCCAAGGCTTTCGATAAGGTCCCGCACAATATATTAGTTGCAAAGCTGGAAACTATGGGAATATCTGGTTCTATGCTTTGCTGGATAACTAGCTATCTTGCTGATCGAATCCAGATAGTTAAGATTAATAACTTTATATCGCGAGAGATACTTGTACCATCGGGAATCCCCCAGGGATCTCACATAGGCCCCCTTCTTTTTAACCTCTTTGTCAATGATGTTACACCTTGCTTCCAAACTTCTGAGTTCCTTCTGTTCGCGGATATCCTAAAATTGTTTAAAGTTATCTCAACTCCTCAGGACTGCATTGCTTTGCAGGATGATGTCGACCGGTTTGTATAGCTTCGAGTCGTGACAATGGTATGCATATCAACACCTCAAAGTGCAATCTGTTGGTATTCTCTCGCCGGCAATTAAAAACTATTTTTGATTACAATATTGATGGCACAATTTTAGCTTCTGTTGATACCATGAGAGATCTAGGTATAATTATTGACTCAAAATTATCATTCGTTGCCCATATATCTGCACTAGTAAGCAAGTCATTGAGAATGCTGGGATTCGTGAGGAGAATTGCGGGAGACTTCATGACCCCTCGTTCCTTTAAAATGCTCTTTTGCAGCCTTGTCAGAAGTGGTTTGGAATATGCAGCCTCTGTGTGAAATCCTCAATATGCCTGTCATGTTAACAGATTGGAGCGCGTGCAGAGAAAGTTTATGCACCATATCCACTATAGATTTTTCAGAGATACTGAATATAACTATGAGGGAATGTATCAGAGTCTAAACTTGTCACCACTTCATGATAGAAGAAATCTCCATGATCTTCTCCTTTTCTTTAAAATCATTAACTCTATAGTCGATTGCCCATATCTTACCTCTAGTGTTACCTTGCACGTACCCTCTGTCAACACAAGAAACGTCTAAACCTTCTATCAACCATATCACCGCATCAACTATGGCTGTAATTCCTTCCTTCCTAGATCAGTGTCTCTCGCTAACCAAAATCGAATACAAAGCTTAAACTTCTTAATCCTTTCAATATATGAGCTTTTAGAATCCAGCTCTTTAGACTTTTCCGCTACCAGTAGCTGTAACGTCGTGAAGTCATCCTCATCTGCACTGGATCCTTTATCCGCGCACCCTTCCCAACACCATATCCAATTTTGATAAATAACTTTATAATGCTTAGATCTCTTACAGCAGCTTGGGTGGAAGATATTGTCATGAATAGTTTAGGGGGTAGCGTGTTTCTTAAAGAATAGCTTCGCAGAGAAGAGAGCCGCGTCGCGATTAGTACAATGACGGGGTCTCAATGCTTCCTTTAATCTACCACTGGATGTTCTACTCGTGAGGACACGCCTTGTTTAGCGTGCCGGGGGGTAACTGAGGTAGACCGGGGCCGAGTTACGTGGGGTAAAGAAGAAATGATAAAATAAGCACGTTTAGTTTATAACAATAACAATGTATTAACGATAAAACTTTAACAACAATTATTGGTCAGAGAAAATGAGATTCTATTATACCCGATTACTACGGTGCGCATGTTTTCTCGATTTGAGGTACTGTTTATAGGTCTTTGTTTACTTTCTTATAATTTATTGTTTTTCTTAAGAGTTGGGTTTTATTTAAGAGCACTAAAATATTTCACTAATCTTTTTAACTGACCATTTAGACACTTGTCTTTCTCAACACTCTGACAAACTTCTTGTCAGGACTTTACTATGGAGGTTGTGAAACCCCTGGTCCTAGCAGTCGTCAAATGGCTAACCGGTACCAGGTTTGGAAGGAATGGACTAGAACCTAAAGCAGCCGTATGGCTAACTTTAAGAGCGGATAGAACCTAGAAGGCAGTCGTCAAATGGCTAACATTGAGAGCTGGAGGCGAGACTAAAGTTTGCCGAACTGAGGGTTCGTTAGCGTATTTATACTAAAAAAAGTGGTGATCATGGCATGCTTAAGGTTCAAAATCGCTCCCGTTGTTTATAGTTTGCTTTTAATGTTCATATAACAATCTCCAAGTTCAAGTTTAAACTTACGACAGGGTGATATTTCTTTAGTAGCTTATGCATTTTAGTAGATTACAGTACTATGGCAAACTATACATATCCAGTTTGTGTTGTTAACGCCCAATACAAAATAGAAAAAATAACCAACCCACTATTACCTATCTACTAAGGAACTGGATATATAGTAAATAACTATCATCACGTTTATTATCATGTAAACCTAATAAATATACAAGAGTATATTGAAGTGACAGAATAAACTCTTCTACAAGCCGCAGAGTCTTTAAAGAATTCAAATACACTCCTAGACCGCTTTCTTATTACAAGAACACACGATCTTATTAATCAAGTAAAGTCAATTAAGTAATTCGTAAATCATTATACAACCCCAGCGAAAAGAACTAAAAGAGGATTATTCAACTTCATTGGGAAGGCTCATAAATACCTCTATGGAACCCTCGAAGCTGATTATGGAGAACGATATGATAATTATATCAAAACACAAGAAAATCAGGAAATTCTCCATCATTTTGTCTGTACCCAATTTCAATCAATGATCAAATAATAACCCTTATCTACCAAAATCACCCAACGATTCTTATAACCTAAAGAAAGATTGTCATAAAATCGAAGAGATATTCTTATGTCCAAAAGAATTATTCAATCAACAGTAACTGTAGTACTATGTTTAATTATACTTGTATTAATAATTGTAGGAATAATATATTACCGATATAAGAAATGTAAAAATGGACATAAAATAAACCCCAATTTTCTCAGACTTAAGGTGGGAGGCATTATATGGCCATTTACGCTGAATTACTGTTGTTATGATTCATCTTATCATTCATATTATTGTATTAGTCATATGCAAGCTCAGCAAAATCTGGAACATTATATATACGCAGCATGCCTAATGTAGGTTAGTCATTAAGAAAGCTTTGTATTGAACACTTGTAGCTCGAAATAAATATTTTTGAAAACAATCGTTTTCGGAAAGTAAATAAAATTATATCTTGGTGTTTTATTTTTTATACAGATAATAAATGACTAACCCAAACTAATTGGTTTTTTGACTTGTCTCACTAAGTTCAGAAACTGATTTCGTAGTAATTTATGGATTTTCTGAATCTATACAAAATTATCTTTATAATCATATAAAAATCAACTTTTATATTAACTTTAAACTAGCTGTATAAGGCTTGGTAACAGCAACAAAAAATTCGTATCGCGCGATAAATTGGAAATCTAATTTATTTTACAGGTGAACCTAAAATCTAATTTTATAGGTTTAGCGTTAGTGAATCTGGTGGAAAATATTTCTAATATTTAGAACTATTCTTGAATTCATATAAATTTCATTTCTTGACGCGTTTAATCTCAGATCTCAATATTAAAAATAAAACTCACGACTTATGGAAAATTGTCATAAAATTATGTTTATTAAATAAATTATCTCCTATAACAAAAAAAAAAAGAATCCACGCACAACCATGTGGAAATGGGCAATGACAATGATGTAAAAATAAAAAAAAAGAGTACAACTATATCAAACGCAAATGCATGTAAATATACAACGAAAATATATTTTACGAACCTATTTGTCAACAAGTCTAGTACAAAAAAACTTGTACTCTGTACAGAGCGACGCTCTTATCGTATGCAACACATAATTTGAAACTATTGCATATGACTTATTTCACACACAAACTCTCCAGTTTTTGTCTCTTTCGTAGTACAGGATCACACATTGCTCAGTCAGGCAATACTTCACCTAAAACAGAAGGGCACCCACTCCTCCCATTTCGCTTTGTTCTTTCACAAATATCTCGAAGTACTGGTAGATGATTGTGACGGCAAGTAAGATACCTGTACCCGAACCGATAGCTCCTAGGAAGTCCGCGAGGACTGACAAGGCTCCGATACACAGTCCACCGAAGGCAGCTGCCGTTGGAATGTAACGATTAAGCTCGTGGATCATCGAGTTATCTCGGTGTCCTCTCATAACCATCTGCTGCTCTTTCAGTTGCTTGGCCACGTCTTTAGCTGAACTTCCCGACACTTCAATCCATGTTTTTGAAAAGAAGGCGCACGAACCCAACATAAAGACGATGTAGAGCAGAGCGTGAACAGGGTCTTCTAAAATGTGGCCAACGCTTTCTGGTGGAGACAGATAGTAGCATAATCCTCCAATAGGGTAGGACCGAGCCGGGCCGCCACCACCCACATCAGCCCACACGCCTAACAAATTAATCAAAATGTTTCCATGAAATTTGACTGCCAACATTTGCGAAATCACGTACAAGTTCGATACCAGAGCGCTCTGTAAGATAATAGGGATGTTTGAAGTGTAGAACAATTTGATTGGGTAGCTCGAGTATTGTCCCCGGTATCTCGCGCTTTTGATTGGCAGATCGACTCTGAATCCTTGAAAGTATATCACTATAGCGAATACCAGAATCGTAGCCAACAAGTTCATAAGGTTAGGCAAGTTTTGTCGATAGAACGCTTCGCGAAGAGCTCTGATTTTGTCTTGTCGGGTGGTGAGCAAGTGGAACAAAGCGATTACGGCGCCTTCGAATTCGGTACCTCTACCGGTGTTGACTGTCGCTGGCGAGAAGGCTTTCCAAATAATGGTTTCGCAAATATTGGTGGCGATGAACAACGAAATTCCGGAACCTAATCCATATCCTTTTTGTAAAAGTTCGTCGAGTAAAAGCACGATGAGACCGGCCACAAACAATTGGATGATGATGAGCAGACACACTCCGGCACCGATTTCGGCGGGGTCTCCGTACATACCAGTCATCACGTATACAATGGCTTGACCGACGGTAATGACCATACCAAACACTGAAATGAAAGAAAAGAATAATAATAATAATTTTTATTGATCTTCAGGGATACAAAGTATTATAGACAGGTCAGATGAAAAGTAAAATTCAATGGAAAATCAGACATTGTGAAATATTCAACAAGCACTAAAATTACACAATAAAAACTTAAAAAGTTATCTCAGTTCTGTCTGACCAGAGTGTAGTACTCATCAAAAGAGTATAGAGGATTCCCAGACAGGAGCCTATATACATTTTTGTTTTCAACAGTCATAAAGTTAGCTTTTTGGTATTCTCTGGTAAACCTTTATACAGTGTTAATCCCCCATTTGAACGATTTCTGCTTAATCTAAACTGATTTAAAACAATGTTATTTGTTGATTAACTAATTTATATATCGTCTACAAATATACATAAAACGACACTAAATATGACTAGAGTTAAGTGCCAGTCAAGTATTTTAGCATCTTTAAGTTTAAACCTAGTCGAGTCTATTTCGGTACAGTCCGAGAAGAATTCCGGCAAATGAACATTGTGCAGCGGTATTTGCTCTAAGTTATGCCAAAATTGAAATTTAAAGACAAAAAATCTTATATACATGTGTCTGAGAACCCTTATTTTCCGAAATTAGTAACAAAAATTACTATGTTCTCAAATTTAAAATTACTATTTAAACATAAATATAGATAAATAAAATGCTTTAACAACATTGTTGATTTAATGGACTGGAATCGCTCGAATTTCTTATGCAATATAATAAAGCGAATTATATTTAAAATCGGGCTATCATCCGATAACAGTATCCTATTTGATACATATTTCATGTTTTTGTAAATGTTTTTCAATACTGTATACATAAAACTACTTATTTACCGACTAAAATTACGAAATTGTATATATAGTACATATATCTCGGGGCTCGCCTGTAACTTATAGGCCTTTTTAACTTGCGTGTTCATGTGTTTCATTTTCGTTCAACGTTGAACAAGGACAGTCGATCCTCAATTGTCAGTCAGTGCAAAGGCCTATAAGTTGAAGGCCGGCACCCCGAAATATGTATTAAATGTGTAAGGTCAGCTCTTTTTCGGAAAATATGCAACACTATATAATATAAAAGTGCTATTTCCCGAAAAAGCTACGAAATTACATATTTAGTACAACTCATTTCCGGGTGCCTGCCTGCAAATTATCGTCATTTTTAACTTTACCTTATTACTTCTTTTATATTTTTACAACCTGTCAAAAAATCCTATATTCATGTGACTGCGAACCCGTATTTACCGAAATTGATAATAATAATAATAATAATGACTATGTTCTCAAATTTGCAATTATTTTTTAATCAACACTGTTCCTAAACACATTTGTGCCACACTATAATCAGGAAAATAACCTCAGGGGCCAAACCAGTTTTCATTTGTAATATTTGTACGTATTTATCTAAAATAAATGTTGTTATGTGATACTATTGTGTTTTTCTTGTAGTTTTAGCTTTTTAAAAATTCTGTGGGGGAAACACCCCAACATGTGTAATAACTTTCGTTCTTCAGTATAGTTTGGTGATAACACCCTGAATGTCTCTACAAATGTGTCTATAAATGAGCCATAATTAAACTCCGAATATATTTATTTAACCCCAGGTAAACAGCAAATTGAAAGCATTGTATTTCAGGTACTCCTTAGTCCGAAGCTGAATTGTCGGTTTAACCGATTCCGTTATATGCAACATTCTCTATAGAAAGCAATATATCATTGCGTCAAACAAATCGTTCTCAATTTAATACATCTTTGTCTCAGTCCGTGTTGTGTCAAAGAATGAAAGAACATGCTTCCACCCTCTCAAATGCATCCATCTACGCGTAGTTTCCCGCTTTATTTTTCTCCCTCCCGCGCCGGTAGGAAAAATTACGATTTCAGTGCCTTACAAACACTCAAACATAACGCATCGATCCAGTCACCGGTCTGCAGTGCATCACAATCGTTCGCTTGAACAACAGCAAACTGTTTTGCCTATCGGCGCCAGAACTGGGCCATTTTCTCATATTGTTTGCACAGATATTTAAAGAATATCTGCTGTAACTCTGTTCTCTTTGTCCAAGCTTGGACAAAGAACTCTTTTGGGCGTTTTAACGCCCAGAAACGACTTAGCGTCTCGTCTCACCTATTGCTGTGGTTGAAGAGAGGAAGGTAAAATGGCGGTGGAAGACAAATTGTTCCTGTAAAATGCAAATCAAGGATTTGAAGTCAGATTCCTGTTGTAGTGAAGTTATGTAAACAAAATTGGACAACAAAGTATTTTGTGAGAAAGAAACAGTTGCTAGTTAAAACATTAAAGTTTATTAAATTCAGGACTGACAAAGTTTCATTCTTAAATAGAACAATCAAAAAAGTTCCTTAGAGCTCTATTAATAAGTAACCTGTTCGTATATTTAGTTTTATGTGTGAATGAGTGAATGCATGAAAGTAGTGTAGAAATATATATTTATCACATCTAATGCAAATTAATAATAGCATTATTAAAGTATTTAATACCTAACATACTTTTTTCAATTCACAACCTATAGATAAAACCCCTTTCACCCTATTTTAATACAGTATACTAATTTGATTGTGGTTAATTATACAGGTAATTACCACCCCCACATTTATGGTAACAAATGATTAAAAATGTATTGTTTGTCCCGACTAATTTCTTTGGGTCTCTCAAATATGAACGACGTGGCCCTGTAAAAGACAACAGGTGATCTTTTTGCTAGTGGCCACGTCTCTCATATATGATCTACGCATGTTTTTAGCTTTTTCTCTTTTGTTTTAGCGTTTTTATTTTTGTTGCAGATTTGAGCATTGAAAATTGAACGGACGGTACTTGTAAGAAACATCGTCGAACTTCGACACAAGCCGAACTGGAGATCGCACCGGCACAAATCGATACTGATAACGAGAGTAATGATCAGTTCGACTCTGATTCTGATGACTCCATAGCGGATCCGGATTTTGGCCCAGACGCTTCACAATATCGATTTGACTTATCCGATAAAGGACATAATGAAAACGCGTCAGGTATTGAAGACGTTCTTCAATATTTTTTGATGGAAGATGCTCGATCCGAAGAGGATAATCAAAATGAAGAAGATGATGAAATGCTAGCTTCTCCCACTTGGACCGCATAAAAAAATTAAAACTAAGGAATCCGGAAGAAATAAAAAACTCTTTGGATGGGGCTGGTTCGAGTAGGTTCATTACCGGGTTACTGGACTAGAAAGACTGTTTATCGCCGATATATTCCGAGAGTAATTATGTCACGAAACAAATATCAGTCTTTTACATTTCAATAATAACGAGACAATTCAAAAAGGTGATCGTTTGCAAAAAAATTAAATCCCTTATAGATATCCTACAGGATAAATTTCAGTCATAATTGTACCCCGACCGACATTGCAATATACGAAACTTTAGTACCATGGTCCCCTTCATAATTTTTAGGCAATATATACCAAACAAGGAATCAAAATGTTCAATCGAAGGACACACGTGGGCTCTTGGACTGTATGCTAGAAAGTCAGCCACAGAAGAATGCAAAGTCAGACTAGAATCAAATGTGTATTTGAGGTTATGCGAGAAGCTTCTCTATTAAGGACGAACCGTGTACATAGATAATGTTGACACAAGTTATGAGTTAGGTATGTTGTTGGAACTCTGAGAGCCAATAAAAAAATATCCCACAAGATGTTCTTCAAGCCAAGACGCAAAAGGAATAGTAATCCTCAAATGGAAAAACACGCATGATGTTAGGCTGTTGTGCACAAAACATGCCTCAATTATGATGCCAATTCACCCTAAAGTTGCTAAAGCTGATCCGCCTATTGCTAGTACCTCCAGTACTACCGATACCGATGGACCGATGAACATGCTTCAACAAACAGTAGCGATTTGCCACAAGAGCACAATTGAACCTGAAAATTACGAAGATCTCCCAGAAGCAAACAATAATGAGGAGGAAAAGAAAATGCCGAAAGCCAAAAGAGAAGCCAGTTGCAATTCTGGCATACAATAATTTGTCAGATCAGATGGTTACGCTTCGGAAGGGGATGAAATGGTCTATAAAGCTGGGATAGAAATGCTGCTGGGAATATCAATAGTAAATGCATGGGTGTTACACAAAATAGTCACCACAAAGAAAATTCAAATCCGTACATTTCGGGAGACCTTAGCAGCAGAGCTACTTGATATCGGTAATCTCGAAAAAAAGCAGTTGCCAGAAAAACCAAAGGTATATCCCCATTTGCCTGTGAGAAATGGAAAAAGGTCGTCTCAGGTATTCGGTGTGCTATGCAAAGATTCAAAAGGAATTCAGGACGCATAATGGCAAAATCTAAGTGCCCTAGACAGCCACATCAGATGTGTGCAATATGTTTCAATAAAAAACATTAGTTTTACTTTTTTTGTGGTTGAAAAGCTAGGTTTTTTAGGATAAATTTTAGATTTCGCTGTAATATTTTAATTTTTCCGATTTTGCTCAAACCAAGATACAAATAACTTTCCTCAGAGGTGACGCTGGAGATTGAGATTCCCTATATAAAATACACCGTACCGGGTTATATTATTGCCAAACACGGCCGGATAGTGAGAAATGCATGTCTCTCAAAAATGTTAGTGTCACTCATAAAGAGCGGGCACGCACTCTGTTAAGATGAGTTTGGTTTTTCTGATGCAATATAATATAGGGAATTATATTTAAAATAGGGCTATATTCCAATACCAGTATCATATTTGTTACCTATTTTATGTTTTTGTAAATGTTGCTCAACTCCATATTTATAAAAGTAGTTAATTTCTGAAAAAGCTGCGAAATTGTATATATTATATAGTACATATTTCTGGGTGCCCGCCTGTAACTTACAGGCCTTTTTAAATTGCGTTATTATGTGTTTCATTTTCTTTCAACGTTAAAGAAGGACAGTCGATCCTCAATTGTCTGTCAGTGCCAAGGCCTATCAGTTGAAGGCTAGCACCTCGAAATATCTATTAAATTTATAAGGTCAGCTATTTTTGGAAAATATGCGACATTATATAATATAAAAGTGATTATTTCCCGAAAAACGCTACGAAATTACATATTTAGTTCATATTTCTTGGTTAGTTTGGGTTGGGCTTGGCCTGTAACTTATATCCCAAATATGAATTAAATTGGTAAGGTCGGCTCTTTTTCGGAAAATATGTACTTTTTGCTGGTGGCTGGAAGCTTACAGGCTAAATTCAAACCCGAACAAAGACAGAGAAATTGGGCAAGACAAGAGAAACAAGAAGAAAACTGAAACAAATAAAACATTAGGAATTAGAAAAGGAATTCAAAAATAAGGAACTAGTACATATGTACAAGTACATAACATGACAAGGGCACACAGCCCCCGAGAAGACTAAATCATACCTAAGATGGGACTCAATTAAAGGATCTTTAACTTAACCACACTAAATCCAAAGTGAATTTGCAATCACTCTAACAGTTAGATAACAATTTATTTATTACTAATAAGTCAATATGTTAGGCTCACACCATGACTTCAGCCTGTTAGGATCTGAACCATGCCAAAGTAGCATCGACAAAGAGGGTAAATTTGTCTTTAATTGAGGTTTGCGGATGATCGTTGATGTAAATAAATAAGGCAAACTTTGGTCCTAGGACAGAAAGAACCTTGAGGCATACCCACCTCAGTTTGAAATCTACTAAACTCAGTGTTCCCGGTTCTATTTGATGGGCAGGTTAAGTGCAACTTCTCTAAAATCATAAATTTGAAGTTTTTGTGACTCATACTTTGCACAATCAAAGACTTTGGATAAGTCACAGAAGACTGCCGCTGCACAATCTAGAAAATGAAATATAACATCACTATTTACCACTACAACCTGGAAGCCAAACTGGTCAACATTTAGAATATTATGCTTTTAAGAAAGCCCACTATGTTACCAAGGTGTCCTTGAGCGAGCGCAGAATAGAACCAGAAGAAAAGGAAAGCGGAAAGTGTCCAGTGGCCCTGAACCCTCAATGACAGTTCGTCCCATCCGGAAGAATACTTGTTTTTCATGTTATGTAAAGCATCCTTCATTTTAGTTGGGACTGTTATGGGTCCCTCTTTTATCTTTGCAGTGTTTTCAGTGACTAGATAATTAGTCATTGTGTTATTTAGTTGTTTGTTATTGTATTGGTTATGGATATTATTTTATTCAATTTTATATTTTACTTGTAAATCAACTGTTTTGGCCCCAGGAGCTAAATTGCAAAAAGGTAATGAGAAATGCTCGACGTTTCGAGGCCTTGTTATCAAGAACAAAGAATCTAAAAAACAACATGGTTAATAAATGCAATTAAAACAGTAAAAAGCTCCAGCACTTTGTCAAATTTTGAATTTGAAACTTGACAAAGTGCATGAAGCTTTTCCCTGTTTTTAGATTTCTCGTTTTGGACAATGGAAGCAGATTTGTTCCTTGAAACATACGAGCATTTTCCAGTTGCAGGTTTTTGAACTTCATTAAATCAGCACTTTACACCCTGGGGCCAGATCCAGAGCGGTCTTATTCAAGAGAGTCTAAAAAAAGGTATATAGGCAGCAATTTATCTTACATATTTTGTCTGACATTCATAACAATATAATAACATGAACATTTTTCGGTCAAAGGTAATTAGTCAAATGCAATCCAAAGCAAACATTTGAATATAATCGTTAAATAAAGATAGCCGAATTACTCATTACTGAAGATAATTAATGTAATTAGATTTAAACTGAAAATACATGAAGGAATTTTATACATTCTTAAATATCTTAGAACGAACCATTCTTTTAATATATATACAATGTGTCTTAATTTTAACTACGTTGGGGTTTGGCACCTTCGGCAACATGCACTAAAACAGAGTTTTATCCACAATACCGAAACAGAATATTTGCACTCGACGCGCGTTTCGCTAACCATGTTAGCATCATCAGGAG
>MU182469.1:330975-343449 GCA_016904865.1 Pissodes strobi | reverse complement strand
TTGTGAAGTTGGAGATTATTGTAAACTTGTATATTTATGTAAATTAGGTTTGTATTTGTTTGGGAACTGAGCGTTACATTATTTTTGGCGCCCAACGTGGGGCATTGCATTTGTTGATTATTGTTGGGCCATTGTTGATAATTGTGAGGCCTTTGCTAGATTTGGGGCCTTGGTGATAATCGTAGGGCCATTGATAATTGTGGGACCATTGATAATTGTGGGGCATTGCATTGTTGATTATTGTGGGGCCTTGTAGAGTATTGTGGGGCCACTGTTAATTATTGTCGGGCCTTGCATTGTTGCCATTTTCCCTAAAAATTAGAAAGATTTTTATTTTATTTTTTTCTTGCTTTTTGCCTAATTTAAGGTGTGACTAGTGTTGAGCTTTATTTTCTAAATCATTACTTACTCTGATATATCTAGATTTGTCATAATATATATATACTGATTGAAACCCGGTTGATCGTGACTTTTGCTTATTAGTGTATGTATTGGAATTGCAGGTGTAAGTACAGTGACTGTGAATATATTTTGTGGATTGGAGTGAATATATAGTGGTACTTAGTGTTGTTATAGTGTACAGTTGTACTTTAAGATTGGTGGATTGTGTATAGTTTGATTCATAATAGGATATTCGGAAGTGGCGACCCAAAATGTCGCGAAGAATTGAAATTAATCGGTTGGACAAGGATGAGCTTACTTATGAGCTGACATGGAGAGGCATAGCTATTGGTACCGTGGACGAAATGAGGAGTCGGCTGGCATTAGCGAAGCAAATGGAAAGGTCTGGCGAGAGTCTGCATTATCCAGCATATCCATTTTCTTTCCAAGAGGATGCAGCAGCAGTCGCATCTAAATTAGATGGCTTAGTGTCAGTTATTGACTCATTTTCTGATACAACTAAAAGTGGCACATTTTTGAAATGGCAAAGTAAGTTGAATCATGTGTTGGGTAGGATAGACAATATGTCTTGCAATACCCTTGAAGAAACTCACATACGTGGAGTACTGGTAGCCCAAGCACTGACCATGATTGATCAACTCAACAACAAGGCTGCTCTAGCCGAAGGAAAAACTAAGCCCATTCCCCCGAATCTTTGTGTACTCTAAGGGACTACACAACAGCCGGTGAATCTCTTGTCTGCGGGACGATTTTCCCCACTGCCTAGTCCTCCAGTTGTAGCTCCTCCGACGCCTATTATGAGTAGTACTCCATCCCCGTCGTACTCGTCGCCTAGCATTAAACCAATATTGCCTCATAAGTGGAATATAAAATTTAATGGTGATAGGAAAGGAATGTCGGTTACAGCATTTTTCGAAAGAGTGGAAGAGTTACGTCGTGCCAGAAACGTGGGCAAAGATATTTTGTTGGAGTCTGGAATTGACTTGTTTGAAGGAAGAGCCTATGAATTTTATCAGGACTGCCGAACAGATACACAGACTTGGGATGAGTTGGTTCTAAAGTTTAAGGAAGAATATCAACCTGCTTTTTATGCGGAACGGTTACTTGAAGAGATTAAGCGAAGAACCCAAGGCTCAGATGAAACCATAGGTACCTACATGGCGATCATGTCGAGATATTTTCAACGTCTCCAATGTCCAATCTCGGAAGACGCCAAACTGACGATTTTGCTGCGGAACATTGCACCAGTATATAGATCTCAATTAGGAGCGCTCGAGATTACAAGTTTGTCCCAGTTGAAGACACTATGTAAGAGAATAGAGACGAGAATGCAGAGTGGAGACTATACACCACCTCCCAGGAGAGGACAGACTCTAGAACCTGACCTGGCTTATATAGGTTTGGAAGAATGTGTGGATGAGATTCATATCTCAAACCCCGGGCCAAGTGGAGCCTCTGGACAATCTCGGGAGATAATCTGTTTTAAATGTCGCAAACCCGGACACAGAGCTATAGGATGTGCAGAGCAGAGGAAGACCATATATTGCTATGGATGTAGGAAAGAAGGCTTTACAAAGAGGAATTGCCCTACCTGTAATTCGGGAAACGGAAGACGACCCTCTTAGGTAGTCGGCCTAAGAGTCGGTCGAAGCAGTCCTCCGACTACAGACTCATTCTAGACTTTATTCTCGACCATGCACAGAATGATGAACGACCATACTTAGAAGTTGACATCCTTGGATATAAATTTTTGGGATTACTAGACTCTGGAGCTTCGAAGACATTTGTTGGACGTAAAGGATGGAATATACTGAAGAAGCTGAATTTGCCTTTGAATAAAGACAAAAAGACTTGCTGCACGGTTGCTACTGGACAGCGCACGGAGAGCATAGGAACGCTTGAATTACCAATACGCGTTAGGGATCGAGTTAGGATTATTGAGGTATCGGTTCTGCCGGATGTGTCACACTCATTGATCCTTGGTTTTGATTTTTGGATATCTATGGGCATCGTACCCGATTTAAGGCACAATGAGTGGCATTTTGCAAATGATGCAGAGTTCCTAGGCTGTCTAGAGGGTAAGGAGCTTCAGACTGTCCTGACCGATGAAGAAAAGGTTCGGTTAGACGACCTTGTAGCAAGGCACAAAGAACTGATGGGCACAGAGATCGGTTGCACTAGTCTGGTCAAACACAAAATTATTACTAAATCGGAACCAATCAGACAACGAAGTTATGGGGTGTCACCCATATTGCAGAAGTGTATCGAAGATGAGATTGATGAAATGCTTAAGTTGGGTATTGTGGAACCTTCTAGCAGTCCCTGGGCGTCCCCTGTGGTGGTAGTGAAGAAGAAGAACACCGATAAGGTTAGGTTTTGCGTAGACTACAGAAAGCTTAACTCTGTGACGGAGCGTGATAGTTATCCGCTGCCTTTGGTGTCTGAGACTTTGGATAAGCTCAAGGACGCAAAATACTTGTCTAGCCTGGATATAAAGAGTGCATATTGGCAGGTTCCAATTGATGAAGCGTCCAGACCATTAACTGCATTTATTTGTCACAGAGGGTTGTTTCAGTTTCGACGAATGCCATTCGGCCTACATAACGCACCTGCTACCTGGCAGCGACTCATAGACCAAATCCTAACAGACTTGGCACCGTCGGTGTTTGTATATTTGGACGACGTGGTAATAATATCCCAGACATTTGAAGATCATTTGAAGATATTGGAAGAGGTTTTCAAACGACTCCGAGAAGCAGGAATAACCGTAAGTTGGGAGAAATGTCAGTTTTGCAGACCCGAAATGAAATATTTAGGATATGTGGTAGATAGGCGTGGTCTTCATGTGGATCCCGATAAGGTTAGAGCTATGTTAGAGCTGGACAGACCGAAGTCGGCAACGGAAGTTCGGAGAGTAGTTGGAAGCTTCTCTTGGTATCGGAGATTTGTCCCAGAATTTTCCTCCATCATCGCCCCAATCACGGCGCTTACTAGGAAAAATAAGAAGTTTAGTTGGACAGACGAATGTGAGGTGGCCTTTAGAAAAATTAAGGAATTGTTGGTAGCGGCCCCAATTTTGAGCTGTCCGGATTATAGTAAGGAGTTTGTTATCCAGACCGATGCGTCAGGATATGGGATTGGAGCAGTGTTGACACAGCCAGACGAGAGAGGAGAAAGGGTGATTTGCTACCTCAGCCGGTCCTTGACCAAACAAGAAAGATTATACACCACGACTGAAAGAGAGATGTTAGCATTGGTTTGGGCTATTCAGAAGTTGCGCCCGTATATCGAGGGTATACCATTTACAGTCATAACTGACCACTATAGCTTAAAATGGCTCTTAAATTTAAAAGATCCCACTGGACGTTTAGGTCGCTGGGCATTGAAACTCCAAATGTATGACTTTAAGGTACAGCACCGTAGAGGTCGAGAGCTGGTTGTTCCGGATATGTTATCCAGAGCGGTACCTGTTATAGATAGCATTGAAGAAGGGAAGAAATCTGAGAAAGTCGTTTTGGACAAGTGGTACAATAGGATGAAGGATCGAGTGACTAAGGATCCTTTGAAGTTCTTGAACTGGCGGTACCTGGATGGCGTGTTATATAAGTATGTTAAGCAAGAGTATTCGGAACTTTCTTCGAATGAAGACGTGTGGAAGATTGTGGTAGCGAAGGAAGACCGATTGGCCATCATCAGGTTGGCTCATGATCCACCCACTGCAGGTCATATGGGCGTATACAAAACACACTCGAGACTGTCTGAAAAGTACTACTGGCCAAAGATGCGTCAGGATGTCGCTAATTATATTGGGAAATGTTCCATCTGCATGGCCCATAAAAGTGATCCCCGTGGAACTAAGGACCACATGGTATCGCACCCCAAACCATCCAGACCCTGGGAAATGGTGTCAACGGATTTAATGGGACCATTGCCTCGATCGACGAAAGGGAACTCGTTTATATTGGTGGTTACGGATTATTTTAGCAAGTTTTCGTTGGTTTTCCCTCTTCGTAAGGCAACGTCATCGGTAGTGATTAAACGTATCGAGGAGAATGTATTTCTTGTATTTGGTGTTCCTCGTGTTCTTTTGTGTGATAATGGACCCCAATACAGAAGTGCGGAGTTTAGGAAGTTTATGGAAAAGTACGATTGCACGATAAAGTTTAATGCCAATTATCACCCCAGAGCAAATCCGACCGAGAGGCAGAATAGAACCCTAAAAACAATGTTAGCCATGTATGTAAAGGACAATCATCGGTTATGGGATGCGAATATCCACAGTATTGCTTGTGCCTTACGCACAGCTCGACAGGAAGTTACCAAGGTATCGCCATATTTCGTAAATTTTGGTCGTAACATGTGTCTATCTGGTAAAGATTACCCCAGAGATGTTGTAGAGCGGAATGGAGAGGAGGATAGCACTCCGATGAGCTCGCGAAATGAAGCCTTTATGAAATTGTACTCAGATGTTAGGAGACGGTTAGTGGATGCCGGTGAGAAAGGTGTTTTAAGATATAACCTTAGAAAGAGAGATGCTGAATTTACTGTCGGACAAAAGGTGTGGAGAAAGAACTATGTAATTTCTGATGCTGCCAAACACTTTTCAAAGAAACTAGCTCCTAAGTACGCGGGACCCTTTGTGGTGCATCGAAGAATTTCTCCATGGACGTACGAATTAAAGGACGAAGACGGAAGATTCCAGGGAGTCTGGCATCTCAAAGACCTAAAGGAAGCATCTTATTTTCCGGATTAACCACTGGGTGGTTAATCATCTTGAAGCAAGGGGGGGATTTGTAACGGGCTCCGATTAACTATACGCATTTATTTTTTTTTCTGGACGAAATGGCGAAGGACCAAAATAAAAATTTACGTATGTGGTACCAGAGTCGATTAAAATTGATCTATTTCTGGAGGGAAAATAATCAAACATCATATTATTTATTAAAGTAGACTACAAAAATTAGATAATCACCACAATAGGACTAGTATTGGAAAAGCATGGAACCCAATCCATTAAACTAGGTATTCTAAAGCAAGTTCATATTTATGTCTTGATATATCAAATGTACATGCCTTCTTTTGAACGAATTAACTTTACACACACGATATATTGTTGCAGCTGGAACCACAAAGCTTCGTTGTATATTGGTATTTTCCCCTTGGTTTTGTCCTATTATGCTATCTTTCTAAATGGAGAAAGAAACCCTTCTTCTAATCAGTTGGCTTGTTTTCATTATTTCAGTTCGATAATACACCTTGATGGCCATCCACTGTTTTCGACCTTGTTAATTATGGGTTTTAATTGCTGACTCGGGGTATTTTGGAATCAAGAATATATTTCAGCTTTCTTGGAGGGTTGTGTCTAAAATAAAACAACAGTGATAGATTGTTTACAGATTAGCCGAGTAATTGGAGTTTGGACTATAATGCATGCCGAGTTATATTTTAAGGTTATTTAGGGAGATCTAACACTGTAATTATAACTTACTTTTTGTACACTTGATGGTCATTCTGTGGTAATTTTCTCATTGATTTATACTTGATAATATATTGTTTTGCTTAGGTGATTGCGGAATATTTTCATTTCATTGACGTTTGTTAGAAGTATGTCATGTCACTCCGGTTTTAAACCATAGACTACACGACCGGTGGAAAGCGCATCGGATCCCTCCGTCGATATCGATTCGAGAACCACTCTAATTCGCGTTGCATTTATTGTAGGATTTAGCTATCATACGCTTGAATTTGCTGATTATATTGGATGGTATCAATGTTTAGCCCTCTACGCTTGCATATTGACGCGGTATTACACGAACTCTCCATTATTAAAGTTCGATAATATTTCAGCTCGGAGTAGATTCTAGCGACCCGAAGGAAATTGGTCTATGTTTCACATAATCTGTGGGGGATAATTTTGGCGGTATAAGTGACAGCTTTCCGGACAAGCGCGTGGTCTTCACGGTCGACACGGTTGCCAAGTTAATGCCTTGTTTGGCATAATGCTATTAGTGGCGCGTGTTGATTGTAATTTTTGACTGCCGCATAACGCGTGGGTTATATATTCCCACCAAGCATATAAAAGTAGATTCTAACTGATTTAAATCATTTCGAGAATGAGTCGCTTTAGCGCTTGTTTTGGCGAATCCGGTAGTATGACATCATAACTTTCTAGTACTTTGTCACAAATAGGGACGCTTCTGGCAACATAGTATGTTGAGCCGGCGCGATGTTAATTCTGCTAGCCTCGTCATTTCGGAGCAAGCCAGAGATAAATAAATATCTAAAGAGAGATTGCCGAATGATACGGAAGTTTTTAAGACCGCTTATTCATTGCGCATTCCCGAGGAGTGTTGCGTTTGGTGGCAATCGTTGAAACTAAAATTTTGAACAGCTTATCCACCTGTGAGTCAGCGTGACATTTGATTTGAATTTGAATCTCGATCAAAAGTGATAAAATATTAAATTATTTAATTTGCTAACAACGGGTAATACTTTTGTGCCTGTTAATATTTGCTTAAATAGTGTGGTTTATTTTTAAGTAAAGTTGAAACAATTAAAGCGTAAGTATAATGTCTCTGAAATTCTATAGTTCGCAGTTAATATAGGATAGGCTTACAGAAAATTCGTTGATTTTTTCCGCGGGAAACTTTTTGCTTTTTATTGTTCAGAGAGAATGTAGACCAAAATATCTATTGTAACTGGAATATGGCCTTAGAAATAATCGAATACGATATATTTCCGCTACCGCGGTACATTTCTTATGTCTTTGTATTAACCAAATATTTTGAAGACCAAGCAAATAATATTGCATTTCTATACCATACTTAGCTGATAGTTGCCGCCAGAGGATGTTTGTTCCAAATAGCAAATTTTTTGTAAAATTGGCGTTGTCCAGAATTTATTTTTACTCTCTCGCGCATATAGGGCTATAGAGAAAATATTGTAGTCGTCCAAAATATCGAATTTATTTTTTTTGCAAATCTCGACGAATCATGAACCCTAGAGTCCTAAAAACATAAAATTTTGAAAAAAAAACAGTTTTGTATATCCCCAACACCTAACTTAGAATTACTTTTGCACAATATGATTAGATTAGTGTCTAAATAGATAAATTCCATTAAAATTATTTGGCGCAAATGGTTTATAAATTTAAAAAACAATAAATTTATATAAAATATGTTGGAGATTTATTAAATAATTACCTCTAGGTATCTCTAAAATATTTAGTATATCCCAACACCTAACATTGACATAATTTTGTACAAAATTATTAATGTAGGGTCTAAATAGGCAGTTTCAACTGAAATTACTTGGCGCAAAAACCAAACTTACCAAAAGTTACTAATGCATAGTAATACCTATTATGAAAAATGATCGGTAAATTTTTACTTTGCGCACTTTTCGAATTTTGCAATTTTCTTTGTGTGACATGTATTAGATAGTGTTAGAAGTATTTTGTGACACTTTACATATTGCGCAAAGCTCTTTTGACGCCAAATATTGAAAAAAAATCACTGGCTGTTTAGTATCCCAATATATTTTAACGCGAAACACTCCTAATTTTACTTTAATTATGAAAATTTACTTGCAATGTTGTCACACTTGACTAACATTCTTGATTTTCAAGTAGCTAAATGTCTCAGGTCAGGTGCATATTTCAAAAAGTGGAACTAAAAAAGTACCAAAGTAAAGAGACCAGCGCGTTACGCGCGCTTGTATAGCTTAAGGGATGGTATGGCCACAGACTAAAGAAAATCGGAAAACTCATTCCTCAGATACTTAATAGACCATCTTCGTAAATCACCCTGTATATACCTTTTTAATTATAAATCATTTACGTAAAATAATTTTAATCAAAAATATCTATTTAGATAAGTACTAACTTATTCATACTTTACAAAAATTTAGTCAATATTGTGTGTTGGGGGGGATATAGTAGTAAACAAGTACCAAGAAAATGTGTGTCTATGTGGGTGTCTGTGTGTACGTCTGTCTGTCACACAACTTATCTCCAAAACCGTTAAGTCGATTTCGACTAAAATCGGTATTTGGAAGTTTCTGGTGAATATATCCAGAACTTTTTTTCAGTTTTTTTTTCTCCTCAAAATTAAGGGTAAGTAGTTTATATGAAGAAAAAAAATTAAAAATTCTCTAACGATTTTATTTAAATTTTTTACATGTTTACCATTTAGTAAGACTAATCACGTAGATACTGCACCATTTTTTCCGGGAAAAATCGGTAAAGGCCACTATACCCTTGGAACAAAAAAAATAATCGATTTTATCGATAACGGCTTTAACGATTTTGTTCACTCTGTACTTATTTACCAATTAGTAAGGGACATAATTATGCATTTGTTTAGTTTTCCTAGGAAAAATAAGATAAAGCCACTTTACTAGTGGATACATTCACCTTCCAATTTTTCCTAGTTTTGTGGTGGAACTACCTATGTCCCATTTTTTTAGTTCTGTGGCAGAATCATATGAGCGAGAGAGAAAGTATGTGCGGCCTGCGGCCTTGCCGTACCGTCTGTTTAATGTTGTTTTCTTTTTAGTTAAGTGTTAAACAAAGTCTGACTCTGGCCAATTCGTATTCTTACTGATGTTGAAGTCCAAACCCTACTGTCATAAGTTGGATCCACACTGATTGATGCAAAACTCTTAGTCCTTATTTCCTGTTTGGCTTCCAATAGAAATAATGTAGGCGCATACTTTCAGACTAAAGTTGAAGAGATCGATATTCAATGGGAAAATGAACAAAAGTCCGAAATATTCGTATTATAAGGAATTCTCAACCATCTCTTGAGCCCCATATATTACGTAACATAATAAGTATAGTATAGCCTAGATTATTTTTCTAATTTCTGGAAATCTTTTTTGCCGTAATTCATGTACAGAATAATAATAGGTAATAATTTTAAATATGGTAATTGTGTAGTCAGAGACTAGTTTAAAAAAAATTTAAATTTTTCGTTATCAGTGTTCTACACCCCTGGCAAATGGATGTACAAATAAACACTTTTTTATTGTTCCTGAAAATAATTCGATAAAACACGAAGAATGGCTCCAGATTATGATGAATTTAAATGATAAGTCGACTAGAATGTATTTGTGTGGAGACCATTTTGAAGATAAAAACTTTGCAGATTCGTCACAAAGGAGATTAACTAGCTTTGCGGTACCCTTTTTAAAGCCTCGAATCAAAATTATCAGTAATATTCTAATTAGACTTCCTCACACTTCCCACAATGTTCCCCATATAACCCAACCTACTCCATCCACAAGTACATGTAATCCTTGTTTTATAGAAACTGTTCTATAAGGGCTAATCCTCCTGAGAACCCACATTTCACTTTTTTTCGGTTTTTGAGGTTTAGATTAAAATAAAAATTATATATATTTATTATAATCAAATGTGTTTTATTTAACATTAATAAACTTCCCTATTTTATAATATAAAAAGGGAACAATCTTCCTTAAAAGAACGTTGTTTGTTCAACACCTAATGTATGCTTAAAAATTAAATTATACGTTATAATATTACAAAGTTGCATCACAAAACTTTCGTCAAAATTACATAATTATGCATAAAACCTTTGGAATATTTAAATGTGCCTATACTAACTAGGTATTTTGCTCCTAAAAAAAAATCTTTTTTAGGTACTTTTTACCTCTACGTTCTTATGTAAGCTCTAAAGTTGTGTTTCAAATATCAGAAACACCTTCATTTTTCTATAGGGGCAAAACATAATCGAATATATTTGAAATAATGACAAAAACGGAAAAATTATATCCGAATTTTAATAAAACCGTATTCCGAAAGTATTGAATTTGCAATTTTTACTGAATTTTCATTCCGACACATAATTTTTGGCAGATTTTACGGGTAAAGTTCGCCAAGAAAAATGATTCGGAATGAAAATGCATTAAAAATAGCAAATTTAATCATTTCGGATCACAGCTTAAATAAAACAATAATTTTGAATATGGCGCCATACAGTCGGTAAGGAAATAATTTACATTACCGACCCATAAACACAAAAACAGTTATCTGTAATACCGATCAACCCATATGTAATTCTTCCCGAGGATACTGGCGGCGCTAGTGAAAACTGTCTTAAAAAAATATCATTGATTCGGCAATCTCTCTTTTTTATATTATCTCTGGAGCAAGCCAATTTAGTCTTTATGTGATATTGAAGGAACCAGTAGGTTTCAGTGCCGAGCTCTCGAAATTGGGAATTTTCGTTGAGATACTGATATTTAGTGTGAAATATACAGTGCCCTAGTTAGGGGATTATTCAACGAAGCCCTTGAGCAGGATTGTGGTCGTCGATGGTTTCTCGTCTGATGGATGATTGTAGATGAAGGAAGATTTGTAGTTTCGACCACCTGCACAAACGTTTGGGGATTTGATTTTCGAGAGCTGCCACACACTTGAACCCCGTTTAACATCTAAAGGTATGTTGTTTGAGTAAATTTGATACAGATATTGTTTTGATCTGTTATTTGTTGAGGTTCCGTACCTGTTTCCTTCATATTTTGGTTTGATCACAGTTCTAATTTGCCCTATTTGTTTCAGGGGTTTTCTTTTCCAATTCTTGGATTTTCAATTCTTGGATTTTCCTGTTCCTGTTTTCTGTTTCTGTTTTCCGGCTTTTTGGAATTTTACTTTTGGATTATTGGTTCCATTGTCCTCTTACGATCCGGTTCCCTACCTGGGTTTCAAGACTGCATACTGAGACTCCTCTGACAACACGTGGTTTCGGAGTAACCGGCAATTGACTGCGTGTCTCGCTGTCTGATCCAAGCCTTAACGCATACGGAGTGTGTCTTCCCAACCTCGACGCTCCAGTGATTCGACGAACACCTAGATCCTGGATGAACTCACTGTTGGCTTGATAACGTATCAGATAAGTCTTAATTTAGGATATTATTTAGTGTATTTTGGGACTTTTATTTTATTTCATTTTATTATTGTGTTTTATTTGATTGGTGATTTAGGACTACTTAAATTAAAGTTTCGGGTAAATTTGCTTAATGAAAGTATTAATGATTTGACTTGATTTAAAAGATAGCTACCTTCAAGTTATTTGGGAGTAACGAATTATTCTCAATAGTTAGCATATGTATACTGGATTATCCAGCTAATCCGGATAGTTTTGGCGTGTTATTAATTCATTTCAGCGTAGTCTTGATCGCGTGTTTTATTTTTTTCCAGCGTCGTATAATATATATATTTTTGAAATAGCACGTTAACTTCTTGCTTTTTGATTAGAGTTATTTAGAGTGTCGAAGTAGAAGAAGTTATCATATTTTTGTACCGTATAGGTTTTAGCACCAATCAAGGGCATGTAAACGACACGTGATCACGTATTCGTATTTATAGGGCGCCGTAGTTATAACATAAAGTATTATTTAACATTAAACCGTTACTTTTAATATTCCATCTTTAGCAAACATTTATATATTAATTGTCATAGCTACATATACAAGACATTCTTCTTGTAGCAATTATTTTTCTTATTTAATTCAAAAGTATAGTCACCAATACGGAATATACACTTGTTATTTTTGTTTAATTGGGGTGATATTTCTTTTTGTTTCCCCTTCCAAGTTTTTCAATAGGTTACAGCGGGGAGGAGAGCAATTCGTGGTTATTGGTCGAATCTCACTGAAGATCCAGCATCAGGGCATGGCGATAAGTTAACCGCGTGGCGCTCAGGCATTATAACTCACCACGACCCTTCTCCACTGTCTAAAAGCTGGGGGCCGCCATTGTTCCTGCACTAAAGGCTGTACCACCGATTGTGAACTTGGAGATTTTTGTGAAGTTGGAGATTATTGTAAACTTGTATATTTATGTAAATTAGGTTTGTATTTGTTTGGGAACTGAGCGTTACACATTTTTTTACGAAATGACCGATCCCTTTTTAAAAGACCTCGACTTTTCATGTTAATCTATAAAGGTATAATTAGTTATGCTCAAAAAGCTTCAATTCTTTCGAATGGGTTCGAAACTTTTGACGTTTTGCTTATAAAACGTGGAAATGCGTTATTTCGCATATTTAG
>MU182469.1:310377-330965 GCA_016904865.1 Pissodes strobi | reverse complement strand
TACATGAGAGAATCGAAATTTTAGGTAGATTTCGAAAATCTATCAGCTATTGTCAAGGAAGTTACAGGTTTTTCTTAACCGAACATATTGTACGATACAGAACCTTGAACAAAATTAATAAAGTGCAATATTTCCGAAACTATCAGCGCCACAACGAAACGTATTAAAGAAAAAAGTTAACTTTTTAGATGATCTACGTTTTGCTTGTGCAAACTTTTCATTTCAGATCAGCGATTACCCGAAAATTTTAGAAAAATAATTTTTTTTTTCCCAAAATTAGGTTCATAGCCGTCTTTCTCACAAACGGTTAGACATTTGCTTGTGCAAACTTCTCATTTCAGGTCAGCGATTAACTGAAAATTTCAGAAAAATACATTTTTATTGCCAAAATTGCATTCAGTCGTTTTTCTCACAAACGGTAGACAAAGCAAATAAGTATATATCAAAAATCTGTAAAAATAGGAGATCTACAATTCTTGTCTGGCACACTTTTCATGTCAGATCAACCGTCCTCTTGTAAATTCGGAAGTACTGTATTTAAAAATGATTTTTGAATCCAATTGCGTAATCATTTTTTTCCGAAATGACCGATCCCTTTTTAACACGTAGACTGCCTTACTAGAAAAAAAAAATGCGGCTTCACGGGCCACCGGGGCTTTATTAAAATTTCGAACTTTAAAGGATATTTCTCTAAAATCGTACTAAGTCTGAATGCTCTCTACATCAGTTTACCTTCCGGGCCACGCTCTATGAGATTCCGTATACAGACCATGCAAGCGTGAATCGCCTATTATGCACAAAGCGTCAAATCAAGAGAGGTTCTAGAATTATATATAATTCACGCGGCCTACAGAGTACCAGGCTGCGTGAATTGTATTTTATTCACATGGCAGTCTACGTGTTAAAGACCGCGACATTTCACGTAAACTTATAAAGATATACGTAGCTATGCGCAAATAGCATGAATTCTTTCGAATGGGTTCGAAACTTTCGATGCCCTGCTTATAAAACGTGGAAATGCGTTATTTCGCATATTTAGGCTGAGAAAACGCTAAATCAGACGTTTCCGGTCATTTTCATGCGAAACGCATGGCACCTACATGAGAGATTCGAAATATTACGTAGATTTCGAAAATCTATCAAATGATGTCATGGAAGTTACAGGTTTTTCTTAACCGAACATATTGTACGTTACAAAACCCTGAACAAAATGCAATATTTCCGAAACTATCAGCGCCACATCGAAGCGTATTAAAGAAAAAAGTTACCTTTTTAGATGATCTACGTTTTGCTTGTGCAAACTTTTCATTTCAGATCAGCGACTACCCGAAAATTTCAGAAAAATAATTTTTTTTCCCAAAATTAGATTCATAGTCGTTTTTCTCACAAACGGTTAGATATAAAGCAAATATGTATATACCAGAAATGTGTAAAATTACCAGATCTAGAATTCTTGTCTGATAAACTGTTCATGTTCTCTTGTAAATTTGAAAAAACTGAATATATAAATGATTTTTGAATCAAATTGTTTAATTACCATTTTTTCCCGAAATGACCGAACCCTTCGTAAAATACCGCGACATTTCACGTAAATTTATAAAGGTACACGTAGTTAGCGCAAAAAGCTTCAATTCTTTCGAATGGGTTCGAAACTTTCGATTCCCTGCTTATAAAGTGTGGAAATGCGTTATTTCGCATATTTAGGCTGAGAAAACGCTAAATCAGACGTTTCCGGTCATTTTCATGCGAAACGCATGGCACCTACATGAGAGAATCGAAATTTTACGTAGATTTTGAAAATCTATTAGCTGCTGTCAAGGAAGTTACAGGTTTTTCTTAACCTTCGAACATATTGATATTGAACAAAATTAATAAAGTGTAATATTTCCGAAACTATTAGTGCCACATCGAAACGTATTAAAGAAAAAAGTTAACTTTTTAGTTGACCTACGTTTTGCTTGTGCAAACTTCATATTTCAGGTCAGCGATTAACTGAAAATTTCAGAAAAATACATTTTCTTTCCCGAAATTGGATTCAGTGGTTTTTCTCACAAACGGTAGACATAAAGCAAATAAGTATATATCAAAACTTTGTAAAATTAGCAGATCTACAATTATTTTTTGACACACTTTTCATGTCACATCAACCGTTCTCTTGTATATTCGGAAAAACTGTATTTAAAAATGATTTTTGAATCCAATTGAGTAATCACCATTTTTTCACGAAATGACCTAACCCTTTATAAAAGACCGCGACATTTCACGTAAACTTATAAAGGTATACGTAGTTAGCACAAAAAGCTTCAATTCTTTCGAATGGGTTCGAAACTTTCGATGCCTTGCTTATAAAACGGGGAAATGCGTTATTTCGCATATTTAGGCTGAGAAAACGCTAAATCAGACGTTTCCGGTCATTTTCATGCGAAACGCATGGCACCTACATGAGAGAATCGAAATTTTACGTAGATTTCAAAAATCTATTAGCTGATGTCAAGGAAGTTACAAGTTTTTCTTAACCTTCGAACATATTGATATTGAAGAAAATTAATAGTGTAATATTTCCGAAACTATTAGTGCCACATCGAAACGTGTTAAAGAAAAAAGTTAACTTTTTAGATGACCTACGTTTTGCTTGTGCAAACTTCTCATTTCAGGTCAGCGATTAACTGAAAATTTCAGAAAAAAACATTTTTATTCCCAAAATTGGATTCAGTCGTTTTTCTCACAAACGGTTAGACATAAAGCAAATGAGTATATATCAAAAATTTGTAAAATTAGCAGATCTACAATTCTTGTCTGACACTTTTCATGTCAGATCAACCGTTCTCTTGTAAATTCGGAAAAACTGTATTTAAAAATGATTTTTGAATACAAATGAGTAATCAACATTTTTTCCCGAAATGACCGATCCCTTTTTAAAAGACCGCGACATTTCAGGTAAATTTATAAAGATATAGGTAGCTATGCGCAAATAGCAGTTCGAATGGGTTCGAACCTTTCGATGCCTTGCTTATAAAACGTGGAAATGCGTTATTTCGCATATTTAGGCTGAGAAAACGCTAAATCAGACGTTTCCGGTCATTTTTACGCGAAACGCATGGCACCTACATGATAGACTTGAAATTTTACGTAGATTTCGAGAATCTATCAAATGACGTCAAGGAAGTTACGGGTTTTTCTTAACCTTCGAATATATTGTACGATACAGAATCTTGAACAAAATTATTAAGTGTAATATTTCCGAAATTATCAGCGCCACATCGAAACGTATTAAAGAAAAAGTTAACTTTTAAATGATCTACGTTTTGCTTGTGCAAACTTTTCATTTCAGATCAGCGACTACCCGAATACTTCAGAAAAATATTTTTTTTTCCCAAAATTAGATTCATAGTCGTTTTTCACACAAACGGTTAGACATAAAGCACATGTATATACCAAAAATGTGTAAAATTACCAGATCTACAATTCTTGTCTGATACACTTGTCTGATGTTCTCTTGTAAATTTGAATAAACTGTATATATAAATGAATTTTGAATCAAATTGATTAATTACCATTTTTTTCACGAAATGACCGAACCCTTTATAAAAGACCGCGACATTTCACCTAAATTTATAAAGGTATACGTAGTTATGCGCAAATAGCTTGAATCCTTTTGAATGGGTTCGAAACTTTCGACGTCTTACTTATAAAACGTGGAAATGCGTTATTTCGCATATTTAGGCTGAGAAAACGCTAGATCCAACGTTTCCGGTCATTTCCATGTGAAACGCATGAGAGACTCGAAATTTTACGTAGATTTCGAAAATCTATCAGTTGATATCAAGGAAGTTACAGATTTTTCTTAACCTTCGAAATTGTACGATACAGGACCTTAAATAAAATTAATAAAGGGCAATATTTCCGAAACTATTAGCGCCACATTGAAACTTATTAAAGAAAAAAGTTAACTTTTTAGTAGATCTACGTTTTGCTTGTGCAAACTTTTCATTTCAGATCAGCGATTACCCGAAAATTTCAGAATAAATACCCATAGTCGTTTTTCTAACAAACGGTTAGACATAAAGCAAATAAGTATATACCAAAAATGTGTAAAACTACCAGATCTACAATTCTTGTCTGATACACTTTTCATTTCAGATCAACCGTTTTCTTTAATTTGGAAAAACTGTATATAAAAATGATTTTAAATGATTTTTAAAAGCCCGCGACATTTCACGTAAATTTATCAAGCTATACGTAGCTATGCGCAAATAGCATGAATTCTTCAAGGTTTGCTTCTGAAGCTTCTGCAAGAAGTACATTGGCCGGAGTCGACCTCATACAACCCAAGCATACCCTCAAACCTGCATAATGGATTGTATTTAATTTGCTTAAGACGGTTTTCGCCTTTGGATCAAACAGAATAGCACCATAGTCTAAATGTGTTCTCACTAAAGCATAAAAAATAGTTAAGAGGACTCTGGGGTCTGCACCCCACCATACTCTACACACTATTTTAAGAAGATTTATTAGTTTTTTTGCTTTGTTACAAACATTTTCAATGTGAGCCCTCCAGTTAAGGTGTTCATGCTTAGACTATATAGCAGAGGTGTTCATGCAATATGACGCCTAGGTGTTTAGTTTCATTTTTATATGGAATACTGTAATTGTCAATCATTATTAGCGGTAGATTAGCATTCCGTTTGCCCTTGGTGAACCAAACAGCTTCGCATTTTGGTAAACTTAATGTAAGATCATTGCCTGTTAACCGTTTGTGAATTCTGCTCAATATCGAGTTAATTTTTCTAGTTAAGTAATAAATATCTTTTCCTTCACAAAGGATCACCAAATCATCAGCATATTCGATCAGGTAGACACCACCCTGGACAGTCTTGTACAGGCCTAATGCAGTGGCGGCTATTCAGCGGAAGTAGGGGAAGTGCCACTTCCTCAAGATAATGTAATTTAAAGAAATGCAATTAATTCATTCATCAGTAAAATAATACAGTTTAAGATTCAATAATAAAATGTTCTTAGTTTAGGAATAATCTGCTTCACGTTACCCCTCTAATAACTAATAATTCAATTATTTTCAAATATTAAAATCAAAGCTTCATAAAACAAGAACAAGAATCTCGCCACCTGCACATTGCCCGTTAACTCCACTATTGAATAATAGAACAGAGGTGAACCCATATGAAAATGTCTATTTCTTTTCGCGTACGCGCCGATAGCAGTGACAATTTCATTATCATTTGTGTAGAACTTTACGGAAGAGGTATCGCTCGAGAGCCGTCGAGTCATCAAGAGTGTAAGCGCAACTAGTTGGTTGCCATGACAACGATGACGTCGTAATGGTCGTACATTTGTTTGGTTTGCAAGGATTGGAAGAGCTGGCGGTAGCACTTCCATTCTCAGATCAACGCGAAAGCACGTTGTTTCGTTTATTGCGAGTTTATTAGGGGACATTCCGCCGTTGATTCTTGGAATTATTTTTTATTTTCATTCAACGGTTGATCCATTATAGTATTATACAAGAGATATTTTCTATATATTCTAGTGTTATTCGTAGACATTTGTATTAGCAACAAAATGATTTGTTGCTAATACAATATGAATATATTTTATTTTTTGATGATTTACCTAAAAAATACCGGTAAT
Source organism: Pissodes strobi (assembly GCA_016904865.1). Lineage (NCBI taxonomy): Eukaryota > Metazoa > Arthropoda > Insecta > Coleoptera > Curculionidae > Pissodes > Pissodes strobi. The sequence continues at coordinate 325,322 of MU182469.1, read as the reverse complement.
AATTATTAACAAATTTTGGCAGTTTGGGCGTGGACTCCAAAAAAATTTCGCTCTTCCCTCTATCGAATATCGATGTCGGCAGCTCTTCCCCACTTTTCAAAGCCGCGAGCCGCCACTGGCCTAATGTATAGATATTAAATAACAAGGTGCTTAATGGTTAGCCTTGAGGAAGACCTGACGTAGACAGGCCCCATAAATGAGCCATCATTACCTCTAGAGTAGAGAGCTCTATTTTCAAGTATTTTAAATATTAAATTGGCTAGGTGAGTAGGAATTTAAAGTTGGTTAAGCTTATCGTATAATTTATACAAGTTAACACAATCATAGGCCGATTTTATGTCTAGGAATACTGCTAATGCAGTTTCGTTCTTTGCAAAAGCCAGATTGACATAGGACGTGATTAGTGCTAGGTTATGATTAACACCCATGCCTTTACAGACACCGACTTGATATGGAGAATAATTTGTTTACTTTCCAAAATAAACTCCAAACGATTCTTAATTAAAATTTCTAATACTTTGAGGTAACATGATGATAGAATTATCGCTGTGTCTAGCCTCCCGGTACCGGTATCCGAATAAATCCCGGTAAAATATACGCTGTGTCTAGCCTCCCGGTACCGGTATCCGAATAAATCCCGGTAAAATATAATGGCGGTATGATGACGTAATGGTTTACCGGTATTTACAATAATCCCGGTAGATTTTGTTCTCGTATTATAATATGTCTTCGTGATGCAATCAATTTGTCGCAAGTGCTCTCGTGGTGTAGAGGCTTAGATAGTTGGGTCTCACCTGGACGGCACGGGTTCGAACCCCATTGCTCTTTTTATTATTATTTTTTAAGATTATGTTTCTAAACAGTTTTTTTCTTGATTTTGGGTATGTCTTGGGTTAGATTGGGTTAGCACCTGGTTAGTTTCCTTTTCTTGAGCCCCCGTAGCGAGCGAAGCGAGCGGAGGCTCATGCGGGTCGACCAATAGGAGAGGCCGATTTTGATATAGTCGGCTACGCCTGTAAAGGATCTTTAAACGCTAATTATTTTATAAAATCTAACGGGATTAATAGAAACACCGGCAGTATATTACATCATCAATACATACCGGGATTTATGCGGACATCGGTACCGGGAGGCTAGCATAGCTTGATATAAATACCGGTAGATTTTTACGTCATTATATATACGTCATCGTTTTACCGGGATTTATTCGGATACCGGTACCGGGAGTCTAGACACAGCGTAAAATATAATGGCGGTATAATGACGTAATGGTCTACCGGTATTTACAATAATCCCGGTAGATTTTGTTCTCGTATTACAATATGTCTTCGTGATGCAATAAATTTGTCGCAAGAGCTCTCATGGTGTAGAGGTTTAGATAATTGGGTCTCACCTGGACGGCACGGGTTCAAACCCCGTTGCTTCCCTTTATTATTTTTTTAAAGATTATGTTTCTAAACAGTTTATTTCTTGATTTTGGGTATGCCTTGGGTTAGATTGGGTTAGCACCTGGTTAGTTTCCTTGTCTTGAGCCCCCGCAGCGAGCGAAGCGAGCGGAGGGTCATGCGGATCAACCAATAGGACAGGTCGATTTTGATATAGTCGGCTACGCCTGTAAAGGATCTTTAAATTCTAATTTTTGTTATAAAATCTAACGGAATTAATAGAGACACCGGCCGAATATTACGTCATCAATACATACAGGGATTTATGCGGACATCGGTACCGGGAGGCTAGCATAGCTAGATATAAATACCGGTAGATTCTTACATCATTATATATACGTCATCATTTTACCGGGATTTATTCGGATACCGGTACCGGGAGTCTAGACACAGCGTAGAATTATTGGCCTATAATTATTAATATTATTGGGGTGTTTGTTGGGCTTTAGTATTGGTACTATGTTATATTTTTTCCATTCATTAGGAATTGGCAATCCCTTTAAGATAGAGTTGTACTGATTAATTAGGGCCGTTTTTACTTGAAGTGGTAAGAACTTAAGCAATTCATATGAAACGTCATTCATACCCGGAGCAGATGAACCTTTATTTCTTAAACCAACCTCAAATTCCTCAATAGTAAAGGGTTTAATATTTTCCGAGGGAAGTTCTAGCGAAAAGAGTGGGCCAATATTTATTTCATATTATTTAATATTTGCAATCGCATTTCATTTTCTATATGTTGTTTTTTGTTCTGCATTTTTCCTTTAAACTTATTTATCTTTTCCCATACTTGCGAGATATTAGAATTTCTATTTAGTTTGATACAGGATTTGATGAAGTTCATTTTCTTTTTATTTCTAAGTTCTTTCTTTGTGAATGCTATGTATTTTTTTACCAAAATAAAATTTTCTATAGACGGGTGCTCCTTGAATTGTTTTAGATACTCCTTTCTTTGTTTTATTAAGTTTGAGCATTCATCATCCCACCATGCAGGGGTTGCCAAGTCTACCGGGACTGTAATTAATTTTCTCAGAGATTGCCTGTTTTGCAGCTGAATCAATTATGTTAGTTAGGGTTAGGAGATCAGTGGTGTTGTTATTTAGCGAGTATTCAACTATAATCCTTAAACCTGAATTAGTTTTCAGGTGAAATATGTATAAAGTTGGCATGCACTAAATCGGGGTCGGATCCCCGACGCTTACTCTCTGAAATGAGCGAGTCAGAATTTGACGACTCGAATTCACTTAAATCTCTGGACCCCAGGGGCGAAACTCTAGACGAGGCCTCCTTAAAACGCGTGCGAGTAGCACAACACCGTTTAGATAGGAATAAAGACTCGTGCCCTGAATGCCGTACGCTAGTAGTGCCACTTAACTCTGTTAGCCATAAGACAACCGCCGAGGTGTATCTAGCCCTCAATAAGGGAGTAGAGCACCTCAAACTCAAGCATAATTCTAATCCTAAAAGGAAAGAGGCCAAGCCTCGAATCGATACAGGCCGGGAGCCTTTAAAGGGCCATAAACGAAACCCAGACACTCATGTTGAGCTCGAAAACAAACATACGTCGCCTCCTGCAAAGGATACCCCCCCAAAAGCCTCATACATTTCTATCATAACCGAAAGCGAGAGGCCTGAGCAAACCAACGTCCCTATCCAAATGGAGACTGACAGCGCTGTCTTCAGGACCCCATATAAAACACTGCCCTTTGGCAAAAATGTAAAGATAACGAGATTGGAGAAGGGTGGACCCCCACCCCTGCCTTTGAGTAACTCTTTTGAGGCACTCAGCGACCTGGAAGAGGATGGAAGCAGCGCAAAGACAATACCTAAAAAGTCAACAAAAACAGGAAACCCCTCCCAAAAGAAGGACTCAATCAAGAACAAAAAGGCACTTCCACCCCCAGTAGTCCTACAGGGAAAGATCACGAACCATAAAACCCTCAGGGCCGATATGAAGCAAATGAAGATAACCAACTATACTATTAAATACACCAAATATTCAACTATAGTCTACACAGAAAACGAAAGAGACTGGACAACAGTAAAGAGGATGATGGATGACAACAGACTACCCTATCATACCTATGCAAATAAGACTCAGAAAACAAAAGCTTATGTTCTGAGAGGCCTAGACGGAGACATTCCATTGGCAGAGATAAAAGAAGATCTCACAGATTCATACAACATCGACGTAGTCAATATTTACCTAATGAAGAAGACGAAAGTGCCACTCTACTTAGTTGTCCTTGACTCACAAACTTCCTTACGAAAGTTACAACAGGAAGTTAAATTCTTGTTAAACATAAAGGTTTCTTGGGAATATCGTAAATCCGACAAAATCGTTACACAATGCAAAAGGTGCCAAGGCTATGGCCATTCGTCAACGTACTGTCGAAAGGACGTGCGTTGTAGTAAATGTAGTTTGTCACATGAAATTACCTCATGTGAGTCAAATCAAATCAAATGCGTGAACTGCGGAGGGCCGCACAGATCAATAGACACTAGCTGCCCGGTCTATATTTTTAAAATAGACCAAATTAAGGAAAATCAACAAAAAAGGAACCCTAAACAGAGACAAACATACAAACCTGCTCCTCTGCCCGTCAAGCCGGCCTGGCGGGGGCAGAACGGCGAAGAGAACGAGGGCCGGGGTAAAAATGCAACCAAGGACGCGCCAAGAGCAACCCGAGAAGACCAGAAGGCCATATACGATAAAAATTTTCCAAACACCTTGCAAAACAGGGCCACGCAACATGAGAGTACTAACCAACCAAACCCGGTAAGCGATCATGCTATAACTAATAATACAATTACGAACATAAACCGCCTTTCAAGTGTTGTTAACGAAATTAACTCTTTAATAAATCTAAATGAATTATTTTTTGCCCTGGATGAATATGCTTCCATGCTTAGAGAATGCAACGGCGACAAACAACTCTTAATTCAAGCTTCACTGCGATTTTTCGCAGTAGAGATGCATAAGTATAACATTCAGGGCAACTAATGGTGCACATAAATGTTTCATATCGTTTCATGGAATTGTAATGGAATCAGGCAGAAGCTTGACGAATTTCGAAATTTTCTGTATAAATCCCAGCCCCAGGTTGTCTTTTTAAACGAAACGCGCCTAAATCATAACATAAACATCAAATTCCGCGGATACGCGGTCGAAAGATGTGACAGGCAGGACCGACCCGGGGGGGGCGTTGCTTGCTTGCTGCACAGGTCCCTCCGCTATAAAAGAAAAATGACATTGCGCACAGCAATAGAACATGTTAGCGTTGAACTAGAGGGGGGGCTGTGTATCAGTGGGGGATATGCAGCGAACGGTCCTCGCTATACACAGCAGGATTTCCTAGCCTTTTTGCAGCCAGGCTGCAAATCGATCTTAATCGGTGATTTTAATGCAAATCACGTCAATCTTGGCGATAATTACACAAATTTTCATGGGCGCATTCTAGAATCAATACTAGAAGACAACCTGGAAATCCAGCTTCTACGCCCGAATACCCCCACTCATTATCCCTCTGATGCTCGCAGACGGCCCTCCTTCCTGGATGTAGCGATGACCCGGGGGATAAACAACAATAATGCACTCAGAGTGGTAAATGATCTTAACTCGGATCATTTGCCAGTCAGGTTGAGTCTGTCAGCATTGAGGCCTGACAGGCGGCCGGCAGCCTATGCGACATACGTCTCATACAAAAACCTTGACTGGCAAATGTTCCGACGGAGCATGAATGATATCACTCTTATCCCAAGACAAATCGATACTATCCAGGAACTAGAGCAAGAAGTGAGCACATTAACCACCAATATCCAGCGCGTACGTGACGCCCTATGTCCGGTAGTCAGGAAGAAACCATACGTGGAAACTCTTCCTGATGATATCCTAAACCTCATTAATTTCCGGAATCGACTTCGAAGCAGGTGGCAAAGGAATCGCAATGACATAGAAAAGCGGCGAATAGACGCGATCACCGGGCAGATTAAAACTAAAATCCGAGAACATAAAAGCTCAAAATGGATGCGCTTCGTGAATGAGCTAGGCACAGAGGATGGCTCTCTGTGGAAGCTCGCAAGGCAGGTCCGCGGTACCCGAGCCGAATTCCCGGTGATTCATCATCGAGGCCGTGACATCCTTGATGATCAAGGAAAGGCTGAGGCATTCGCGGACTTCCTTGAGGGAGTCCATAGCAGCACGGCAGACACTGTGCCATTGCACGCGCATATCACGGAGCAGTCCAATCTGTTCGGTGACCGCGCCTATCCTATACCGCTTACGGTATTCGAACGGATTCGAATCTCTCCTGGAGAGATCCGCAAAGTCCTGAGCCACCTGCCTAAGAACAAGGCTCCGGGAATTGATACAATTCCTTATCTCCTACTTAAAAACCTTCCATCAAAAACCGTTATACAGTTAATGCATATCACGAATGCTATAATCCGTTTGCAGCACTTCCCTAATCCCTGGAAGGAAGCGAGGATAGTGCTGTTCCATAAGAGCGGCAAAGACCCGCATCAAACGGCCTCATATCGACCAATATCGCTCATGAGCACATTGAGCAAAGTTGTCGAGAAACTCCTGTTGCCGAGGTTTAGCAGGGCTGCCGAGAGCTTGGGTGTTCTCCAAAGGGAGCAATTCGGCTTTCGCGGTAGGCATAGCACCAATATGCTTGCCGCGAAGATCGTGTCGGACATTTATGAAGGCTTTAATAATCGGCATTGCACGGCCCTGCTACTTCTCGACATCGAGAGGGCGTTCGACAGGGTGTGGCACGGTGGACTGCTGCATAAGCTCTTCATTGAGCATTGCTTCCCAATGCATCTTGCAGCACTGGCCGGGTCATACCTTGCCGAGCGGAAATTCTCGGTAAAAATTGGCACCTCGGTATCATCTACAAGACCGCTGATTGCCGGCGTACCTCAGGGAACAGTGTTATCCCCGCTATTATTCAGCTACTACATAGCTGACCTCCCAAAAATCCCCGAAACCTCGTTAGCCCTTTATGCAGACGACACCGCCCTCTACTCCACTACCCTCCACGCGCAGACGGCCGTCGATAACCTGAGCAGACACATGGAGCAAATACTTGCTTTTTACGAAAAATGGAAGATCCGCCTAAATCCCAACAAGTCGGAACTTATCATTTTTACGCGAAAACGAACTAATAATGAAGTCGCCCCTTTAAACCTGAACGGCACAAACATCGTACCTAAAACACATGTCAAATATCTAGGGATAATCTTAGACTCTGGCCTAAGATTTCGCAGACATATCGATCACATTAAAAGCAAGAACTTTGTGCTTTCAAACAGTTTAAATATGCTAATAAGGCATAATTCATTTTTAAGTCCAACAAATAAATTAATCATTTATCGGTCCGTGACTCGACCGACGCTTCTGTACGGCGCCCCAGTATGGAGCGCGGTCGCCGAGACACACCTCAAGAAAATTCAAATAATTCAAAACAAACATTTAAGAGCTGCATTCTCGGCTAATTGGTATACCCGCACGAGAGATCTACACGACTGGGCCGGGATCGAATACGTGCGAGAGCATATCGACCGCCTAGCGTGTAGATTTTTCACCCGGGAAATTCATGGCTCTGAGGTAACTACTAATATCGCAAACTCTCGGTATGACCCAGAGCGCCGGCCGAGACATGGACCGATACATGGAAAAACAACGCTGTTCTATATGGAGCAAAGACCTCCATAAATTATTAAATCAAACATCTATCAATTAATATAATTAAATAATGTCCTATAACCATAATTATATAGGTCCCAGAGACAACTAATACGAAGTGAACGTCACATAAAACAGAATTCTTTGTGAATGCGATTGCACCCTAACTAAGCGCGGCGGAAGCCGACATCACAGGAACCTATTATAGCAGGCACGCGACAGCCCAGTCGGCTGCGACCGGCGCCAGTCCAATTTAGGAACTCACATGACTACGTCGCTCCGCACTGCAGCATTGCCGTTGCATATTCAGTACGTAAATATGCACCCACACAAGCTACTATAAATACAGTTAGACACCTATCGCCGAACAGCGCCCGGTTTGGGTTCAATCCGCTAACTATAATCGCTGACAAACTTTGCACTCGCTACATATAGGATCATCACAATGAAGCTTAAGCCCGTCTGCGCTTCCCTCTTCCCTCATACGTTTTATAGCATCGTGGCGCCCTGCCTCTAACGATTCTATTACATTTCCCTCCCGCAACTGGCTAGTGTTTAAACCAGCCATTAAATGTAAATAGCACAAATGTATGCATGAAGAACGAATGTCAGTAACACATGAAGTATGAATGCTAATATAGAACAGTTCACTATAAAGTGCGAATGATTGTAAATAGTTATCTTAGTGGCAAATGTCACACTGCATCTATCACGCGGGCCTGGGCCCACAAATTATGTATATATATGTGTGAATGAAGTATGAAAGATTGAATGGTGTATGACAGACTGTATATATGTACATATCAGATGTTTGTAACTGTCCTTAGCTTAAAAACACCAAAGAAACGAGAAATGGAGTTTTTCGATTAGTTTTCTCCATGTCACCCACCTGCGAAAACATATTACTTATCAAAATCCATTACACCATAATACAGCCTATCGGCAGCCAATACTTGAGCACACTTGAAAGGCGTGCCTATGTAAGTAAGTTCCAAATAGCATGGTCGTGAAACTGCTGTTACAAAATGTAACGTACAACATCCATCCCCATTAGGGTAATTGACATGTTGCGTGGCCCCATAGATTAGCCCCTGTGGGCAAACTAGGTGTCTAAACACAACATGTACATACTGTAATAGTTACATTAGACAGTAGAAGTAAGACATTATCAATTTGTAACGTTGAAAAATAAATGATATATATATATATATATAGTAGACGCGACGTACGGAAGGTGTACGCCTGGTGTACGCTCGCTTGTATTTAAATCAACAACCGCACACGAAGACGCATAATCTGTTTTTCAAGGCACTAATAGGCTGTCTATTTTGGATACCGTACTCATCAATATAAGAGATAAGATCGTTATTATCCGGTCTGGAGTTAGAGGTAAATAATTGTTCATTGTGTTCACTTTTATTATAATCTTTTTGTATCACTCTTTTTATTATTGTTATCGTTTACAACAACTTGTTGGGGGTTTCTTTTGGTTTTTGTCGAGCTAAAGTCTGTTGCTCTTCTTTGTGAAAGGGTAATGACTTGATTGTTAGTAGAGATATTAGTATAAGTTTAAGTTGTTGCTTGTAGTCATGTTTGGGAAGTTTCTAGGATCGTATACCTAGTCTCCACTCTCTATGTATGTTTTGGGGCATTGTTTGTCCGCATCATAGTATGTTAAGTTTTCGAATGCCATTAAATTTTTAATATTTTGTTGTGTTTTGTACTCAGGACATGTTTTACCTGTAGTCCTATGACTTTCTCTGCAAAAGTAACATTTTGTTTTGCATGTGAGATTTTCTACCTCCTCCCCCTCATCATGTTTTTTTCGCGCAATTAAAACACTTCTCTTTACCCTTGCAATTTTTCCTTGTATGTTCGTACCGCAAACATGAATAACATTGGCTTACCGGTGATAGACATTCTATATACAGAAAATATGAGCCTATGTTTTTAATATAAGGAGAAAAGTATGAGTTATATAATATTTAATTACAAAATCCTTAAACCTGAATTAGTTTTCAGGTGAAATATGTATAAAGTTGGCCGTCATTGTTTTAATGAAGTCTGCTTCATCTCCTGATGAACCAGGTTGTGTATTACTTAGGCTATCTGCATTCTGCACACGGAGCTTCTTGTCATAGACGCGTATTAGACGCGACGTACGGAAGGTGTACGCCTGGTGTACGTTCGCTTGTATTTAAATCAACAACCGCACACGAAGACGCATAATCTGTTTTTCAAGGCACTAATAGGCTGTCTATTTTGGATACCGTACTCATCAATATAAGATATAAGATCGTTATTATCCGGTCTGGAGTTAGGGGTAAATAATTGTTCATTGTGTTCACTTTTATTATAACCTTTTTGTATCACGCTTTTTTTTATTGTTATCGTTTACAACAACTTGTTGGGGGGTTCTTTTGGTTTTTGTCGAGTTAAAGTCTGTTGCCCTTCTTTGTGAAAGGGTAATGACTTGATTGTTAGTAGAGATATTAGTAGAAGTTTGAGTTGTTGGTTGTAGTCATGTATGGGAAGTTTCTAGGATCGTATACATAGTCTCCACTCTCTATGTATGTTTTGGGGCATTGTTTGTCCGCATCATAGTATGTTAAGTTTTCGAATGCCATTAAATTTTTAATATTTTGTTGTCTTTTGTACTCAGGACATGTTTTACTTGTAGTCTTATGACTTTCTCTGCAAAAGTGACATTTTGTTTTGCATGTGAGATTTTCTACCTCCTCCCCCTCATTATGTTTTTTTTTGCGCAATTAAAACATTTCTCTTTACCCTTGCAATTTTTCCTTTATGTCCGTACCGTAAACATGAATAACATTTGGTTACCGGTGATAGACATTCATCGGGTATGGGAGGTTGTAGAAATCTCCCGCATGTGGGAGGTTTGTTCCTTTAAATTTAAAGAGAATAGTGCCCGTTGGCACATATTCTGCTTTGTTGTCTTTTAGTACTTTGCGATTCAATCTTTTAGCATCTAAAATTTCCACATTAGATTTACAGAAGCTAGCGAAATCCTTTATGTCCTCGTCAAGGTCAATGTGCCTAACTAATCTCTTACATGTAACGAAGTTACCCTGTATATATACATTATAGCCCTTTTCTGCAAGAGCTTTATTCTTTATAAATTCATTGGCTGATTGAGCATTTATAAATTCAATAGATATTCTATTAAGGCCTTTGTTGTTAATTTTCCTCACGTTTCTGAGATTAAGTTGAAATATTTGCTATTTTAAGCGCAGATAGCCTGCCTATATTACCATTATCACCCGTTCCTTGCGATTCAATATAAACGACAAATAAACCGATATCTATGTCTAGCATCATAAAAAAAAGTTTTTTTTTTCTGAACCGAATCGTTCGTGTCATTAGTCATTGTTGACCGTTTGTACCTATAATTTTATTAACCTCTTCTTGATCCATATTATTATCAAAAAATTCGCAATCATAATGTTCTGAGGGGGGGCTCCCCCCCCCTGGGTCGAACATCTCGACCCACCAAAAAAAACTAGATTATATGAGTAAGAAGGTATGGAAAATGAATTAGATATATTTTATATTGTATATACAAGAATAAGTCTCAGAAAAGCAGCACAACAAAAGCAGATCTATTTCTATTACGACAGTTTGCCGAAACGAAGAGACATAAACAGATGCCACACCTGGTTGAGTCGGAAAGTGAACACATCGCTCAGCGTTGGACTATCGATTTTTTTGACGAGAACCAGCTGCTTACGTTCTTAGATTGGATTGTTTGGAAGTGTGTTAGCATTTGTGCTCGATTGTTCGGTGATTTATTTAAGTAGGTTATTTTTGGACAGTTAATTTGTTGATTAAATAGTGTTTTCATTGTTAACCATGTAGGAGGGTATTTTATGGAAACATATTTGGAAAAACATTCCTGTGAGATTTGTGAGGGGCATTAAAAAAATACTCAAGAACTGATTCACTCTATACACATTTTAGAGCGTACCGAAATGCAGCAAATAATGCATTTGGCAACCTCAGGTCTCCAGATCAGACTTTTTTTTGAGCTTTTTGGATCCTATTAAAGTCTACTTGTCCGCTACGGCGCCATTTTAAAGATTTTGGTAAAATTACCAAATGTCACAAAAATAAAGGAAACAAATTTAGAACTGCCTTCTCAGCACCCCTGTAAACATTTTCCCAAAACTTATTGTGCATCTTTGTTTACCAGAACAAGGATATTTTACACTTTAAAATTTTTAAACAGAGATTTGCTTGCACCCAAAACAAAAAATCACAAAAACTTAATATTCTTCAGCATTTACATACAGGCTTATTATTTATTAGTATAACGTAAAATAACTATACATTAAACTCCAAACAAACAAGAATACAAAAACTAAACCAAATCAGCAAAGGTTGGAATTTCATTAATTGATTTATATTAAAAAAAAAATGAGCGCGGGTCTACTAGTACTCGAGCGAGACACTGATGTGTAAACATATCCTATATCGATATGCACAAATATTTGAGCAGCCCTCGTAACGTCACTGCGCATGGTTATGATGTCACAGCCGTTTACACATTTCCGTCCCATTTGCCGAGATTACCCTCATACCGCCACGTAAGATCTTTACACATCAAAAAAAAAATTGAGCGAGTCTGCTAGTACTCGAGACATTGATGTGTATACCTATCCTATATCGACATCATAGACATGAAAATCTAATGCCACCTTAGACCGCGTGACGCCTGAATATAGGCAACCACAATTTGGAATTGGTTGCCTACATTCTAGCGTCAGATAGAACACGTTTAACCCTAACGGTTACAGACAGCCTGTAAAACACATTCCCGTCACAGATACCGCCTGACGTGCATTGTTTAATGCTTACGTTTGTAACGTTTGCATTAGAATGTCTAATATTACACTTCACGCATAGCCCTCCGCTTGCTTCGCTCGCTACAGGGGCGCAACGAACAAAAACTAAACCAAGGCATGCCCAAAATCAAGAAAAAAAACTTTGCAAATATAACCTAAAGAAAATAAAAATAGGATTAAAACTAACTGTAAAAATGAACGCGAGCGAAACCCGCGAGTAAAAGCTAAAAGTCGGTACAAAATTTCATGATGATCGGTTAAGTAATTTACGCGTGAAAGAGTAAGAAACAAACAAACAAACACATTCGCATTTATAATATTAGTTATTCCCATTTATAATATTAGTTAGGAGTCTTTAATAATACCTACTGGCAGCTTCAATCGGAGTGGATTAATTCACTGCACAAATTCGACACGAAAATCTAATGCCACCAGGAATAACATCAACCTATGGACACAGCTCATACACTACTAGCTAGTCATCTTGGGGCGGCATCCTTTGATTTGGGAAAGTCAATAACCAAATTTTGCATATTTTAGAAGAGGGCCATGACTCAATATGCATGTTTGCTTCGGCCAAAAATATTTTATTGGTAGCACAGCAACTTTTTATATCCGAACTACGAATTCTACTACGAGCTGTATTAGCCGAACCAGAAAAATGTGTGTATTCTTTAGACTTTAGCTTTTATTGCTGTTTCAAAAGGATGATCGGTAATTGTTTAAAACGTTCTTTGATGGCGGAAACCCATATTAACCAATATTTATATTATACAGGGGGTTCTAAATCAGCGACCGTTTATTAAATAATTACCTACCCCTTACTTAATTGTTTATTATATGGGCGCAAGCTAAATTTTGAGATTTTTGTATTTTAAAGTGTCAAACTCGATAAAAATATGTATTTTAAATAATTTTTTGATAGCGGAAGCCCATATTAACCAATATTTACATTATAGAGGGAGTGCTAAATCATAGACGGTTTTGTCGTTTACTATCCGCGTGCACTCGGGATTTTTTGATCGTAAATAATTTCATCCTATAGAAATATACGTGTAGAGTAGTTTTCTGGTGATGCACATCAATATTAGGTTTAATTTTCGTATACAGGAAGTTTTACATGGTGGACCTTCCCAGTTGACCATTACATAAGTTAAAGATATTTCAGAGATAAAACAGCCGATCTTTCGTAAATCATAGCTATATCACCAGGAGAGTCAATGTGGAGTTCAGTAACAATCCAATGTCCGCCTCAAGAGATATCTCTGGTACATCGCAAGCTGTATAGCACACCCATAACAGTTATAAAGCAGGCGCTCTGAAAGCGCTGCGTTATATACATCTCTGTGCTAAAGCAGACGCATAACATGTTCTATGTTGGCAATATATATATATATATATATAACAGAGAGGAATCGTCACTTAAATAGATATGTTTTATCACAAACAATGTATTTAATATGTATCAATTTTATAACAATGACATCCGCTAAAATACAGGGTGTCCCAAATTCGAGGGCGACCATTGGGATCTCGGAAACTGTGAGAAATACGAAAATGTTTAAATTGTGGCAATGTTGCACATTTTGGTACTCAATAAAATGCCGCTCAGAAATTGAAGAAATTCCGAATACTTTTGTAGATTTAATGTTATATCATCACGACGCCACTTTTTCCCCTCTACAAAATGACGTTATTAAATTTCAAGATCCGACGTTTCGGTTCGGAGCAGCCATCATCAACTTAAATTTTTTAAATGCGGCCCAGGATTTTTTATTTCAGATTTTTCATAATAGTTCAGAACCAATCACGTATCGCACTTATTTAAAAAAAAATTAATTGACACTTTCCATATATGTATGTTGGTAGGAACTTCTAATAAATAAAAAAACAAAAACATTTTTTAATATGCTATTCGTCATTGGTTTTAAGACATCAGAAGCTCTAAAAATCTGAAATAAAAAATCCAGGGCTGTATTTAAAAAATAATAATTGAAACGGCGGATCATAAATTTAATAACGTCCATTTTGTAGAGGAGAAAAAGTGATGGTGATGAGGTGAAATTGATTTCAATATATGTTTTCAAATGGAGTCATCAAAAATTAAAAACAATTTTACAAAATTTCGTTTTTGATCAGATATCTCCGAAAGTATTCGGAATTTCTTCAATTTCTGCACAACATTTTATTGAGTACCAAAATGCGCAACTTTGCCAAAATTAAAACACTTTAGTATCTCTTACATTTCCGGGATTCCATTTGTCACCCTGGAATTTGGGATACCCTGTATAGAGTGCACCAGTAAGAACAAGAGTACTTTATAAACGTGGAGGCTACGTGGTTCTTCGTTAGATATTGACTGGAAATACCACCATTGGATAGAGTGGAAAAAGTGGCAATCGAAATGTATAATTATTTTAAAATCCGTTATTAAATAAGTCCAGGAAAAAAATGAATCGATTTTGTAAAATTTTCTTTTCCCGAATATCTCCGGAACTACTCGATATTTTCAAATTTTCTAAACAGCATATTGTTAGGAATGAAAATGCGAAATGTTGCCCCAATTTAATCATCTTCCTATCTCTTACAGTTTCTAAGATTCCAATGGTTAAGTTCGAACTTGAAGCCCCCCTGTTCCTGGTATATCTTATGTGGTATTCCAATAGATTTTTACATAATGCCCTTATTTTCTATCCTAAATAATAATCCAATGTGATTTATATGTATGTGAATACTATCTTAGGTCTATCTTTTTTGAGATATTATAGACGATTCCAATGAACATTAAGATTTTGTAAAAATCTGACAAAATGCCACATTGACTCTTAAAGCACTATCGCAAGTTGACCTGAAAAATATTAACTTACCTATATTTTTTTGCCTTGAATTTTTAACTCTACTATGGTTGTTACAAGAAGAATTTTTAAAAACCCACTATTATAAGCA
>MU182469.1:230767-300377 GCA_016904865.1 Pissodes strobi | reverse complement strand
TATATTGAACTTCACGCGTTTTGCGACGCCCCCCAGGTAGCGTTCGGCGCGTGCATTTACGTGCGTTCAATTGACGTTAACAATAAATGCGCTACGCAACTTCTTTGTGCTAAATCACGCGTCGCACCGCTAAAAACGATCACAATTCCTGGCAGTAAAATTGTTCGACAAAGTAAAGTTTGCACTTCGTTTAAACATTGACAAGGTTTTCTTTTGGAGCGATAGCACAATTGTATTGAGCTGGATACGTGTTGGCCCTAGTAGGCTAAAGTTATTTGTTGCCAATCGCGTAGTGGAACCACGTTTCGACTAACGACAATCCAGCGGATTTAATATCGCGCGGCGCTTCGGCGGCGCAAGTTAGGGATTCTGCCTTCTGGTGGTTTGGGCCGGACTGGCTCCAGGAAATTACGACATATCGCTGGCCACAGAAGCCAGAAGCCTTACCTGATTTTTTGCCTGAAATTAAGAATGATAAGGCTTTATTTACTAGGTTAGAAGTAAATACATTAAATATATTTGAAAATTCTCGAGTTTATTTCGATTGCTGCTTACTGTTATAGATTTTATCAAAGCTGTAAAAATAAAATGCGCCCTGATTCTAAAGTTCTAACGGTTAGCGAGATAAATCATGCCACATTCGTACTTACCAAATTGGCTCAGGCCGAGATGTTTCCAAGACAATTGGATTCCTTTAGGCTCTCCAATAATGTCGATAAACGGTCAAAATTGCTTTCCCTAAACCCTATTATAGGGCCGGACGGTCTACTTCGTGTAGGTGGTCGCATTTCGAACTCCGATTTAAAATTTGCCACCAAACACTCGATAATTCTTTCTCCAAATCATGATTTTACAAAATTATTGATTCTTAATGAGCAAAAAAGAACCTTCATGCTGGAATTATGTCAATTCTGTCAGTATTACGCGAAAAATATTGGCTCCTTCAAAGCCGCCGGGCAATTCGTAGTGTATTAAAAGGTTGTATCACTTGTTTTCGTGTTAAGCCGACCAAAATCGTTCAAAAAATGGGAGATCTGCCAACTGATCGAGTCACAGCGTACCGAGCCTTCTACGTGACCGGCATCGACTTCGCGGGCCCATTTTTAATTAAAGATGGGAAGTTAAGAAATCGCGCGATCATTAAAGCATATTTATGTATTTTTATATGCTTCACAACAAAGGCCGTGCACTTAGAAGCGGTTGAAGATTTAGGAAGCGACTCCTTTCTGCAGGCTCTGAGACGATTTGTGGCTCGCCGGGGTCTTCCGAAATCGATCTACACCGATAATGGCACTAATTTTACCGGGGCTTCTAATGAATTAAAGTCAATCTTTGAATCAATTCCTAAAATTGTTCAGACTCCCAGTATAGCGGACTTTCTTTTAAAAAATCGAATCACGTGGAAGTTTATTCCACCACGGTCACCTCATCACGGGGGCCTCTGGAAGGCAGCAGTTAAAAGGGCGAAGTATCATATTATCCGAGTTCTGGGTAAAAATCATATAACTTTCGAAAGACTTGCTACTTTGTTCGCACGAGTTGAAGCGGCCATGAATTCAGCCCCTATCACACCATTATCCTAAGATCCCTCCGATCTATCCTGCCTTACCCCTGGTTATTTTTTGATCGGAACACCATTACTCTCCATACCTGAACCCGATTTAATAAACTTACCCCAAAATCGGTTAAACCAGTACCAAGAGGTGCAACAGATGTTCCAAGTATTTTGGCAAAGATGGTCCCGAGACTACCTGCTCAGTTTGCAACAACGTTCAAAATGGCTATCCGCTACTTCCAAAGGTTGGGTCCATGGTTCTCCTAATAGAAGAAAATAGCCCTCCACTTTACTGGCGTCTAGGTCGAGTAACCTAGGCTCATCCTGGTAAGGACAACCTCCTACGAGTGGTTACAGTACAAACCTCTACTGGAATCACCAAAAGAGCTGTACAATAGCTGGTCCTCCTTCCAATCGAGGCCTAGCTCTCCTTCAATAGCTTGAAAGACCACCGCTTTCAAGGGCCGCTGGGATGTCCGAACTCGGAATAGCAACACAAGCCGGCAACGTCGTCGTCTCCCTGCCTCCACGCGCACGACCTACCCAAGATGTGAGCGCCAAGGGGAAGAGAGTCGACAGCGACAACGTCAACAACATACACGTTTTTTTTTGCTAACATTATATTCTAATTACGAAATGAATCAAGTTTGTGGTAATAACAAGGCGTTCATCATTAAAAACCCTATCGAACCACGACACTATTAATAAACTATCATACTAAATAAAAAATGTAAAAACTGTATTTTTCTTATAAAAATGTTTGGGTTAATTTGATACATAAATATTAATAATAAAACTCGATGATTTGACCGGGTCAAAAAGTCAGCCGAAATATTGTTCGACGTGATAATTTGGCATCACCGACCCGTTCCTAGACGACTGGTTCACCCGCTCGCGAAAGCCGGTGAACATTTTTGGCTCCGCATAAAAAGCATTGGAAGAGGTATCTGTTGCGTAGCTATATAGATCTGTGGTATAAGTTAACAAAATTTGCAATGACCTTTTACACCGATATTTAAGGTGAGTTTTAGCCCATTTTCAAGCAAACACCATTCACTGAATCTGATAATGAACTTTAATTTGACATAATATAACAAACGATTGCCAAGAAAATGAGTAAAACCATAATGTGATAAGGAAGGTAAACTACAGTTCGCGACTTGGCAACTTTACATTCAATTTAAAGTCAAATTCAAGCTGAAATTTGCCTGCTTGTCATATGGTGACAGCTGACAGCACGAAAGATTTTACGAATTCGGGAAATTTAAAATCTACGGCGCGGGAAACTTGAGTTCATTTCAAGATTTTACGAATTCGTGAAAATTTTCGGCCGATTTGCCAGTTTGCATATTGGTTTTTAGGTTAGATTAATTTAGTTTTGATTTGTTTTCGTTATTTTTTCGTATGTATGATGTTTGATTCGCCCTTATACAGGGTGTCTCTAAAAGGTACGGAAAAAATGCTACCACAAATTCCTGAGGCTAAAATATGATGATCTAACCCGATTTACCTCTGTCCAAAAGTGGGTGATTTCGGAGATACAGAGTGTCAAAAGTTCAATTTGATTTTAGTTTTTTATAAATAATTTTTGTAATAATTGGTCTATTATCACAATATTCGGGTAGGGGGGGTTTAGCGGGGTGCAAAATTGAAATCTGCCCTCATTTTCATTGTAAAATTTAGAGGGCGCCACCTGCGGTACTTTGCACACTTTTAAAACGAAATAACTTTTTTGAGCCACACTGTATTTAACTTTTAAATAAAAATTCTTATTCTCCAACGTCTTTTACATAAAAAAGGTATACCTGGTAAGAATTGATTTGAGCAGTCGTTTTTGAGATATCTGGATTTAAAAAAATACATTTCGTGTATGGCTACAATTTAACACAATTTGAAGCGAATGCGTTTTAATAAAATAACTGTTACTAAAAACATACATTTTGATCATAATAGCATGAATTACGGCCTATATTTTGGTAGGTGAAGTTTGTGAAATACTTGAAAGTCCTCTGATTCTGAACGGCGTTGTTTTTGGTGATTTTTTTGGAAAATTGTTGCTTTTTTGTCGGTGTTTAGGTTTTAAATTGCGAGTAGTACTGGAATATCGTGAAAGAGAATTAACAAGAGCCGGTAAATTATCAAACAATTTGCAAATTTATTTTCGTCATGGCAGTACAGTATACCAACGAAGAAATGACCGATATGGTATTTGTATAGGTTTGCGCCCCTTTCTATTACTTATGGTCGTGCACGTAGGTACGGTAAGAACTTTACAGATGAAGCCTCTTTCACGGGGAGTGGCATAACTAATTTGCACAATGAACATGTCTATGCTGAAGAAAATCCTTATGCGAGTAAAATAACCCATTATCAGCATGAGTTTAATATCAATGTGTGGGCAGGAATCATAGACACTTTCATAATTGGTCCTGTCATTTTACCACTTCGACTAAATGGCCAAATTATTTGGAACAACCGCAAAACGAATTACCAGACTTATTAGATCCCTGCCCTTGGAACTTCGAAGAGGAATGTGGTTTATGCATAACGGTGCTTCTCTAAATTTTATGTTAAACGTGCGTAATTATTTGAACGAACAGTATCCAAATAGATGGATAGGTTGAGGTAATGATGCACCCGTAAATTCGATTCCCTGACATGACTTCTTGTGGGGAACTATGAAAACCTTGCGTATTCTAGTAGGCCAGTAGATACAGAAGATGAATTCAGGAGACGTATTCAAACTAGTATTGACGGTTTGAAAAATGACGACGAAATGCTCCAGAGAGTCCAATTTAATTTTTTACGACGTATTAATCTTTGTACACACGAAAATGGAGGTCATTTTGAACATATATTGAAAGCATTTTTCTTTCATCAACTTTTGTTGTTGATGAATCTCTTATTGACTCTTTTTACTCGAGAATAAAATTATAGCACATTTAACTTGTTTTTGTAATTTTTGATGTGGCAATGTGTGTATGGCAATACAATGCAATGCAATGATCTGTTTGAGTAAGAAATCAAACATTTAAATCCAGATATCTCAAAAACGACTGCTCAAATCAACTCTTACCACGTATACCTTTTTTAAGTGAGAGACGTTGGAGATTGAAAAAAAATATTTAAAAGTTAAATACAGAGTGGCTCAAAAAAGTTATTTCGTTTTAAATGGATGCAAAGTACCGCCGGTGGCGCCCTCTAGATTTTACAATGAAAATGAGGGCAGATTTAAAATTTTCAACCCGCAAAACCCCCCCAAGCCGAATATTGTGACAATACACCTCTTATTACAAAAATTATTTATGACAAACTAAAACCAAATTGAACTTTTGACACTCAGTATCTCCGAAACCATCCACTTTTGGACTGAGGTAATTCGGGTTAGATCGTCATATTTTGACCTCAGGAATATATGGTAGATTTTTTTCCGCACCTTTTAGAGACACCCTGTATATTTACCTATGATATGTGAAGAGTTTTATGTAAATAAGATATTTTTTGTTTTTATAATTATTATAAGATAAGCTCTTTATGACAACCGGCAGCTAAATATCTTAAAATGAAATATGAAAATAATAATGAACTACGGTTGATATTGACGCTCTACTGTACCAATAATATTAACTGCTGGTGATAAAAGTGTTATCTTAAAATATACCTATATCTAAGTGTAAGAGATAACGTCTCTGGTGCTGAAATTGGCTCTCGGGTGTGGTATTTTTTTTGTATATGGAGAAATTTTTTCCACAAGAAAATCGAAGTCTTTCAAAGACATTTTATGGTAGTTCGTAAATATTTTCTCCTCATTTACCCTAATTTTTTGCACGAAATTATGATACTCCTTGCGACCACCGTTGCTTATCTCACAGACTAGTGATACGAAACTATCGATAGCGCTATCGATAACTATCGATAGTAACGGCTATCGAATGCTATCGATAGTTTTTTTAACTATCGAAAACAATCGATTGTTTTGCGATTGATACCCGTCGCTCCACAGTGTCCACAGTTCACATCAAATCCAAGAATAATCTTGGCCGGCGGCGCCGCCTACATGACATATGACATCGATTTAAAGCGGGTGCAATTTGAGGATCGGGTATCGGGTACTCTTTCTAACCCTATATAACATGTGACATCGATTTAAAGCGGGTGCAATTTGAGGACCGGATATCGGGTTCTCTTTCTAACATCATGAAAAAGAAGGAGTTCACCGATAATCGATCTACAGGCAGCGTCAACATCAACGCATCAGCTGATCCCTGATCACGATCACATCTTTTTTAGATTGCCAGTATCGCTTGTAGCGAGCAGCGGTTATAAACTATAATGACAATTGGGAGGGCGGGACTTGGTTTGTTTACTATTTAGAGGGTTTGTTTGAATGTCTTCACAGTCCAGTCAGTTGTCAGTTGCTTCCAACAGGTCTAGTGGTTAGATGCTGGGCTTGTGATATGATGCTCCGGGTTCGATTCCCTTCAGTGGCAAGACTTTTTATATTTTTCTAAGGATATGTTTGTTTCTTTTTTTAATTTGGGTTAGTTTTGCCTAGTTGCGTAAAGTGAAATATTCGACATTCTGAAATAGTAAACAAACCATCTAAATAGCAAACAAACCAAGTCCCGCCCACCCAATTGTCATTATGGCTGCTCGCTAGATTATACCGTTTATTTCTCGTTACACTCGGTTGTACTCGGCAATCTCCATAGCATAAACGTGTGTTTAGTATTTTAAAATGTCTAATATTACACTTTCCGCATGCTCGCAATGCTCGCTTCGCTCACTACGCAAGCGCAACCAACAAAAACTAACCCAGGACATGCCCAAAATGAAGGAAAAAACACTCTTTACAAGCATGACTTTTTAAAAAAATAAATAAGCACGTGTTGCCACCGAAGGAAATCGAGCCCGGGTCGCCGTATCACAAGCACAGAATCTGACCATTGCACTAAAAGATGTGTTGAAAGCAATTCATTGGACTTTAAAGACATGGGTAAATTCCATGCCTTCCGGAGAATAAGCGGTTTTCTCTAAATGCCAATATTTTTCACTATCGAAAACTATCGATAGTTATCGATAGTTTGACATTCGACTATCGATAACTATCGATGGCCGAGACTATCGATAGTTTCGTATCACTATCACAGACACCAATAGACCTATTCATATTCCTATTATTCTTTTTTGTCGCATCTTAAGCAACAAGTAAGCTCCTATTACACGTCTACGTCTATGTCGGCAATAAAATACATTAGAATATTAATTATTAATTTTGAAAAACACAAAAAGGAAACACAACCCTCCTAACCTATCGTCATAGGTAAATGTCACAGTGTAAATTTGACATTTCCTAGAAACGTCTACGAATTTCATCTTCGTATGAAATGGTCACTTTTCACGAATTTGTAAAAACAACGATTCGTGATTAGTTGCTATATGAACTCGGATTTACACTGGACAAAATTCGAAGTTGACATTGAAGTGCACTTTGAATTCTGTTAAGCTGCTTGCCATACGCAAGCAGAAAATAAATTTGTAGGTTAGAGTATTTTTGTTTATCTTAATATTCTTAATGTTGCTTTATTTAGTAATTTATCTATAGGTTAGGTAAATATCAAATTTGTGTTAGAATAAATTAACATTTTGTATCAATCAATTCGCACGCATGTAAAATCGAGTTTGGGCACTTTGATGAAAATAAAATTTTTTTGAAGGCACTGGTGATATGGTGCTAGGAGCAACTCTAAATGCTTATGAGTATTGAGTAGCAAGAAATCTTAGTGTAATCATAATCATTAGCTTGGTAGCTGGTGGGATAGCTTCTCTTGGTGATTTTTTACGGGCAAAGGTTCGCAAAAACCTAGTAGTGTTTTAAAACTTCCAGAACTCATTCTCGTGAAATTAAAAAAAAGTTCCGGATTGGCTATTTTTGCTCGCGTATTAAATTATCAGAATCCAACCCTTTTCCTTTTCAAAAAAATATTCCTCGCCCGAACTGATCTGTTCTTTTATTAGTTTTACTTTTCTTAAGACTTTGCAATTTGATGACAGCAAAGGACATCCATACTTAAATATTTAAATAAATAAATACAGAAGAGACCTCGCAAGACGCAGAAAACGAACACAACACAGAAATCAGAAATGGAAAATGACAACAAACATTCCATACGTATAATTACGTAACCTAAAAATTCGTTCAATGTAAATGACATATTTGCGAAATGCACCTTGACTTGAACTTCAAATTGAATGTAAATGCAGCTAAAATAGGAAAATATTTAATTTTATTGCATTATTGGCGTCATTGGCGAGCGACACTTTTAATACCGGAGTAGGCATCTGTTGCGTAGCTATATAGATGTGTGCCAATACTGCCAATAGTGTCAATAAAAGTCAACTTCACACCACGACAATCTTTATTTATAAACGAACCATTTCTTGTAATGTGCTTATGCAGTGCTATCAGCGAATATTAACTACGACAAGAATGCCCACTCCATGGCCAGAGAGCGCTACAAAGGATTCGTCGTTTATTTTCCTCGTTGCCTGGTAACGATCGGCGAACTTCGCCGCACACAGGTTGAATTTAAATAAAAGCTGGCCATAAACGATATCTTCGTTTGCGGTATATTTAATCAAATTTATGACGAAATTATTTATAGCACTCTAATACTCTAGTTGGAAAAATACAATTGATATCTCCTGAACTGTTTGCAGCGCCCTGTCAAACTAATGTTTTTTTTATTATTACACCAAATAAATATTTTGATAAAGTTTGTATTCAACTGGCTGTTTCAAAAATCTGTTAACGTTTTTAATTAGTTATTATTGATAACAATACTCAAGGTGTGTAATAACTAATATTTAAAAAATTATGATTTTGTGTTAATGATTTCACCATATTTCTGAATACAAATATTCTGACAAAAGACATCAAGAAGAAAATGTTTCTCGAATTTGCCCCATCTTTTAATATTCAATTAAATTTTGGCGTTTTGGGTGATTTTAAAATTGGTTAAAGGTTTTGCACAATATTTTTACTGTATATTTCATTCCTATTTTGTAATACAATCCAACTAAAAAATAGCTATAATAGGCACAGCTTATACCGTTCGGACGGTATAAGCTGTGTAATAGGTTTGTTCTAGCATGACATTTCGGACGGCTTGAAGCCATCCGGAGTTTGCGCATAACGATATAAGCGTCGCTTTTATTGCTATGCGTAAACTCCGATGGCTTCAGACCGTCCGCAATTTCATGCTAGAACAAACCTATTATCTTATATTGAATATTGACTCGACTATAGAATTTACGCCTGAAAATTAATCTGACAAAAGGATGAGCTGGTCTATGGCCGCAGCGTCAAAGGTCGCCTGCCAACATGATTGTTTTATTTGTATCATGGCCTGCCGATATTCTGTTAGTTTTCGCGCGGGGAAGGAGACACACCGTTGACATGCCGTCGCGGAGAGTGATCCTTCTTATCATGTAGTTTTGCCCAAATACATAATAAAAAGATAAAGACTGATCTACTATACTGCTAACGTGCTCAC
Organism: Pissodes strobi; assembly: GCA_016904865.1. Classification (NCBI taxonomy): domain Eukaryota; kingdom Metazoa; phylum Arthropoda; class Insecta; order Coleoptera; family Curculionidae; genus Pissodes; species Pissodes strobi. The sequence continues at coordinate 291,266 of MU182469.1, read as the reverse complement.
ACTCCGTTGAGGTTATGTGTTGGTGCTAATTATGCAACAACTGAAGCCAGATTATCAGAAAATGGCGCGTCGAAATGAGGATCCCTTATTAGCAAAATTTGTAACGTGCGCAGTTTTCCATGCTGCTGTCTTGTTTGAGAATTTACGTTTCTCTGTTTTTTTGCTTCATATGCTGTACTGAAAGTATTTTCAAATGGTTTTATGTCATTTAAATTACCCTTAACGCAACGCATTATAAAATTGGAATTTTAAAAGCTATATCTGTCGTAAAGTCATCGGTACGAATGGACAAGAAATTGAATAATCGATTAAACGCTTAATATTTTAGCAAATACCCGAATAATCGATTAATCGAAATAATCGATTATCGATATTTTCTGAAATATTAATCGATAAGTCGATTAATCGGTAATTTCTTAAAAGTGAATCGAATAATCGATTATTGTCGCCCACCCTTAATCCCATAATATGTGAAACTGAAGCTGAAATTTCGGTAGAATCATTATTGCTGATGTAAGACTGATGTTATTATAAAAAGACGTAATAAATACTTTGGCTGAATCAGCAGATAAAAATTTATAATTCAGTTATAATTTGTAAATATGGCTTTGATATTACCTTGGGATAGTCAGAATATAAGCAAGTGTTTTTGAATAATAGCTGCACTGATGCTTCTATATTTTTTACTAGTCTCGTCCCTATTAGATAATTTTTTAAAAATGGCGATAACTCTGAAATACATGTATGGCAAAATTGCAGGCTCTCATCAACGCGTTTCTGTCGTCCGCTTAAGATTCATTTTGTTCATGAGACTCATGAATAAACCGTTGCAAAAACAAAATTTGGATCATCGAATTAAAAATTAAAAACCTTTTTTTACAACGAAGGAGGCCTTAATATCCAAAATCATTTTTTAAAACGGTTTAAGAGCAAATGATCTTTATACATGATTTTTATCGTTAGTGATAATGGATACACCCTATATATAATATAGATGATGAGCCAAAAATTCAACAATTATTTGTCTAAAACACGATATATTAAACGTGTAACACTTAATAACCTTTCTGTCTTATTTCTGGTAAACCTTATTATGGCCAGCATTCCTCGAAATTCGACCAGTGTGCGCCGGGTCTAAAGGTCACATGCCAGTTTCATGCCAGTTTTCGCGCGGGGAAGGAGACATACCGTTGACGTGCCGCCGCGGAGAGTGAATCTTCTTATCGTAGTTAATATTCGCTGGTGCTATGCTTATGTTATGTCAATCTATAAATCCAGCTTAAATCTTACCAATGAGGCGATACTATTGAAATAATTATTATATTATTATTTGTTAAATTAAATTGGGTTAGAAATCAAGAATTCTCCAAATGTTAGAATTTGTTTTTTTTTCCTAGTAAAAATCGTTTAATTTCCAGTTTATATTTTTTATTTCACTTTTCCGAAATACTGCAATAAAATTCACGGTTAAATAATCTGGCGACTTTTTTTTTCAATTGGCGGCTCATGTGGCGACGAGAAAAAAATAATCTGGCAACACTGTTCTCGCCCACCGAACTGTCATTATGGATTGTAACCGCTCCTCGTTAGAGGCAACTTGAATATACCCACAGTACACATAGTCTCTGAATATACCAAAACCAAATACCATAGACAATCGTCAGAATTGTGTATAGTTATCTGATGCAATCGGATTTAAAATAATTTTGTCACACATTTAAAAAGTAGGATTGGATTATAAGAAGTTATCTTATCAGTGAATATGGCCGAAGATGAAGCAGTAAGTAGAGACTATTATATACCTAATCGGCCCTTGGAGGTTGTAGGTTACTTGTCAAATCTTATAAACGTGGATTGAATTAACTATCGCTGGTGATATAAAATATCAATTTATCTTGCCGGCATTCAACTATTGTAATGATTTATAATAACACATTTTAAGGCAAGGCCCTATGTGGGATTCTTGAGGACTGTGAATCTGAAAAATTCCGAATTTTCAGATATACCTACCTATAAACCTATAAAGAACTGGTAGGTTAGAATAAAAACATATTTATTGTGAATAATACAAAAGGTAAAGGTTGCTTGGTTCTGTGATCAACTACCATGTACACTTCCGATACAAAGTGCAATAACTTTAACCCTAACATAAACATATAGGTACACAATACTAATTTTAAATCTATAGTAAGTAACTTGGTCTACTCTAGATTATGCCCTGGATTATGATATTAAACTGAGCTTATCCATTGCCATACAAATATCATAAAAACAACAACAAAGCTGTCAAAGAGCCTTTAATATAGTTTTTTCAGGCTTTGGATACAGGAATCATTGCGGGTAGGCATACAGGTTACTAGGAATTTTTACTGTATCATCAATTCATCACTGTATATCTTCGAGAAACTTATGTGTGTTCATAAGAGTGGGAGACACTTCAGAGTCGCGGATGCTGTGACTGTATCGCTACATTCCATTCGTGCGCGCGCACCTGCGCGTCATGTCTTCGTGATGCAACCAATCGTTTGTATGTGCCGTGGTGGTCTAGGGGTTTGCACGACTAGCCTTCACTTCGGCGACTCGAGTTCAAACCCCATCGCTGTTTTAAATTTTTTTTTAAGGTTATATTTCTAAACTGTTTTTTTCTTGTTTTTGGGTATGTCTTGGGTTAGATTGGGTTAGCACCTGGTTAGTTTCCTTTTCTTGAGCCCCCGTAGCGAGCGCTAGCGAGCGGAGGGCCATTCGAAAAGTGAAATATGGCATGGAATGTAGCGATACTGTCACAGCATCCGCGAGTACACTTCAGGGCCGATGAGGACATGCATGGATTTGATACCAGGCATAAGGGAGATCTGGTATCAGTCTACTGGAAACTGAAAAGGTGTCATTAAATTGCCAGATTTATTTATTTATTTATAATAGCATAATGCTAACATAGACAGAAAAGTATATTTAATGTGATAACAGAGTATGTTAAATACGAGACCTAAAGTTAAAAAGAGACACAATGTATGCCATTCCTTGCGCAGCTTTCCCCTTCCAGCAAGGCGTGGTCACTCGGCGTCCGCCGTCGGCGACCGTCGACCATCCGATTCGAGTTTAGTTTAGTAAGGGACACGTCGCTGAGGACAGATTATTTCTGGCATTCTTCATTTTTACGATTTTTACGATATTTTCCTTGTTACTTTTAATCACTGTTCTATCCGAAAATACAACAGTGATTTAACAATTATTATTGATTATTTATAAGCCTTAGGCCTGAAACAAAAACTGGTATTCTAAAAAATAAGAAAAAAACGTCTGGGAAAATTTCTTGGGTTGTTTTTATTTTGTAGTACGTATACCCATGCATTTTTAAAACATGCCTAACTGTCCTATCCGGAATGTCAATTTCTTGGGAAATTTGGATGCTGGAGCATTTGCTTCCACAAAAGTACATACATTCTCATCTCTTTCGATCCTTTCTTGAGGGATAGGACGAGCCTCTTCATGTAAACATTTGGTTCACTGGTTAATTTTATTTTTATTTATTTATTTCAAAATCTTATTACAAAAAAGATAAATACTTAAATATATACAGATTGTTTAACATTTAAAAGTTTATAAAGGCACCTAAGTGTTGCAACACTTGTATACGCCATAAAAGTCAGTTAACTTAGGTAACAAAATATTTCTAAGAACTAAACTAGCTCAAATTAATTCATGAATTTTATTATTATCTTTATTCATTAATTTAAAATTATAACTAATCAAATACAAATTGAAAAACATTGTAATTTTCGATAATACATTTTTTACAGTCCTTATTAAATTTATTTCTATTTCCTATGTAACTGATAAACCTCAAATTAATATTGTTATAGTTAACAGGTATTTGTTTATTTCCATCTGCTTTATTACAAGTTACAAGTGTTATAAATATGGTCTATACCATTCCATAAATTTTTATTTTTATAAATATATGAACAAACAGTGGATATATATAAGGTTCTAATGTTACATATTTTTTCAGAGAATAGTAAGTGGGATGAATATAATCGGTGCTTTTTGTAAATAATTTTAAGTATAGACTTCTGAACTATGTTCAACTTGTATAGAAAATTATTATACAGTCCACCCCATATCAAGATACCATATCATAATAGCTGTTCAACGAGAGACTTATAAATATTCGCGATAATTGCCCTGCTTAAATATTGTATTTTTAAGCTGTTAAGTTCTGCTATCCCAAAAATGTTGAAATTAATTATTTCGAGAAGACTTGTGATTTGCGCTCCCTGTAGAGACATCTTAAACTAATTAGTATCAAAATTAGTTTTTCATGCACTAACTTTTATCAGGAATAGAAGAAAAGCAATTCGAAAAAGGTTTTATTGTTCATATTTTTCGCAATAGATATATTTTATGTTGTAAGCTTATGATTTAACATGTTATTCATTTGCTTAGGTATTAGTATTTTAGGAATATTTTATTTTTTCTTATAGCACTTCATTATTTAAATTTAATCTGTCTTTCAGATTTTTGATCCAACTCTTAAAAAGAAAAAGAAGAAGAAGAAGACCACTTTTGACATAGATGCAGCCCTAGCAGAAGGTAATTTACATGTGTCAGATTATTTCCAACGCTAAATATACCCAAATATTCTCTGCTAAAACTAATATTTACGAACATTTTTTTAGTAATTGATAAAAAGATCACTTAACTCTGGTGATATCCTCGTAATCAGGTCCCTTTTCAAACGACAAATATTTGAATGTAAATTAATACTTTTGAAATAGAACCTCTTTCGAGCTTTCATCGTTAAAAATATTTGACATACGTAATGTTTGACAACTCTAATTTTTTTTTTAATTTAGACATCATCATTCTTATATTTTATAGTTCGTGACAACGGGGGTCGATTTGTTCCTCGAAACGTCGACCGTTTTCCAGTTTATTTTAGTTTTTTTCAGCTTCGTTAGGGTCACTAAACTAGCACTTGTGCTGATTACACCCTGGAGCCAGAGCCGAAGCGGCTCTGTTTTCCAAAGAATAGAGGTGAAGAAAGAGGCAAACATTTGTAAGATAATTATTAACATTAAGCTTTACCTTCAGTTCGAGCCAATTAGTATTTTGCTGCATTAATTCTAGTTAATTCTTTTGAGAAATGTTGTTGAAACCGTAATATGGTAAAATTTTTACTATAGCGGAAAACACCGTTTACTTTATTACCACAAACCACAAATAATCAAATTTTAAAATTTCGGAAAAAACATTTGTAAAAAAATGTCAAAAAAAATCTGATTCAGAGTTTTTTTATATGGGGTGGTTAGAAATGTGAAAATAACTAGTATAAACTGCTCTTATGTTATAATAAAAATCTAGCTAGAGATAACTGCATTTTCGAAAAATTTTGGTCATATGTAATTTCGGCAATCTCATTGCGGTATGCGAAAATCCCATCTAGAGCTTTAAACAGGGAAAATGAAAAAAGTATGCAAGAAGTTGTCGCTGATAAAAGTACAATTGAATCCCAAGATGTTAAATAACAGTATTGTGATAAACATTATTTGTTAAATAATAGTATTGTTATAACTGATATAACATGAAGTTGATGTGAAAAAAGAACATTATGTACGTATATTTTAAGATCCTTTACAATCCTGCGGCTATGCTATATTAGACGGCTCTGATTGGTGGGTTAGCGTCAAGGATAATAAACAAGAGAGGATTGTTACATCGGCCGGATTTTTTCACTGGCAGCTGCTCTGTCATGGCGTAGCTACGCGCAAAGTTTGGCGCGAAAGGCTTTACATACATATGGCAATGACGTACGGGCAAGACTATTTTTCTTGTTTAAAGTTTATAAAAATATGTTTAAACTTTAAATTTTAAATGGATAATAAAGTTAAACTATTTCTTATGAAATTGCCATTGTAAAATATTTTTTACAATCTGTTTGTTTTTGCATTTAAACAAACCTTTATACGTCAACAGTAAATAACGATTCGGGGATTATTAAATCTTGTATGAAAAGTATCCTTAAGAGTATGAGTAATATGAGTTTATGAGAGAAAAATAGATAAATATAAAATAAAATCTGACAACTCTTATACAGTATGGGCCAAAAAGGTATGTATAATTTGGAAAAGCTTAATAATTGCTTCTCAGAAAATGTGGAAGATAGTGCTTAAAGAAAAAATAATTTTAACGATACGAAGTATACACGATGCGGGAAAAATAAAAATATGTTACTTTCTAAAACATATTTTTTGAGACTGCAGATGTGAAATACAAGCGAGAAAGCTATAAGTTTATCCATATGAGATCTATGCTTCTTTCGTGTTCTGTGGATACGATGTATGTATCCACAGAAGACGTACTGCCATGCAGGTTTTAATTTAGAAAAAGCTAGTACAAATCTTAAAACTGTTTCTATTCTATTTTTGACACCATCAGTTTGAAATCTCTACACTGTATGATAATATTAGGGTTAGGTATTATATAATAAATACATGGAGTACCACAGGGTTCTATCCTAGGACCAGTGCTGTTCAACTTGTTTCTGAATGACCTTATGTAAGATGTATCTGACAAGATCATAATCTACGCAGATGGCGCAAGATGTATTATTGGTAACTGGAACTATGAAAATTTGAAAACTAATACAGAGAGAGTCATCAGCGAGTTGACACACTGGTATAATGCAAATAAATTAAAACTCAACCTTGATAAAACAAATTATAATTTATTCAAGAAGCACAACATCACACACCACACACATACAGTGTGTCCCAGATTCGCTTCTCTATACAGGGATCTCGACTCTCATTTGACCTACAGCAAAGGTTAAATGGGGAAAGTTTTAGAGGAAACTTAGTGCATCTGATAACCTTCAGCTTCAGATTTACGATTGGTCAATTGGTTTTGGAATTAATTAATTGGTTAATTTGGCAGCTGTGAAAATGTGACATTATCTGGACACTTTTTTTATGGCAGTGGCACACACACTAAAGGGAGATCCTATGGCGCTCGACGAGCGGTGTGTGTGCGAAGATGTTGATTGACACGGTTCTTGAATAGTTGTAGGTTGTAATTAGTGGGAAACAGATGTCCTGGAAGTGAGTTCCACAGTGATGCAGTGCGCCAGACAAAGGAGTTCTTGTAAAGCGATGTTCTAGGTGTTTCTAGTTGTACGACGAACTGGTGTGCTCCTGCCGTCTGTCGTGACTGTCTGACAGGAGTTGCCAGGAGCGGGATGATGCGGACCAAATCCTGGGAACATCTGCTGCGAAAGTATCTGTAAAACAGAGATATCTCGGCCACATGTCTGCGGTGTTCCAGACTATCCAGATTCCGGGTCAACTCCGGGTCGCCGACGAGACGCACCTTTCTCTTCTGAATGGAATCCAGCAGCTTTAGGGTGTGATTTGGTGCGGCACCCCAGATATGTGAGCAATATTCTAAGCACGATCTTATTTGCGCTTTGTACAGCAAGAGCCACTGCTGCGGTGTATAGAGTTTTTTGTTACGAAATAGCGCACCAAGCTTCTGGGAGGCTGATTTTGCGATGTTAGCAACATGGTCATGCCATGACATATTGCTGTTGACCGAGACACCCAGCAGTCCGATTGACGAGGATGAAGGAATGGTCGATCCTGCCATAATGATGTCAGGGCTCGCTGTATTGGCCCTCTTGGTAAACGTTGCTGCTTGTGTCTTTGCTGCATTGAACTGGACCAAATTTCGGTCGCCCCAAGTTTGAACTTTCTCCAGGTCTTGATTAATAGCTGTAATCTGCTCCTGTCTGCGGTGGTGAGTCTCAGTCGCTGGTAAGGGTTTTTCTGATCTAAAGTGGTGGACAAGGGTACTGTCATCTGCAAACATCCTTGGATATATCTAAAAAAGCTGGCCCTGATGGCATTCCACCTTTATTATTGAAATCATGTTGCACCTCCCTTGTAAACCCATTAAAAATTCTCTTTCAAAAATCAATGGACGCCGGCTACTTTCCTTTGATGTGGAAAAATTCTAATCTCTTTCCCATTTATAAATCGGGTGATAGGTCGATTGTCAGTAATTATCGAGGCATATCTCTTCTTTCTGCCATACCTAAACTTTTTGAGTCAGTTCTTACTGATGAAATTTTTAACACATATAAAAGTTACATTATACCTGAACAACATGGTTTTTATAGGGGTCGTTCTACTTGTACTAACCTAGCAGTTTATCAAAACTTTCTTATTTCATCCGTTGAAGCTGGCTGTCAGGTTAACAGTATTTATACTGATTTATCTAAAGCATTCGATAGTGTCTGCCATCTTTTACTCATAAAGAAATTGTCCGAGATCGGTGTCTCTGGTAGTTACATTAAATTAATTAAATCTTACCTATCTCAGCGTCGTCAACGTGTTATTATTTGTGGTTCGGTCTCTTGTGATGTAATTGTGACGTCTGGCGTTCCCCAGGGTTCACATATGGGTCCTGTGCTCTTCGTATTATTTATTAACGATGTTCTTTCATGTTTCAAATCATCTCAGTGCCTCTTATTCGCCGACGACCTCAAACTCTTCAGCACTGTTGGTCCTGGCTCTAACGGCCTGCAGTCTGATCTTGATACATTTGTTGAGTGGTGCGAATCTAACTTCTTGTCAATAAATATCTCCAAATGTAAATCAATTAGTTTCCACAAACGTCGTAATCCATCGATCAATACTTATACCATTGGTAATACAACAATCGAACATGTATCATCTATTAACGATCTTGGAATAATATTCGACACAGACCTAACATTTAATCTGCACATAGATAGCATTGTTCTGAAAGGATATAGGATGCTGGGTTTCATTAAAAGAAATTCAAAGCACATTAGAGATACAAAAGCAATTACTTGTTTGTACAATTGTCTAGTTCGTAGTTTGTTAGAGTACTGTTCTGTGATCTGGTCACCACATTACGCTTGTCATGTACAAAGACTTGAAACAGTTCAAAGTAAATTTCTTAAATATCTTTTGTATAAATTTCACTTTCCTTATAGTAACGTTCCTTACAATACTAGACTTTTGCTTTGTGGCATCAAAAGTCTTGAGTGTCGTCGAAGACAAGCATATTTACTGTTCCTCCTCAAACTTGTTAATGGCGGCATTGACTGCACTGATCTTTTAAATTTAATCACGTTTTTAATTCCTATAAGACGTACAAGACAAGTACAGTTATTTTATGAGCGTTATCACAGAACTAACTATGGCTTTAAGGCTTTTGTCGATTGTTTAGTTTATAACTATAATAGGTTTTTCCCTGATTGTGATATTTTTTTATGTTAGTTTGGAATCTGTAAAGAGAATGTTAAGGAATGCGTAAATTTACCTTTTCTGTGTGTACTTAGCTAAGTCACTTTGTTCTACATTCAATTTATTATGTGTTGTACCATTTAGAATATCTTATTCTGTAGTGTACCAAATTTGTAAATAAATAAATAAAAAATAAAATAAAAAAAAACTGTAAACAGGATTATTCGTTTCGATCAGCAGGTTATTAATATAGATGAGGAACAGAGTTGGTGAAAGTATTGCGCCCTGAGGCACGCCCGCGTTGATGGTGAATGTGTCCGAGATTTGTCCATCGACTGCAACGTGTAGGGATCGGTTCTTAGGAAACTGGCCAGCCAGCTGCAGAGAGAGGCTGGAAGTCCGAAGGACGGCAGTTTGTTGAGCACTCCGTCATGCCAAACTCTGTCGAATGCCTTTGAAATATCCAACGCAATCGCTCGAGACTCTCCGTAGTTTTCAATTGCCCTACTCCATATATGAGTGACATGGGCCAATATATCTCATGTCGATCTCTCTTTGCGAAAGCCATATTGATTATCGCTGATTATTCTGTTGTTCTCGAGGTACTTGAGTAGTTGCTGGTTGACTACACGTTCCATGACTTTGGAGATTATTGGAAGCAAGGCAACTGGGCGATAGTTTGAGGGCGTGGTTTTCTTGCCCTTTTTTTTGGAACAGGTTGCACTCTAGCGACTTTCCAAGAGGATGGATAAATCTCTTTTCCGTAAGAAAGAGAAACATTCCTGGAAAAAAACGGGTGTTAGTTCGTTGGCGCAGTTCTTTAGCACGATGGAAGGTATTCCGTCCGGTCCTGATGCCTTTTGCGTATCTAATTCTTTAAGGATTTTGCGAATATCATGGTGATGAAACTTGACTTCTGCCATGGTAGTGTTGATGTTGGGGAGAGCCTTGCCTTGGGGGACGTCTAAGGTAGAGTGCGATGAAAACATTTTAGCGAGCATGTTTGCTTTTTCCTTGGCTGTAGTCGCCGTGATGCCACGTTCGTCCGTCAAAGGTGGGAGAGACGTTTACTTAAAGTTGTTACTTACTGTCTTTGCTACCGACCAGAGATTCCTGGAACCACTGGGACATTGCAAAAGTTTATTCCTGATCCTTTGATTGTGTTTGTCCTTAGTTTCGTCGATCACACGTTTGCATTCGTTTCTCGCTTCGACAAAATAATTGCGATATTCAGCGGTCTGATTTTGCTGCCAGTACTTGTAGGCTTGCTGTTTCCTACCTATAGCTCTTTCGCATCTTCTGTCGAACCAGGGCTTTCCTTTTGATGGTAACATGATGGAATTTGGGAGGTATGCTTCCATTCCTGAGGAGATTACTTGCGTGATCTCTTTGCAGCAGACTGACGGGTCGTCAGTGCCAAAGCAGACGTCGAGCCAAGGAAAATCTAGGTAGAACTCCCTTAGATCGTCCCAGTTTGCAGAATTGTAATGCCAGATTTTGCAAAGCAATGGTGGGTCCTTCTGTATGAGTGGCAACTCACACACCGTTGTAATAAGTTTGTGGTCGGGAGTACCTAATGGCGATCCAACTGTAATTTTGTACTGGTCAGGATTGGTGGTTAGAAAAAGATCCAGGAGGGCGGCGAATTCGCCCCTCTCTGAGATTCGAGTTGGTTCGTCTACAAGTTGAGTAAGCCCGCAGCTGATGGCAAATGCTTTAGCTTCTCTACCTTCGTTGTCGGTCTTGTTGTGATGTTTGAGCCAGTTTGTGTTGTGGGCATTGAAGTATCCCAGAACGATTATTTCTGAACTGGGGTGATCGACCTGTATTGAGTCAAAAGTGGTAGCTAGTGTTGAGAAAAAGCTTTGGTAGGCTCTATCGCTTGGAGGGCGATAGAGACAACATATAAACTTGGTTAATCCCTTGGCGGTGAACTTGAGCCACATGACGTCAAGGTTGTTCGGTTCGAGTGTTTCCTCGCGGTGGCATGAAAGGTCGCTTCGTACAAAAAGGCATATTCCGAACTTATGTCTAAATCGGGTATGTAAGTCGTAACCAGGATAGGGGTAGTTCACTATTGTTGTTGTAGAACATACTTGTGTTTCTGTAAGGGCTAGAATGTGTGGTCTATTTGCTTGTAGATGTTGGTGTACCGAATTTATGTTTGTATTTAGGCCTCTTATGTTGCAGAAATCTATTCTAAATTGGTTCGGTATCTTTGCTATCTGTGAAATGCGGAATGAAGGGCTCCCAGGGCCACCCAGCGCCCGGAGATCCGAATGGCCGGGGAGTTTACTTCCGGAATATTTTGATCCTGGAAGCACCATCATGTCCATATATTCCTACTGTGGAAGCCGGGAACACCAGCGCGGAAGCGGAACGTGATTTGGGAAAACCACTTAAGGCCTCCCAGTTCTGGTGGAATGGTCTTTCACCGGACGATGCGTGTAGGCGTATGCACCTGGGGCCGCTTCCACTGGAAGCATCGGCCTCAGACAGGTTTGTTGGATCACTCCCCAGTGAACAGCTCCAGACTTTGTACTCTAGTGTTCTCCAGCCTGGAGGAAGACGTTGGGATTTGATGGGCCACATCCCGTGGCACCTTGGAATGGCGAGGGCGTCACTCCCCGTAATCAAACTGCTCTCACCAGTTTGACGTTCCTGCCTGCTAATAGAATGCAGCCTCTCTTGTCACAAACTGTCATTGATCAGCTCCAGACTTTGTACTTCGGTGTTCTCCAGCCTGGGGGAGGACGATGGGATGTGATGGGCCATATCCCATGGCAACGCGGAATGTCAATGTCAAAAGTAAAAAAAAAGTCAAAAATCTCTTTATTTTAGAAAATACAATTTGCATGATGTATTAACAAAATGGCGTCAAAATAGTAATCTTAAAATCTTAAACTTAAACATAAACTTAAAACAAAAACTACAAACTCAAATAACACTAGTGACAAAGCAGACACACAATTAAAATGAAGAGTGAGATTATAAATTAAAATAATCAGAAGATAAAGTTAAGGAAATTGACACAGACATTAAAATTATTAAAGTTAACAGTCAACAGGTAATTATAAATTTAAAATGATTAAAGTTAAAATTGACAGTTATTAAAATGATTGAAGTTAAAAATGAACAAGTAATTATGGACTGTTGAGAAACTCAGCAACATTGTATGGCTCAATGTCAATTAGGCTTTTCATTACTTCTTTCTTGAAGTGAAAGACATTTTCAATTTGTTTTATTCGATCAGGCAGTTTGTTATAGTATTTTATACAAGAATAGGCAGGGCTGCGCCTATATAGTGTCATCCTATGCTCGGGAATGTTGTAATCACTTGACCTGGTGTTATTGTCATGTCTAGGCAGGTGCTGTATAAAGAGATGTTTATTTTTATGTAAGAAAAGCACACATTCGTACACATGCATTGCTGTTAGAGTGAGCAAACCATGTTGCTTGAAGACACCTCTGCACGACTGAAGCCCACTCATACCAAGCACAACTCGAATTGCTTTCTTTTGTATTAGGAATACCCGCTCAGCTCGTATGCTGTTACCCCAAAACATTATGCCAAATCTAAGAACTGAACTGAAATTAGCATGATAAATCATCAATAATGCTTCAAAGTCGAGGTAGTTTTTCAAAACTCGTAGACTGTAGCAACAGCTGCCCAGTTTTCCCGAAACATAATCGACTTCCCTTTCCCAACCAAGGTGGCAGTCAACAACTATACCCATGAACTTTGCCTCTGCCGTGAAAGTTATGTTTTGATTCAGTAAGTTTGCCTCAGCTGGGCACTCACAAGTTGATTGTTTAGTTCTAAAAATTACAAAATTTGATTTTTCTGCATTGAGTACCAGGCTGTTCTGGACAAACCACTCACTCACCGACCCCAAACACTCTCCACCAGTTCTCAGCACAGTCTCGACCGAACGCCCCCACGTCAGCAGGCTTGTGTCATCCGCATAGTTTACCATTGATGTTTTTCCAGTTGAAATCACTCTGCCCAGATCGTTAATATAGCATACAAACAATAAAGGTCCGATCACGCTACCCTGAGGCACACCCATAGATATCAGCCTGTCACCTGAAAAATAGTCATTACCATTCAACTGGACCAAGACCCTCTGCATGCGATTCCGTAAGTAGGACCGCACCCACTCCAGAGGAGCACCCCTAACTCCGTAATGTTATAATTTATCGAGCAATATGTTATGATCTAGACTATCAAAGGCCTTTGATAGGTCTAAAAATGAGCCAAGCGCTACTTGATGGTCCTCAAAGTACTCTACGATCATCAAAGGCCTTTGATAGGTCTAAAAATGAGCCAAGCGCTACTTGATGGTCCTCAAAGTACTCTACGATCCCACTCACAAAGTCATAAACTGCAGTATTTATTGACCTTCCTGGCAAAAAACCATGCTGACTCAAACCTATCAGTTTTTGGGAAGAGAAGAAACCTAGACACATTGCCTTTTCAAAGATCTTAGAAAAAGAGGATTCGAGGCTTATTGGTCTGTAGCTATCAGGCAGAGCGGGATCACCCTTCTTAAAGAATGGTTTAACAATTGCAAGTTTGAGGTTGTCGGGAAAAATTCCAAAAGAAAATGATTTATTTATTATGTAACAAAGAGGAGTATGGCGGGGGCGTCACTCCCCGTAATCAAACTGCTCTCACCAGTTTGACGTTCCTGCCAGCTAATACAATGCAGCCCTTCTTGTCACAAACTGTCATTGATCGGCTCCAGACTAAGACGAATAATGACATGAATCGATCGTCTTTTGTTGTCCCGCGACTCGCCTCAACTTTCATTTTTCTTATGGCCGCCATATTGCATTTTCCGATTTTTGGAAAGAGCGTTAGTGATGTCTCACAAGTGCATAAAAGATTTGAGTATCATCGAAATAGCACACTTCGTAAAGTTAGGTCTTAACTTTTTCTAAGGAGGCCATGATTTATTTGTCAGATAATAACATTACTAAGTAATGTATTAAACGCATTGAATTTTCAATGGAACATGAACGTAAATAGCGACTTCTCAACAAGGGATTAATTCCCAACTATGAGTGTGTTAAAAAAAAATAAGTCAGAAGAATCGTCGTTAATTTATTTAACACTTGAACTTTGAGCAACCTACAATTAGCTACAAATTGAAAATGAAAATCGCGACAGAAACATTTTACAAGTTGTCAACGAAAGCCCTAGTGCATCGGTAAGAACTGTAGAACGGGCAAATTTGAAATCAACGGCAGAAAGAGTGCTAAAAAAGAATTAATAAGTACTAACCTCATTCAAGCCCGTAATGTGAAATCTAACTAAATCTAATTGCTAATTGCTGTTGCAAAATCTGATTTAATTGTTGCAAAATCTAATCTAAATGTTGCTAAATCTAATCTAATAGCTAATCTAATTGCCAAATCTAATTTAATCTAATTGCTGTTGTGCAGAAATTTGAAGTTGTTCTTAACTGCTTAGTAACTGGGTATTAATTTATAGATTTGCAAAATGACGTCCATTTGCATCAAGACATTTTTGACAATTGGTGACTGTTTTTCGTGCAACCCTAGCAAGTGTATTTCCGTTAATGTTTTTAAATGTGTCCAAAACTCTTTCTCTCAGGATTTCTATGGTCGTAGTAGGATCAAATTCATAGACCTCATTCTTTGTGTGACCGGAGAGGTAGAAATCCAAGGGCGAAATCTAGGAGGCCAAGATATTGGACCATTTAATGAAATAATTCTTTCTTGACTGCTCTCTTAAGAAGTTCCTGACTTGAATGGTGTTGTGAGCTGGACATTCATTCTGTTGAAACCCGGTTCTTCTAAAGTCATCTTCGGTTACAGTAGCTCGTAAAGCCGGCACAACCTGGTCTCGCAAAAGCTGGTATCTCAGTCCGTTTAGGTTGTAGTCAAACAAATGAAATGATTAATAATTTATAACAGGTGCTCAATTAAGAAAGGTAAGTTAGATTAAATTACCAATGACCCCACACCAAACATTACTTCCAAATATGATCTGTAGACGTCTCTCTGCCACTTCGTGGGGGTTTTCCACCGACCAATGATGAGTGTTGTGGTTGTTAAAAACTCCACCATTCTTAAACCTACTCTCATCGGACCACAAAACATGATACCACTCGCAGAAGTGCATTCGTCTTGGAAAATCAGTTTCCTTAAGTCCTTGAATTATTGTGAGTTTGTATGGATGGTACTTATTATTTTTAACACTCTCTGTACCGTTGATTTTGACACATCAATTTCCCGTTCTACAGTTCTTACCGATGCACTCAGGTTTTCGTTGACAGCTTGTAAAGTATTTCTTTCGCGATTTTCTTTTTCAATATTGTATCCGCTTCTAGGTTGTTCGAAGGCCCCATGGTTAATTAAATTAACTACGATTTTTCTGAATTGGGTTTTATGAGGCTGCCGTCGTTCGGGGTACATCTCCAAATACCTTGCTGAGGTAATGTCGACGTTTCTGTATGACTGCAAGTAGAGCGCTAACATGTCAAACTTTTCTTCATTTGAATAGGGAATACCAGCCACCTTCAACAGGTTTCGACAATTTGTGTATCAGATTTATGATTTTAATGCGAGAACACGTAATACTTATTAAAACACAACTTTCATACTTTGAATTATTTAACGTCAGTCAGAGCCTCCTTAGATGGAAAAAATGTGTTACTTACAAACACCCAATTTTCTGACAAATAAATCATAGCCTGCTTAGAGAAAATTATAACCTAACTTTACGAAGTGTGATATTTCGATGATACTCAAATCTTTTATGCACTTGTGAGACATCACTAGAATGGAAATTTTACGCTCTTTCCAAAAATCGAAACATCCAATATGGCGGCCATAAGAAAAATGAAAGTTGAGGCGGGTTGCGGGATAACAAAAGACGATCGAGACATGTCATACATGCTATATAATTCCTCTTAAAAAAGTGTCTGGATAATGTCACATTTAGACAGCTGTCAAATTAACCGTTTCGGATTTACTGGCGGAAAACGAAATCCGCCATTTTCGGTTTTTCACCGATAATTCCAAAACCAATTGACCGATCGTAAATCTGAAGAGGGTTATCGAATGCACTAAGTTTCCTCTAAAGCTTTCCCCAACCTTTGCTGTAGGTCTAATATTAGCCGAGACCCCTTCATAGAGAAGCGAATCTGGGACACACTGTATATCAAATAAAAACCTTCATACTAAAACCACTCTGAGTAACCTAACAGAGATCAAAATCCCTGGACTCACTATTGATAATGAGCTTCAGTGCAAATCACACATCACTGAATTGAAGTATAAACTGAACTCAATTTGTTACCCTATGCGTCTATTGCAAAAAGCTACGTCAAATAGATACAGTGAAAGCAATGGCGAAAATGAAGACCGTTCGCGCGCTGCAACATCACAACGACAACGATGTGGGTGAAAGGACCGCTGGGCATGGGGCGATGGAAAGTGAACATAGGCTCTTGTGGGAAGTAACAATCCTCAGTTGTTTATTGTCCTTGGGTTAGCGTCACTTTCACTTTATCTACGGTCCAGTGAATTTATTTGGTCAGTTAGTGGTCAGATTCTGTGTTCTCGTCGGTGGCAAGGCATGGGTTTTTTTTTTAAGTTTATGTTTGTTTCTTTAAGTTCTGTTTTACTGCGCTCTAGTGCGAGCGAAGCGAGAAGAAGGCCATTCGTGAAGAGTTAACAGTACTCTAAGTAACCCACTAATCAGAAACGGCTAATATAGCATAGTGCCGTAGGACTGTAAATGGTCATATAATGCGTACGATCACAGTTCAACAAAAAAGAATTTCACTGTTAAGATTTTTCAATAAGAAAGTAGATAATTAAAGTTGTGTTTAAATTGAACGACATGAGAACTGCCACACATTGGTATAAGTGATTATTATTTTTCAAAAATGCAAGGTAGTGACCAAAAGGCTTTTACAAGATAGATCAATAACAATTTCAGAAAAATTTCAAGAAAATTACGGCAGCCATTATCGTTAAATTCTCAAATTAATCCTTTGCACTTAAAGCACACAAACAGTTCCGATTTCAGAAAAATGCAAGAAAATAGTACTAATTATGACAGCCATTATTGTCAAATTCTCAAACTGATCCTTTGCAGTGTTGCTAGATTTTAAAAAATCGTGTCGTCATCCTTGTTGCTTAGTTGTCGTCCAAAATCGCGTTGGTCGCAAAAGTAGAAATTGGAAAATGCTTTTAAAAATTTTGAGTATTTTATTTTCTTACAAGTTTTAGTAGCCCAAAATCGCCCAACCACGTCAAATATATTTGTATAAATAATTACCATATTCTCTATCTCAACTATAAAAATATATTTATAAATCTTTTAAATTTATATGTTTAAAAACTTATATTGTTACGAATTTGCAGAATTGTCTTGTCCTGACCATATTGATTTGGCTTGGCTGGCGGTACAGTTAATTTCATAAAGTTTTTGGGATCTAAACTTATTTAACGTATATTTAGTTGAACTTAATTTTTTACCGCATTTATTGAATGACATTCGATCAACATAATTGCATTTAAAAGATTAAGAAGAAGTAAGAGTGGAGACAGGAACCCTAACTCTATTCTCGAAGAAGAAGATGTGCTTCAGTGGTGGACAAACGGGGAATTACCTAATTGTTAATTTATCCAAGACTAGCTCGCCTTGCAAAAATACTTCTCTGTTGTAACAACACCCATAACTAGTGAGAGGATATTTTCCAAAGCAGAGCTCATAATCTTAGACAGAAGATTTCGCTTAAAGCCAAAGTCAAAAAATTATGTCCTTAAATGGAACTAAATATTTATAGAAAATAATAATTAGGCTATTAACATTTATTTTCTCAAAGGTTTTTATTTTGTTACCTATGCTTCACTTTCCGGATTTTAAATATTTGTTTATATTTAATATATTTTTACCAAAGCAAACTCACATTCTAATGTATGTTAGAGTAAAAAATAATAATATTTTGCTTTTTATATTTTTATTCTATTGGCTTTGGGGCTTGTAGGTCTTTTCGTGTTTTAATATGTTTGTTTTTGTGCTAGTAAGCCTCGCTTGAAAGTTTACATTGTTATTTTTTCCATATTTTTCAAATATTTGATGTTACAATATTAGTGTTTTATTGTAATTCAATATTCAATAAAACAATAAGTGTATCCAAGTCAATATCCACATTAAAAAGTATTGGATATGTGGCTTAATATTCGATAATATCCGATATTGAAAAGTCTCCAAGTTGTACATCACTAAAATTCACTAAATAAAAACAAAATATGGGAAATTGACAATTGCTTGTCACCTGTCAACTTAAAAAATGCGCATTTTTTGACCCTATATTGCTGTCCTTCTCGTATAACCGGTTTGAAAGAATCAGTAACCCAGGACAAGGATTTTACGGGTTGCAGCATTAATTTTTTTTCGTACTTCCGGGACTGAACTAATAACTTCACTACCTTGTGACAGGGACTGGACTAAAGTGTCACTTTTTGTCCTTCTGGGATTAAATATTGTCGGAAATCTCGGAAGGATTAAATTACAAATACTGACTGAGATATTGACACTAGTAATGACAATGTTTCAAAATGATTCTTGTCACAACGCAACGTTACTACGGTAACTTGTCAGGCAGTGACTTCTCGAAAAAACGCTGCCGCACTGGCGTGCGCCTCGCTTTATGTTTAATAATTTATGTTTCTGTAAAGGTTTCTATGTGCTTGTTTATATTATGTATACGTTTCAATTTCGGAAGTACGAAAAGAATCGAATATACCTTGCGACTGAAGTAGTAGTCTTAATCCCTCAGGTAAATTATGGCCCTCCCTACGGTCGGGTCATAAACTTTACCTTCGGTATTAAAAGTACTACTTCAGTCCCGCGGTATATAATATAATATTATCGTAACCGAAGAAACGCCACAAATCACGCTATCGAAATAGAGAAATCTGCCAAATCGTGACTTGCGATTTGGTTGAAAAAATTGTCGCAAACTACAGTGTAGCCCAAATTGCGATAAATCGACCAATCTGACAACACTGGCTACACAATACATCGAGGACGGCGAGTTGGGGCTCGGAATTCGTCCAGCGTGACAATCAACGTTAAATAGGGAAGTACGCGCGTTAAAATAATCAATTCTTTTATTGGGCTCCTTTTCAATGGTATATTTTTTTTATGGCAAAAGCATTTGACTAGGTGTTATGACGTCACTACAATTTTAAGATTAGCCGATAGGCCTGCAGGAGGTAATGCCTTAACACCATCAAATTTACAATGGAGGAATCAGAAGGTAAACTACCATTTCTTGATGTATTGACTAGAAGAAGAAATTGGGGCAAATAACAACAATAGTATATTAAAAAATCAACCAATATATCTTGGGTTTGTTTTTTAAAATGGTTGTAATTTGGTTGTTTTTAAAATGTACTCAAAATATGAATGTATAATTTCAGCTATGGTTTTGAGGCAAACAGAACATTAATTATTTACATACCTTCAAAAATGTATTAATAGAAGGTTAACAGAAAATCAGGTAGAATTAGTTTATACTTTTATAATAGGTAATGATGGCACAGATGGAAATACTAATGGCCCAGATGAAAATGACGTGCCCGCCGCATCGGAAGACGCTGACGATAATGCGGATATTGACCTCGATTTCACAAAACAAAAAAAGAAGAAAAAGAAGAAACCTTTTAGGTGAGTAATTCTTTATTTGTTAGAGTTGAATCGCAATGATGTCGCAAGCGTTCAGGGCTGGGCAAGCTACTTTAAAAAAGTACTTTAGTATAACTACTAACTACTTTTGCAAAATTAGTTGGGTAACTGCTAACAAGTTATTAAGAATTGAAACTAACTACTTTTTCGACTACTTTGGTTTTCCATTTTCTTTGCAATTACACCATCCAATGCATAGTCAGATATACAAACTTCCCATTTTTTAATTTTTAAACTCTCAGTATACAGGATAATATGTTATGTGACCTTATATTATAAAAGAGGTGTTTTCATACGGAGGCTTATGAAAAATAAAATTTTCGGACTTTAATAAAAAATATAAGTTCAGTTTGTTGAGTTTTTCAAATACATTAAACTTTGAAGCTCACAATATAAGATGGCGGCGACGTATGTTTGTCCTGTTTATACTCGTGTGATAAAGTCAAACCAATTAGCAGTAGAGTGTTCTGGTTGTTGTGGATGGTTTTATATAGGTTGCTCATCACTGTCTAGTCCCGAATTCGATAAAATGTTTGCCCTTACGACGAGAACCGGGTCACATAGCTGGGAATGCAATGATTGTAAGAACAGTGGGGTTAAGCGACTATCAATCGGATCCGGGGGTGGCCCAACTTACGGAACCTGCTATGCACAAACCATCGAATGCATGAGCTGCGTCAGAATCATCAAGTTCTGGTTTTGTTAACAATATTTCAGGTGAGCAAGCTATTTGGGAGCAAATAGCATAGTTGGCATAGACAAATGTAGTGTATCAAGGATATTTTGTCCATTATGCCGCAGATTATTGGAATTCTACTAGATCGATGTAATAAATTCAGGTCAGATATAAGCGACCTTCGAGAAACGCCAAAATTGAGAGAGAAAAGGCTTGATGGTTAGAGATTGATGTTACCCACCTGTGTGATTCTCCTCAACAGCTTAAATCTGCGCCTGGCTCTGAGCCTATTATAACAGATGACTCGAATCAGCAGCCGGGCACATTTAATGAGATACAGGAAATATGTGTAAGATCAAAGAGCATCCTCAGCTTCAATGTCCGGGAAAGTGATCCAACGTGGTGGATGTGGTCCACCCGCATCGTCTGGTGCAGTGGTATTGCACCAGACGATGGTGCAACATTGGTTTAGGTGGCGTGAAATTATCTCTGGTTCATGTTTCGTCACCATGCCGTTGCGATCCGGTTCACAGGCGGCAAAAGAAGAAACCTTGCATGATGGCGCCTCCCAAATCAAAATATTCCGGAGGTAAAATAGCCTCACATTCGGATCTCCTGTACTTGGGGGACCATCACGGCTGAACGCCTCTGAAGACGTCTCCAAGACGAACGATAGACTGCGATTGGACTTCTGCAACATAAGAGGCATCAACACAAATATTAATTCGGTTCACCAGCACCTAACATCAAGTAAGCCTCATATTTTAACTTATGGCCCTCTTGGTAAACGTATCTCGAACAGTAAACTATGGTTTGGGAAAAACTGCTCAAAAGCGTTCAATGCTACGGCAAATGGCGTCGAGATCCCATATCCGGAAATCGAAATATACTCATCACGACTAGAAAGCAGTGTAAGCGTGCCATTGACGAGAGCAAGGAGGGATATAACGAGCAGATCAAGAACAAAATTCTCAACTATCCTAACGGATCGAGATGCTTTTGGGCAGTTGCAAAAGCTGTCAATCACGGTCTCTCAAAGACGTCAATCCCACCACTGACCCAAGATGGCCCAATAGCGGAAACAACCAAAGAAAAAACAAACTTTCTTGCCGAAATGTTTGCATCAAACTCTACCTTAGATAAGGAAAGACTCCCCCGTCATAGAGCTCGTATCCTTACAGATAGCATGGTGCGGTAAGTAAAATGTCCCATATTCCGATTCGTTTCTCCCAACTTCTGACATATGTAAACTTTCATATTCTGTTAAAAATTCGCTGTTTTTTAAGATTTTCACTTTTATCCAACCGCTTATTTAAAGAATGTAACTGTTTTAATGCAATTTCCCTAGATTCCCCCCCAACTCCCCAATATTTTCCCTACAAGGTAATTGTACTAGAAATCTCCCGCTTTGTCGTTTCCGAAAATAAGAAAATAATGTTTCATATTCATTGTCCTCAACTGATAATTTATTTCCCAAAAAACTCTAATCCGATAATCCTTCATCCTTTATTTTCCAAAAATTTTCTAATTGTTCCTGTACCGAAATTCACGCCGAAAAATTACAAGAAATGCCCTTATTCTGCTTATTATTTTCGCAGCTTGCACCGTCCCAGTAGTAATCCAACCGAGCTTCGTTTTTTGCAGAATTGCTTTTCCTGCACCCAATTTTATTTTTCCGACACAAATTAAATCCCAAAAAATAGGTGCTCCGATTAAAAGATCCAATTTATTTGGTGTTCCAAAATTTTCATCCGCGAGTTTAATGTTTTTTGGTATATCGAGAATTTTTGCAAATCTGTGTAAGTGGTAATCTGTGACTAACTTATCCAATACCAAAAAATTCGTGCTTATATTAAAGGCATTTAACTGCGATTTTATTTCAGAATTAGTCATGTATTTTACTGTAGTTTCAACTTTGTTTATGCCCGATACCGGAGTAGGATCAATTTTCTTTTTATTTAGCCCTTATTTTTCCCATAATTCCCGAGATATAAAGTGACTTTGACTCTCGTTATCGAGTAAAGCCCTAGCTGTAATATATTCACCGTTTTTTTTTTCTACGAGCGTGCGCAAACTAGCTACTTTGCGCACGCTACTCAGTGCTCAAAGTAGTACTTTCCCGCACGTTATGCAGGAAAGTAAAATTCTCTAAAATCACCAGAGACAAGAATATGTTCATATATTTTTAGAAACTTTACACTTTTGGACTTTTTATGCAATATAAGAAACCGTTTTAAGTCATAATTATACTCTTTTCCTTAAAAGTTTCCGTAATTCGCGATATTGTTACTTAAACCAAAAACCATATATTTTGAAATCCTCGGTATAGTAGTAAAAAATGATGTCAAGCAACAATACTTATAATTGTCAGATTGACAGATTTTAAGCAAATCTAGGTGTAAAACGAAGTATCCCAAAAAACATAATCCTCAGCGTCGCTAGAAAGCCTTAGAAAATGGATAGTTCTAATGACCCCAAGATTTACCTGAATGTATCCTGGCACGTGGAAGAAAAATGTGATTGATCGAATTATTTATGCAACATAAGAAAACCGTTTTAACTCTTAATCATTCCCTTTTCTCTCAAAGCTTCCATAATTCGCGATATTACAACTTAAACCAAAAACCATATCTTTTTAAGTCATGTCAGGTCAACAATAATAGTCATGTAAAGCAACAGTAGGTATAATTGACAGATACTTTTTCTTTTATTTAAATACGGGTCATTATTATTCTGTGCTTGTTTGGACCGCGCTCGTAGAAAAATAGTATATTATTTTATATGGAGGAAAAGTGATACTTTTCATGGCGCGTTCGTGTTTAACAGCCGAACGGAGTGAGGCTGGTAATAGAGAGCAAGCCATGAAAAGTAACTTTTCCTCCAAATAAAATATGCTGTTTTTTCTTCAAATGTCGACAAATTAATGCAAAACGTCTCTTTTTAATAGTAATAATAATTATTATTAAAGATAAGTGGGTTCGCAAGGCGGCTTAGACCGGTGCGGTGTCGGTGAATAGGCTCAGTTTGTTGATATAGTAATGTCACATAAAGCTGTCAGTGGACACTGTCAACAATAATTATTTTTTTAAAATTGCGTTTTCGATTGCGTTTTAGTTCCGTATTGATAAGCAGTTATTGAGTAAGTTCGATCAAATAATAACCAATTTGTTCCTAAATTAGTGATTTTTAGAAATGCAGTCACAAATTGAGTGATAAATACAAATTTTAGTTTAATAACTCTTGAGTTGTTGACGCTTATTTTGATGTTTGTTTGTATTGTATCCACGATACACATATAACGGTATGCTCTTGCGCAGGCAGAACCTCCCACACAGAAACGTGTGACGTCACCCGGGAACGACGCTTTCGATTCTGCTATGTAAGCGTGTATAGAACATATGTTTTGAAATGCAATATTCGCAGTTTTGGGGGATTTTAAAGGACATTTTCGATAATAGGTACGTTCCTAATTATACGTGTACGTGTGTTAACTAAAGAATAAAAGCATTTTCATTCCATATTTATATTACTAATTATAATTGATATATTATACATAGTTTTACTCTAGAAAATAATTTAAATGTATAAATGGTTATTTAAGTATTATTTCAACATTTGAGAACTAAGTAAAAAAGTCGGGATGAGATTGGTTAATGTGATGTTTATACTTGATGCGTAGAATCGAGGGGCACGCGGTCATGATAGTATTGTTTTATAGTTCATTCCTTCATAAATAAATTTTTTCTTAATTTAAAAAAATTACGTAAATTCAAATATTCTGTACGCCATTAAAGTAGATCAGTTGAGCAAAGTTCTTCTTGATTCTAATATCTTAGCCCATAAGATATCCAAAAATAATTAAAAAAAATCCCTTGCAAATAAAAAGTCATTAAGCATTAATTCAATTTAATTTAGCCCACAAGATATAGTTTTACCAAACTTAAAGTACAATTTTAATTTTCTTTGTATTGACCTCATTATTTAATAGTTAATATTCTGAACCCTTTCAAATATTTTTTGCCCAATTTTACATATTTATTTAATTTCCACTGAAGTAGACTCGGTTTGCAAAGTACTTTTTGATCCCAATAACAGATCCAAAAATCTTTCAAAATAAAAAAGTTATTTTTTACATAATAATTTTTTTATCATTCCATTAAAAATGTTTCAGTGCTTTGCTTTTTTTTTTTTCAATAAACTAGCAAAACAAATGAGTTTTTTTTTATTTTACATTTTCAAGAAATTTCAAGATTTTGTTGGTTTCTTTCCAAGAAATCTTGGACTTGAGAACTAATTTCTTGTCTTGTCTTGAAAAACAAGGATCATTTCTTGTCATGATCTCGTCTTGAAATCAAGACAAGATCAAGACAAAATCAAAAAGTTGTCAAGGAAATGACGACCCCTACATATCGTTCCGGATTTGGTTAAAAAGTAGTTTTTTAACATATACCATTTTTTAAATATAATACTAATTAACAAAAAGGGAAGGCCTAAATGAAAAAAAATAGTTTCGCTTATGTCTTGACAAGGTAATAGAGCAAATCCCATATTTTTTGCTTGTAAGCTAACAAACATATCACAATAAAATCATATACATATCGTAACTCACTCAATTAACAAAAAGAAAAGGCCCAAATGAAAAAAAATATTCTTCATAAAACTGCATAGAAACTTAACCTTAAAAAAAATTAAAAAAGCAACGGGGTTCGAACTCAGGCCGCGCCGCTCCGCCGATAGAGCCACCCAATCGAGACCTAACCACCTAGACCACTCGGCCACGAGAGCAGCTGTTGGAACAGAACGATTGTATCGTGAAGACATGGCGCGATTAGGTGGGCAAATCAATGAGCTTTTGTAGCGCTACAGAACCTAACCGATTTTAGCACCCTGGTACCATCGTATGTGAGCATGTGTAAATATTCCTCCCGGCGCGCGTTAAGAAGTTTCACTTCAATCACACCTCAATAATACATGTTGCTTTATTTTTTTTTACTTATTTAAATTTTGGCAATTTTTTTTTAACCACATAGTGTCTGGCTGGACCGTGAACCGTGACTTGATCGCGGTATATCTAAAAAGAATGTTTAAAGAACGGAACTAAGGCACAGCAGCACCCGAATGTCGAATTAGCGGCAGCTAAAATCACGGTACGGTACGTGAAATTAGGATCCATCTCTAGCCATAGGATCTCCCTTTAGAGTGTGTGCCACTATCATAAAAAAACGCGGAAGGAAATAAAACACGCAATCTAACACAACGCAGAAAATATTAATAGCACGCTAATATCATTATCATGTAAATCGTGGAAATATGTAATTAAAATAATAAATAATAAAGTAAAGCTTTAATAATTAAAGATACTCACCATCTTTTATATTAATTCCATCTTCTCTTCGACAAGCACGAATCCACTGATTTGCTAACTCATGTTTAGGAAAACGAAAATATTTAATATTGCTCCCTTTGGTGCTCCTATCCTATTATTGTTCTTACAAGTAGCCACAGCACAGTTCGGCATAATTATACTATAAGTTTTTAATTTAAATAATCCTATAACATATATAAACACAAAATAAATCTAAAAATTCACTTAACTAAATAAACTATGACAGCGTCAAAAGGAAAATTTTTTCCCGAGTGACGTAGATGCGCGGGTGAGTCAAAAACGAGTCTAGAAATCAGCATACCGTTATATGTGTATCGTGATTGTATCTATGTTGATATGACAACACTTTTACCTCCGCCGGCGGAAAAGTGAAAAGTAAAGCTCCGGCGGAGGAAAAACGAAACTTCACTGCCGCCTACACAGTCGAGTAATGATGGATTTACTGACGTTTGAAGAAAAAATATTGTTCCTAACACTTGCGCAAAGTGACTTCTCCGCACTCGACTGATTGACCGAACTCCGCTTGGCGTCGTTCGGTGAACATCAGTCGCGTGCGGAAAAGTATCACTTTGCGCACTTGTTAGGAAAATATCTATTATAAGAACCGTAGGCGTAGATAACAACCTGCTTCTGCCATAATTTCCGAATAATGTTCCGTATTTTCTTGATTACTTTGTTCCTGGGTGCCACCGATCCCGAATTAAAATAGTCATTGTGTTTTTTCTGACACTTGCGACACCCTGTATTTCAGCAATTTTGTACGCTGTTCCCAGCCTTTAAACCATAGACAATAAAGTAATTTTAATTTGTCTACCTCTTTTCTTTTATTATCTATGGTCATAGCTTGAAATTTTGAATAAAATATATATATGGTGACATTCTGTACAAACTGGACATGAAAAATTATTATTTACCGGTTTATCTTGGCCCTCAGCTGGCGCCGAAGTAGCGAAAGTTCGTGTGCCACTCGAATTTTTATTTCCAAATTTATTTTTATTTAAATACTCCGATTTTTGGTCAATATTTTTTGTCGATTCTAAAGCCTCTAATAAAAAACTCCGTTCAGTTAAAAAATCTATCATTTCCTTCATGGTAGTCAAAGAGTTGCGATCTGCTTTGTGATTTTTCTTAACTTCGCTTAAACACAATTTTTTAGTCCCCATATCAAGTTTTTCCGAAATTAAATGTATTAGCAATGTATCCCAACTATCAACTGGTAGGTTATATGATTTAAAGCCTTCGTATGTTTCTGTTATTCATCCAGTAATTTACGAGTTCGCATCAAAGATTCTTTTTCTAATGCTGGTAAATCACATAATGCTTTTAGGTGCTTGTTTATTATTATTCTCTTATATTCAAACCTATCCTTTAATAAAGCTATTGCCTGGTCATAATTTTGTTCCGTGATTTCCAAATTTTCAATTATCCGTAGTGCGACCTTTAAATAAGTTTTTAATGCCGCAAATTTTTCGATTTTTGTGATTCCCTGACTGTTATTTCACATGTAATTAAATAGCTCATAAAATTGATTCCACTCTTCATATGCCCCCGAAAAGTTTGGAATATCTAACTTTGGCCTTAATAAGATCTATTTCCAATTTGGCCCGAATTACCAGTGACCCTAATGTCCGTTTTTGCAATCTAAATTTATCGTTAGCAATCTGTTCCAGAAATTCATCTGCCCTTCCCGCAACTTCAAAATATTGCGTCCCAAACTCAACTCATTTACCGATTGATCCGAATTTCTCAAACAAGCTATTTTTTGTTGAATTTCATTAGATTTTGCCCAATAATCCTCACATTTCTATCGCCTGACTCAGCTGTGAAGCCTGCCCTACTTCAAAATGATCAACAAATTCTAAAAATCTTAATAAGTGGTCTTGTGTACGCTGAATTTCCAGTGTTGACCTTTCATGCTCAATTGCTTTATTTCTCGTACCCGGTGCCATTTTAGAAATAAATTAAGTCGAATTTATTAAATAGAAACTTACCTAAACTCTACAGGAAGCAGAAAGGAAATGAAAAGGCTACTCACGTTGTTTGGTCTTCTTTTTTACTTATTTTCAAACCTGGAACTTTGTTGATCGTCTATGCTCTCAATCTAGTAGGCACTGCTTGCCTGACTCCAGCTCCGCCCAGCTGACCGCCTCTGGATTGGCTGCCGCGATCGCCGGTCTTTGTCTTCGTCTCCGTTCTTCAATCTCCGACCCGTGTACGGTGTAAAACTTACACCGGATCGCTTCACACTGTAGCACAGATTACTCCTGTGACTGTAGTTTGATATTTTACGATATCACCGAGGATATTACGATGCAGACCTGTTTTTTCCTGAAGGATTTTGTATTTTATTGCATTCGATATGCCCGAAAGTCCTTATTTTGCTTTAATTATGGCCCTCCTTCCACCCCGAATTATTTAATTCCGTGCCGTCCGTCGCGATTACGGAGCCATTGCTTCGTCCGTCTGCCGTCCGAATCTTCTGCTTTCCGCCGAAGAACTTCACTTTCCCGGTCTGATCCAGGGTCGATGGACCATGAAAATGATGGTATTTTCTCGTAATAAAAATTTCAATATACTTTTAACAAATAAGTGGACTGTATTTTGAATTAAAAACGAAAAATTTGACGAGCGACATTTACAACGTTCTTGGCTCGCGACGGACACCCCACCACCAGCGTTGTCAACTGCATTCAGTTCATAAATTAACCATGGAGCGCCGCCACCTACTGGACCCTACGTTATTATTTGAATTTGAATATTTAAATAAATTTCAATGAGATTACCATTGCAAATATTATAAAAAATAAATGCTCAATTTAAGTAACACAAACAAATACCATTATATTTTCCATTCTGAACACGGTTAAAAAGGCCACTATATTTTCTATTCTGAACACTAAATGAAAATACTAAAATTTAGCTAATTGTTCGCTCCTTGGTTAATATCTCTATAATTAGTAAGTAAAATCGAATTCTAGGAATACAATACATATGTATCAAGAAATTAAGTTTGTCGTATACTTATGGGGGTGACACAATTTTAAAAGTCTTAAAAATTGTACCCCAATTCTGAAGTCTGTGTTAATTCGTTTGTGAACTAAAACGCGTTAAAAAAAATGGCAGTACTTTTGACTTTTGTTAATAATAGGGATGCTACAAATTCGAGTCTACGCATGAGGATCTCGGAAACCGTAAGAGATCCAAATTTGGTTGAATTGAGACGAAGCTGTACAATTTAGTGCTCAATAAAATGCCCGGCTTGAGATTTGAAAACGACTATTTCGGCAGTTTACGAAAAATACCTTAATTTTGTAAAATCTTTTATTTTCTGCTGAATTTATTTGAAGCGATATTTTGAAATACTAACTTTATTACAACTTTTTCTGTTCTACAGGGTTGAGTCATCAAATTTCAAATTCTTTGTTTCATCTCTGGCCTGCCATTATCAACCCATTTTTTAAAATACGGATCTGGATTTTTTTTATTTCCGATTTTGAAAACTTTTGCACTATCAACTCTTTATTAGTCAAGAAAGTTGGACCGTGCAAATATTTGTAGTATAGCTACTCTGTTCATCTAGACCCCATTGCCGCTATTAAGTATTAAACTCTTTTATAAACAAGATCTGTTAATGGACGCCATAAATAAAAATTTAAAGGCTATAGTTCACCTCCATTCCTTAGACCGCTCTGGAAATCTGGACCAAGTTTGACGCACGTTTCTATTGTGCGCAGATGCGTCCTGTTCAAACCAGAGGCACAGTTCAAAGAAGACATATATCAGTTACCACACTCCACTAAAAGTTGGAAACATCATGCGCCTTGCTCCGTGGCCCGCGCATACTGGTAGAAGTGTGCCATCTGCCGTCTGCAGTTTTTAAGTAACGGTTAGTTACTATATTTTTAGGGTATGGTATGAACTCTCGGTTTAAACTTTTAACTTTCTTAAAACTAGCAGGAAGGGAATCAGAAAAAAAACCTAATACATTATCTCTATTGCCAACTTGAAATATAAATCATGGTTTTATTCAAAGCCCTGAGGAAACCTATGCTAGCCTAGCGTATTGCTGATCGACTACACGTTTATGATTTTGGAGATTATTGGAAGCAATTTTGAGGGCGTGGTTTTCTTGTCTTTTTTGGAACAGGTTGCACTCGAGCGACTTTTCCAAAAAGATGAGTAAATCCCTTTTCGGGAAGACAAGTCTGGAAAAAGTGGGTGTTAGTTCGTCGGCGTAGTTCTTTAACACGATGGCAGGTATTCCGTCCGATCATGATTCCTTTTGCTTATCTAGCTCTTTGATGATTTTACGGCTATCATGGTGATGAAATTTTACTTCTGCCATGGTAGTGTTGACGTTGGATATGGTAGGGAGAGCCTTGCCTTGGGGGACGTTTAAGGTAGAGTGTCATGAAAACATTTTGGCAAGCATGTTTGTTTTTCCTTAGCTGTAGTCACCGCGTTCGTCTGTCAAAGGTGGGAGATACGTTTTTTGTAAAGTTATTACTTACTGTCTCTGGAGCCACTGATTCGTTTCTCGCTTCGGCAAAATAACTGCTATAACTGCGACTTTCAGCGGTCTGATTTTGCTGCCAGTACTTGCAGGCTTGCTGTTTCCTACCTACAGCTCTTTCGAACGAGGGGTTTCTTTTGACGGTAACTTGAGGGGATAATAAGTACGCTGCCTTGTAGATGTTGAGGGAACAAATGCTTCTGAAAAGCGAAATAAACAATCTAGGTATAAATATGCTGTATAAAACGTACGGTCTGATTTATTTCTCAAATATAACCTGTATATTGCTAAGTTTGAATGTTCTAACTGCTGTCTATCCCCCTTAACATCGCCTAAATATATTGTGCTATGTGCAATTTTGATTAGTTTCATCTAAGGAGGGTAGTATGAACGTTGGATTCAAAGCCTAAAAAATATCAATTTGTTAAGGGAAACATTCTAATAGAGAAGTGAAATTTTTCCAGAAATATTTTAAATCGCAGGTAGTTTTAAAGTTTTGAAAGTGAAATTGAGATTTCATGAATTTGCACACATCTTTTATCATATAACTATTTTTTATATTTAAAAATATCCATGATTCGACTGGTGAGAACCGAATTTGAAAAATGATTGTAGTACAGTAACTTAAATATTATAGAAATCTGACAAAATTTTCGTTTTGAATTTCAGTGCTGAAGATTTAGATGTTACATTGAATGAAGTGCAGGAAGACATAGTAGCGGAAAGCGGTAATCTAGAGGAAGAAGTAATAGATGACAATTTCGATCTGGACTTCAATAAACTTAAGAAGAAGAAGAAAAATAAGAAGAAAGATCTAGATGAGCTAATGGCGGAAGCTGATGACAAAACTGAAGATAAAGAAAATGGTAGGTGTTTTTGCATTATTTTTCAAAGGCAACAACTGAACAGATTGTTTATTTGTTTAGAGAGCAATGTCTAGGCCTTTACAGGTTGTTAAAAGTTCATGAGTACCAGCATTGTTCTACAATGATTTAGGAACTAGTACTCCTGAAAATTAGATTGGTGCGGTAGGTAGTCAGCACTATGCACATTGCACTCGTCTTCCCGCCAAGTAGAAATAGCTATTTTGTTGCAAAAGTATTTATTTAATGTTCATCTTTAAATGAATTTGGGTCACATTTTAGAGATTCGATGTTTTCAGTTGTGTCATATGTTATCTGAAATACCTATAATTTATTTGTCATTTTTTCGCAACAATCATGTGCATGCTCTTCATCATTGTTTTGTTTTGGTGATGATTGCAACGAAATACAAGCGAGGTTATGTTGATATGCCTTGAGATGAATCGATCGTGTTTTCAGTCGGCTTTACAGTGCTTGGCTTTGAACATTACAAACTTACACTGTTTCTTGGTAATATATAAGTAACATAAAGTTGTTTTTTGCACTTCATAATACATAACCAGTCTTAATTGATGTTAATGGTTGAATCTATTTTGGAAAAAATCATACGACATTAAAATTCCATTTCAGGTGTACAGGGTGGCCCGTTTAAGACGGGTCTATACCTTATCTGGAAAACTACGGGGGTTGCGAAAAAAAATTAATGCAAAAGTTGTTCCTAGTAAAATGATCTTTATTTTTTTGTGTATTTTTTAATCGTCATTTTTTATATACAGGCTAGTCATACAACGTTGCATTCTTTAAACGAAACACTCATGTTATTACATTTTGAATAGCCCTTTCAAAGACAAATTCAACGATAATATGAGTATGGGTCTGTGATGCACCGTTTCGAATTTATTAGCGATCATCTTCAGAATTCATGTTATGTTGAAACCATGATTGTTGGTTTGCTCATTAACTTTTTAAACTTTTCCCACGTATTATTTTTTAGAAAATAATGCGTTTCTTTAGGCAAGAATCAAATTGATAACTTTCCTTAAATGAGGCACCCTGTATAATTGGATTTTTGAATATCAACTTTAATAGCAATTTCAATTATATAATATGGTATGGGTCTCTGACTTACCGTTTTGGCTTAATTGGCAGATAAATTCAAAAATTGGTTATGAGATTTTAATTATTAAGATATGAAACTGGGAATTAGGTCCTTATCAACTTGTTCATAACCGTTCCAGGGCGTTGCTAAGAAGTCATTTTAAAAACCATATCAAGCTTTGCACAATGTTGCCAAATTTCGCAAATGACTTATTTCTACGTCTAAATGTCTACTTAAGTGACAACAAAAAATTAACACTAATTACAAACGTTCCCTAATGCATATTACTTACAAGTAAAATTAATTAAATTAGATTTTCAATATGTCTGCAGTTTTGAAGAATACAAGGAGTATATGCTATTTCTAAATATGGTGTATGGCATTTGAGGCGTGATTCGTTTCATTCAGATAATTTATTGCCGCGCGAACTCGTTGCTGCACTTCCAAGACTGTTAACGGTTTATCTTGGTGAACCATATCTTTCAATGTGCCCCACAAAAAAAGTCCATTGGGGTCAAACCTGGACTCCTCGCTGGCCAGGAGATGGCTCCGTTTTGTCCAATCCACGCTCTGAAATTTTCTTTTAAAAAGCGAATGATTTCAGCACTTCGATGGTATCTTGCTGCCAAATTAAGTTTGGATGCTCCCTTTAGGGATTATTATTATGTATACGTGGCCGAATTTCGTTCCTCAATAAGTTTGAATATTGTACGAATGTGGTATTTTGTTGATAAAATATGAGTTCTAAAATTCTAGATTTCCAGATTGCTCACCATACTTTCACGGATCTTCGCCCCTTCTTGTTTACTTCAAAAACACATTTTTTATTTTCTGAACGTCAATGATATTTTTTCTATTAAATGACCTAATAACATGTTATCTAAAAAACGCCTATCCATCATTATTTGCAAAATTCGAGTCTTAAGTTAAAATCTGATTCTTGTAACTTTTGTACTGGTGTGAATTTAAATGGCTTATAACTGTTAATTTTTAAACATGTTTGAAGTGTGGCTCGTCTTTCATCTACATCTGAAGCGGCAAGGCGGGTGGATGTCTCTAAGGTATTTTCAAAATTCAAAAGAATATCCAGCTGCATATTTTCATCCAAAACCGTTCGGCGCCTGCTTTTTTTCACTAAAACACTGCCATTTGTTTGAAACTGCTGGTATATCTTGGTAAATGTTTCAAATGTAGAAAAGAATAGGCATATAACATTTTTAAAAGTCAATCAGCGTCGTATCCATGGCGGTTAAATAATTGCATCAATTCTGAAGACGATCGCTAATAAGTTCGAAACGGTTCATCAGAAACCCATGCTCGTATATATCGTTGAATTTGTCTTTGAAAGGGCTATTCAAAAAGTGACGATTAAACAAAAAAGATCATTTTACTAGGAACAACTTTTGCGTTTTTTTTTGCAACGCCGTAGTTTTCGAAGCATAGGCTCCTCTTAAACGGGCCACCCTGTACATATGCTTTTTATTTAATATTTAATTTCTAATAAACTATTTTCTTGAACATGCTGCACTTTGGTGGAAAGAATAACAGATCCAGGTAAAATGTCTTATAAAATATTATTTTTATTTTGATGCTAATAGAAGCCTGGAAAAGTAAAGAAATTTAAACAGGTTAGGGAAATTGTCAATTTTGTCCTAAAGTATTGGAATTTATAGAATTTACCTTAATTACTTTATATTTTAACGGTGTTGAAATGTGTAGTTCAGGTGAAGTTATTTTTTTAAAGTTTTTATTGTCTAATTTTCTATTTTTTGTATTGAAGATCTATGTGCATTTAAAATTCGGGCCTTAATAAGTTTAGTTTACTTATGTTGCATCGTGGGCATCGACCGACTGTTCTCGTACTTTTTATTTCTTCTTCTGAAATACCACATTACAATAAAGATGACCTTTCTGTACTGGTTTAAATAATGAAACTTTGGATTGTTAAATATATTTAATAACATTTGCAAATTCACTTACAAATCTTTTGAGTCGTACAAGCTTACTATTGCCACCTTTCCGAACACACTGCCAGAAGCGACGTCGCTGCAGTTTTTTAAAGATTGCCAAATATCGAATAGGAATACAATAATATATCACACGCACTTCATTTTAATAGAGAAAATAATGATAGTGTATCCTAAGTACTGAGTTTACTATAAAATTGATCAAAACTTAAGACACCGAACTAAGAAACTAGAAGGTCCACTCTCAGTCGACACTTTTAATGTAGCGCTTACAAAGGCGAGACGCCAGACTTTAGACGAGACGGGGTGAAACGTGGCACGAGGCCTGCGCGGTTAACCAGCATTTCACCAGGTTCCGCGACGGGGCAAGGAGGGCAATGATGAGGGCGCGGCTTAGAGTGAACCTTCTAGTCTATTGTTAATGTTCGGTGCTTAAGAATTTGTCGCTAGTATATGTAACCAAAAATAACGGTATAAAGTTTACAAGAGTGGACTCACCTGATATCTCGTTTAGGGTCACTTAGGTCCCGTAGCTTGATACGGAGATTTTAATTGGGCGGATTCTGCTTGTTTTATGTTTTGCTGACTCTTTCTTTGTTGTTTCTTCGAAAAGTGGATGTAGTTACCCATAAGTTATTCATTGGCGCCACACGCAAAAAATTTGAAGAACTTCTCCATCCACCTTACGAATCCCCTTGCGTGTGGGGATTTAGGTAATGTTGAGGAACAATTCAATGAGACTTAAATTTTAATCGATACGCTAAGTTGAAATATGTATGGCTGTTTAAAATTAAATGGTTACATTGTGCAATTTATGGATAATTGTCCAAAAGTTAACTGTTGGTTGCTTAATGATAAATGGTTAATCAATAATAAAAGTTCGTACTTTTGAAACCTGAAGTTCTTAAGAAACACTCACGTGTATACCTTAACTGCTTTTATACTACACTGTACAGCTAGCAATGGCCTGGGCCTGGAGCTCTCCGAGATACGTGATACACTAGTCGACCCTTACTACTATGAAGCTGCTCAACCGGAGAATGTTATTCCATTCGCAACCTTAGTCCCGCAGAAGGAAATTACATAAGGCTACTCCACAGTTTATTTATGTTTTTAAACCGTTTTCTTTACATGTGCCACTTATAGTGACAAAGTTCCAAAAAAAAATGGCCAGCGAGCTAAAATAGAGATAAAAGACAAATATTGTAGCCGCCTCTTAACACGAAATTGGTGACAAAATCTAGGTTAAAACAGAGAACAATTAATTAGGATAAGAAGACTATGTCTTAATTACCTTGTCGATGTTATTTATCGGTTTCTATACAGAGTTTTTGCAACATTTTGGGAACCGGCACTATCACGTCGTTATTCCACCATTTACAAAGTTGGAAAGGAAACCTGTCACTTCCGTATATAGCCATTTGACAACATTGAATTGAACATGATCGACTAACTTGAACGTTCACCACCCCATCATCTGCATCTTGCTCTTACGCACGGTCACGACAATTCTTGGACGTACGTCTTTGGTGATACGGCACTGAACGTCATGTGTTCGATTCTTCGAAACAATTTACCTTATATATCTGGAATTAAACGTATTATTGCCTTCGATGCAAAAGGATACACGAAATAATTGCTATTAATGATTTCGTTCTGACACCTTATAAAGAAGAAACAAACTTTCCAGTTAAAATTATTTTCTCTATAAAATTGTGACGCCTCTAAATCCGACATTATGTCATTCGAGGTAAATATGAGACACTTTTCATAACTTTTGAGTCTACATCTCAAATTAAAAATCGTAAAAATTAAGTATTTACAAAATTAACTGTAATAGGTGTCAGTAGTTACAATACTAGTGTAAAAAGTTAAAAATTTTGATGATTTCAATTTTTTTTAAAACAAAAAGTGTGTCATTTTTGCCTTCATGAAAATCTAAAAATGAGACAGCACGAAGGCAAATATAGGACACGATGATATTTCAGTTATTATAAGGTTTAGGGATTTGGAATGGTAATAGTGAGACAGAGCATCTCAAAATAAAGACACTTTTTTTATTTTGTTTAAATTTTTACTCTGGAAAAGTACAATAAACAAAATAAGTACCTAATAACAATATTGTCTCATAATTGAAAATACATTTACCAAAATATATTTTAATATTTATCTAACTTAAAACAGATGCTTAGCAAAAATGGTAAGTTAAACATGTTTTTTGGTAAAAAATTTGGCAGTAAGTAAACTAAATTATGTAGGTATTAATATTCATTGGCATCAACTGGATTTTTAAAGGTATACTTTACCCTTTCACCTGAGATAATTATACCTGGAGTAGGCAACTTGCCTATAACAGAACTAAAACTAATAGAAGAAATGTCGTCTTCGTTGGTTTTGAAAATTGTATGTGATGTATCAATAGCGTTCATGGCCATTACATTAATTTCCATCCCTGTAATATTTTGTATGATAGACGCGTATTTATATGTGGATTTATTCCCTTTTCCTCCCTTAAATTCTGCCAGTATAGTCACCGTCTTTCAACTCACCAATCGTCTCCACTGTATAGCGTAATAGCAATTTTTCAAAGGAACAGCGGAACTACTTTCAGTTATTTGAAGACGTTTTGCTTTACAAAAAGTTGCAGTGTTTTGATGCTTATTAACATTTGAAGGACCAGTTGGCTGCAACTAAAGGGCCAGTTCGAGAGCCATGTAGTACATTTTAGGGGCCAGGTACCTCAGATGTCTCAGTTTTGCCTTCTTGTGTGTCTCACATTTGCATTTTGTTTTGTCTCATTTTTGCCTCTTTATCGGTTTCTGTAGGCGTCTGCTTCAAGGTTTTTGAGCAGTTCTTCTGCAAGCCACTACGGGACACCACTAGTAACGAAATCCAATGCCTAAATCAAGTTTAAGCACAAAAACGAGAGATGGAGGCACAAAAGTTTAAGCCAGAAAAAATATAAGTTTTTCAGCCTTTTTATACATGGTATCAAATAATTATTTATTATAAAAAAAAATGAAGGCGCAAGCAGCTAAAAATTTTTAAGCGTAGTAAGATAATGTTAACAAATAATACTATGGTTAAATATTTCTTGAAAATACAAAAAGGACGATTTTATAGAGGTGTCTTTTTTTGCCTCAAATTTTTTCTGTCTCACTATTACCTCGATTCACCCTATATGCGACATGCGTGATCATTCCAATCCAAGGACTTCGACTTGACGTATTAAAATCAAACAACATACCGGCGGGCTGAGTAAATTTGATGTTCCTAGTTAAATGTTTTTTTTTTTAATTAATTAATAATTATGAATCATTAGGGCGAAAGTACATAGACAT
Source organism: Pissodes strobi (assembly GCA_016904865.1). Classification (NCBI taxonomy): domain Eukaryota; kingdom Metazoa; phylum Arthropoda; class Insecta; order Coleoptera; family Curculionidae; genus Pissodes; species Pissodes strobi. The sequence continues at coordinate 253,414 of MU182469.1, read as the reverse complement.
GTCTATTCCTGAATATTACGAATAATCTGAAATGTATGTTAATTTAATCAATTGAAAACGCATCAAACAAATATTAAAAGTGGCTTCTCCGATATTTCGTGCTTTGGGTACACATACCATCACGAATCTCACAGGCGCTTCTGTGACATACCTAATAGCTTAATCTTATAATATTATAATATCCCTTTCACAACCAGTATTCAATATTATGTGTGCAGGACAGATAAACAATTTTTTCTTCAAACGTCAGTAAATCCGTCATTACTCGACTGTGTAGGCGGCCGTGAAGTTTCATTTTTCCTCCGCCCGAGCTTTACTTTTCACTTTTTCGCCGGCGCAGTGTAAAGTGTTGTGATAGCAACATAGATACAAACAAACAACAAAACAAGCGTCAACAACTCAAGATTTATTAAACTAAAATTTGTATTTATCACTCAATTTGTGCACTGCATTTCTAAAAATCACTAATTTAGGAACAAATTGGTTATTATTTAATCGAACTTACTCAATAACTGCTTATCAATCCGGAATTAAAACGCAATCGGAGACGCAATTTTAAAAAAATAATTATTGTTGACAGTGTCCACACAGCTTTATGTTACATTACTATAGCAACAACCTGTGCCTATTCACCGACACCGGTCTAAGCCGCCTTGCGAACCCACTTATCTTTAATAATAATTATTATTAATATTAAAAAGAGATGTTTTTGCATTAATTTGTCGACATTTGAAGAAAAAACAGCATATTTTATTTGGAGGAAAAGTTACTTTTCATGGCTTGCTCTCTATTACCAGCCTCACTCCGTTCGGCTGTTAAACACGAGCGCGCAATGAAAAGTATCACTGTTCCTCCATATAAAATAATATGCTATTTATGACTCTATGGCGGACTTTCTCGACAAAAGGTCGACCGCGTGTATACTATCTACCATATATCATTCTCGCAACTCTACGTCGTGGTAGGACAAATAGACAAATAATCACATCTGTAAAGTTAAATCCATGAAATTATTTCTATAGTAACAATGAAATGTTACAACTTGAAAATTAGTTTCTGTTGTTATATCTCTTTTAACGTTCTGTGAATATCTATTGTCTGAGTGAACACTGTCGCGTTTTCCTGCAATGTTTAGTGCTTGGACGTCTGGCGGTATGTCCGGTCTTAAAGCGGTTGGATATATGTGAGAATATAGGTTCAAAACCTAATGCCTGCTACAGCTTTCGACTAAGCTTTATAAATTTAGAGATGACAAGAAGGATAAACTATTAATATTAATCGTCAGTGATTTTTGCGATAAATACATTTAAAAAAGGAGGGTCAATAGGAGACACTTGAAGAAATGAAGGAACACAGAAAAATATCTAACTTGATTTTGTATCGTCTCTTTTTGGTACCCTTAAAATTAATAAATACTACCCCAAAATACTAACTACTGAAGAAATACGGTACAAGTAAATGGTATTTATTCAGTTCTATCTTAAGTGAACCACCCTGTAAACATCACTTTATTTTATGGCAATTTAATTTTTATTTGTAGTAGATGATAATTCAATTTCATGGGTTGGATCTGATAGAGATTATACATATGAGGAGCTTCTGAATAGAGCCTTTGAAATTATGAGAGATAAGAATCCTGATATGGCAGCAGGGAAGAAACAGAAGTTTGTTATGAGGCCACCGCAGGTAACGTATTTATTCATTGTTTTTTGATAAAAAATATGCTTGTTAAAAGGAGATATTTGTTACATCGTTATCAAATATTTAGTGAAATTTTTGTAATTGAGTTATTTTTTACTAAGCTAGTATTCATTTTAAATCAATTCTAATTTAGACTGTTTTTCTGCAGTTTTTGCCTATCACTTCATCGGTTTTCATTGGCCCCAGTGTCCTTATACGTATTTTACTGAATTCTTAGTTACGTTCCCTTGCACGTTAACGCGATTGAGTCGCGTTTCTTAGTTGCTAATCTCGGGTGTGCAGAATTTTTTTGAAAGTTTTTTTTTATTTTGGGCATGCCTTTAGTTAGTTTGGATTACTTTCTGTTGGTTGTGCCCCAGCAGCGAGCGAAGCGAGGAGGGCCATGCGTGAAGTTAACACAAGAGATCTTTAAATACACTTGTATTTTGTCGACCAGTTTTCAGTTCTTTATGGTCCAATGCAACAATTGTTTTCAATAACTCTGGGTATGCACTGTGCTTAACTAGTTTCATTCCCGTCGGTGACGATTTTTTTTAAGTTATGCTTGTTTTGTTTTAAATTTAGTTAATAGAAGAACATTTTGCAGTTCAATCTGAGAATAGTCAAGTAGTGATAAAAAGACGGATTGATAGGAAAACGTCACCTAGACCGACCTGACAGAACTAAAATTGTCTCCCTTTTTCTGCGATCGAGTATCTCAATATGCAGAAAAAGACAATATTATTCCTGAATGTGAGTCAGACTTTCAAAAGACTTCAGCAACGCTTTTGGTACTTTAAGCCATGATATGTTGTTAGGTAAATTTAGCCCATTGGGCTAAATTAATCATACATCCTCGCCATAAAAAGTACCACTTTCACTGCTAATAATTCAATTCACTACTGTTGATCAAAGTCATCATTAAATTAACGTAAAATGTATCATGCTTCCTGGTGGTAAGTTTTTGTTAGTGATGAAGCCTAATATCGTCGTAGTTGTCTTCCCAATAATGTGAAGCTATGCTTAACTACATCCAAGGCTACCTAGGGTACCGCCCCATTAACAGCATACTTTCATAACATGGGGGGATTGAAAACTAGATTTCAACAGGTGGAGCTTTCTGTTTTAAATTGTTCATATGATATTATTATCATAGAATCGTGGTTAAGTGGTGATTTTTCCGAACACGAATATTTTCCGTTGCGATCGGAGTCATGAAACAAGTAGCAAAAAGTGGGGGGGGGGGGGGGGTAATCATTGCAGTTTCTGACAGATTCAGATCATAAGATTCCTTCACCAGCTTTAAATATCGAACAATCATAGAAGTTTTTGTCAATAAACGACATATATCATGGGATCAGTTTATCTATCACCCAGAACCCCACTAGAGTGTTACATAGACTATTGCGAATCGGTGAGTAGTGTTTGCCAAAATTATCCTGATAGCAATTTTGTATTACTGGGAGACTATAACTTACCGGAGGCACTTTGGTATAATGACGGCTTGGGAGCTTGCATAGAATGTCCGCAGAACTCGCACGCTATGGTGCTTTGTGAATACATGTCATTTCTTATTTTTTTTCGAATAGTGGTGCATCCTAATGATAAGGGTAGATATTTAGATATAATATTTACAAACATATCTGAAGTCAAAGTTGTACCAGCCATAGATCCCCTAATGCCTTTACAAAATAATCACATAGCTTACACATTTGATCTATCATGTAATACTAAATCCAAGTTGAAATATGAAGAATATTATTTTGACTTCAGAAATGGTAACTATTTAGCAATTAATGACTACCTGGCCCGTGTCAACTGGGATGAGTTATTTTTTGGCTTGGATATTGATTCTGCTGTACAAAGGTTTTATGAAACAATTAATACAGTTAATCTTTTAGTTCCAAGAAAATTAATAAAAAGCTCTAACTTTCCTAAATGGTTTTCTCCTTATTTAAAAACTTAGTCATCTCAAAAAAAGCTAGTCATAAAAAATACTTACATACCAAATCTGAAGCTGATTACTTAGTATTTTCTGATTCAAGAACTAAATGCAAAACAGAAAGTCAAAAGTGTTACTCGAGTTATCTAGGAACGGTTGATAAAAACTAATAATCCATCTCATTTCTGGAAATACATTAACGATAAAAGAAAGTCTAACTGTGTTCCAAATCATATGCATCTTGATGACCAAACTGCAGATAACGCCCAATCTATAGCTGACCTGTTCGCTGAGCATTTTGCCAGTGTGTATGATCCCACAAAATGCAGACCACCTGAAACTGTGTTATGTCCCAAAGAAAATATTTCTTTTCAAAATATTAGAATTTCTGAAATCTATGAATCCATTTGTCAACCATAAAATTCTTTTTCTACAGGTCCAGGCAATATTCCAAACTACTTTTTTAAAATCATGCTCATTCACAATTTTGAAACTTTTATATATTTTGTTTAACTTATCTTTGTTAACCAGCATCTTTCCAACCAGATGGACAGAAAGTTATGTAACACCTATTCATAAATGAGGTGAAAAAGGAAATATAAAAAAACTATCGTGGCATCACTAAGCAGTCAGCTGTACCAAAGTTATTTGATAAGTTGGTCTATAATCATTTAAGTTGGCAATGCAAAGGACTGCTATCAGCAAAACAACATGGGTTTGCAGCTGGGAAATCTACAATAACTAATTTGGTGCAATGGACCTGTTTGAAACCCTGGAGGGGAAAGAACAAGTTAACACTGTCTTTTCTAAAGCTTTTGATAGAGTCAATTTTGACCTTCTGATATTAAAATTATACAATCTAAGATTTTCCTGGGAAGCCATAAAATGGATATCAAGCTTTCTAGGGGATCGAAAACAAAGAGTCAAACTGTTTATTTTTTTGTCAAAAACTTTTAAGGTTTCATCTGGAGTACCACAAGGTGGCCATTGTTAATCTTTGCTATTTGATCTCTTTGTGAACGATGTCTGTAATAACTTGCAATCCTTAGTCCTGCTATTTGCTGATGGCTTAAAACTGTATAGAGTGATAAGAATATTCACTGACATTCTAATACTGCAGAAAGATATTGATACAATTTGGAACTGGAGTCGAACCAATAACCTTGCACTTAATATAGATAAGTGTTTCCATATCAGCTTCTTCACAGGCAATAAGAAATATCGTTCAAACTATTCTATGAATAATGTAAACTTGAGGTATAAAAAGCAAGTTAAAGATCGTGGTATCACTTTTAATGAGAATGTTAACTTTAATGATCACATTTCGCAAATAACGTTAAAAGGTCTGAAACTCCTTAGATTTACATTGAGAAATTGTAGTGAGTTCCCAATTGATGTAACAAAAGTTGTGTATTGATCGCTTGTTCGCTCTCAACTTGAATATGGAACATAGGTCTGGTCTCCCATGTATGATCAATACATCAGCATAATAGAAAAAGTACAGAATGAGTTTCTTAAATATTTTGGTTATAAAATGGGAATCCCAGCTGTAAACTTTCATAAAAAAAATAATACTAGATACATTAATGTTAACAACACTTTCCAATAGAATGATTCAATTTGACTCTGTATTTATTTTCAAACTACTAAACAACATTATTCACTGCCCTGAACGTTTGAGTAGAATCAGTTTCAATATTCCACAGCATAGACTGAGATCCTCTGAGCTTTTTCACATAAAATTTCACACTACTAACTATGGCTGTAATAATCCATTTGATAGGGCCTTTAGATTTCTAAACAAACACTGTGATACTGATCCTTTTGGCTTGAGTTTTAATCAGTTTAAAACTATTATATATGGTAAATTATAGGCGTTTTTTGTTGTCGTTATCCAGTAAATTTAATAAATAAATAAATGAACTATCGATGCATTATAATTTGATACATTAATTTTGTTTGAATGTGTTTTTGCCCACCAAATGTTGACTACCTTAGTTTGCGATAGTGAGCTCTCCCAGTGTGGAACTGTAGCATGCTCCCAGAACATCGTTGACTGTTGCGCAGAAATAATAGGTTTAGATGCAGAATATTGTTTGTTTGCTCACATGCTGAGCTTACGAATAGCAATTGAATGCACTTATCAAAGCATGTCAAATGGCAACTTACATGAATAAGCCAATCAAATACCAAAAAGTTTCCAGCAGTTTACGATAAATACAGTTCATTCTTCTAAGGACGATCCCAACTCTTACTAACGTTTGCCACAAAGAAAGAATGAAAATCGTATTTTCTTCTAGAAAACTAATCTTATTCATGATTTGTCTACTTAATAAACTAAAAGTGCAACGTTAATTTCGGCTTATTTACTTCTTACGCTACTAATCAAAACAATAACAAGTTTAAATTGGCTGCTAATATCTGCGGGACTCGTCCTGTATAACTAATGTGTTGTACGTTAGAAATATACCGTACATATGTCCTACTTTGCCCAGATAATTCTATTTTTTCAATATATTTTTTTTATTACTTAGTTAATTGCAGCTCTAGCATTATTTTGAGAAATAACAATGTGTTCGCAATATTGGTATGTACTTAAAAAAAAAAATTAAATATTAGAGAAAAAAAAAGGGATGGCGTGCAACGTAGTACTGGTAAAAGTCAACTTTGCCCGGCCGTAAAAAGTATATTTCACGGCCAATTTGAAGCACAATAGGACTACTTTGCCCACGTTTTATGTTTTAAAAAAGCATCTTTTATTAGGAAAAAACTCAAACAACTTCAATTTTCGATAATTTTCTTTATTGAAACAGTAAAGTACAAAACTTTAGATTCTGAATTAAAATTTTTTATAAAAAAAACCACGTAAATATTTTTTCTGCACTGGGCACAAAACTCCAAACTTAAAACTCAAAAACTTTAATCTTATGAACTAACTGAGAGACTTAAGTCATATTAGCTCTATAACAGCCTTACAAAATAGGATTTTTTCCAAATCTACATGGAAACTGACTTATAAACTAAGGCAGTCAAGTTATATTGTATGGTAACAGCATTTGGAAACAGCCTTAAAAACAATACACAAAAGATTTTTTTCAAATCCTACTTAGAAACTTGAAACTTCTTATAAACTAAGGCAATCAGGTTATCTTAATTTTATAACAGACTTTAAAAACTTAGAAACTATTCAGACTTTAAAATACTGCCTTATAAAAAATAAACACAAAATTAAAGGTTAAAGGCACACAGATTACCCTGAAAAGAGTAACGTCCTCTTCGGCTTATAGTCGGTTTTGACAAAATTTTCATAATGTCGACAAAACTAATGTCTGATATATCATCTATTGTTGGAAAATAATAACCTTTTATACTTTTCCTAAGAAACTTAGTTATATAAATGTCATCCGTCTCAGATATTTCAATAACAATCTCAATAAAATGTCTCATGGTCTTCTTTGCTGGAAATTGAACCACAACAAAGGAACCTACTTTCAAATTATTGGGGTCTAAATTTATATTTTCATCTTTTTTCTGTAAATCTCTAGTTACGTTTGTGTCGCTACTTAAATCGATCTCAATGTCATTCCCCTTTATGTTACTCATCTCGACGTCACTCTTTTCTTCATTAGAAATTTGTTCAGGAGTTCCCTGTCGAAAATTTTCTTTTTCAGAAGAGGCTTCGCAAGGGTTAGATTCTTCATTTAATTCCTCTAATTGAACGGACTCGCCAGGTTTAATATTGAGAAGTATCTTTTTTTCCTTTTTTTATAGTATCACCACTTTTTTTTGTCGAAGAAAACTTAATAAAACAATATTAATTTCAGAGCTAATAATTCTATCTTGAATCTGAAGAAATTTTTTTAAAACTTCATAAGGATCTATAGGATGTATTCCTGTTGCCCGAAAGGCGTTACAGATATTTTTCTGAAAATTTGGTTCTATTGCTGTTATCAATTTTAACAACAACTGAGGGAAAATGGTTTTCTCAACAGCATTTTTATTTGGTTGCCTAGTTTTAAGATCGGTAAGTATTTTCTTCCACGCACTTTTAAGGGGTCGATAAAATCCAACGTCTAGCGGTTGCGTTAGTCCCGTGGAATTAGGCGGCAGTAGACCAAATCTTATTGTCAATCTTTGGCAAATTCTTAAAATTTCAATGTTTATAATTACGACTTTGACGTCAGTGTTTCTTTTTGTCCATGATACCACAACTTTCAAAAACCTATCTTGAAAAATGGTTGCATCGAACCACCGCGATTTTGAACGATTGTAAAAGGTTTAAGGTGGTCCACCAATAGCCAGCCCATCTGTCATACAGTCTTTCGGCCTTATATACCACGTACAATGGCTGCCGCTCTCCACTTGCAGTTGCTGCAAACATTAGGGAAATTGCACTTTTGTTGTGTTCATATATTGCTCAGGGTATTTTGTACCACGTCGAAACACACATTTTTGATTTCCAGGATCGTCTGTTAGATTTGTTTCGTCGTAATTGAAGATGTTTTGGGGTTCGACGTTCCGAAGAGATTTTTAAATTGTTAAAATATTCTTCCATCACTTCTTAGGTGTTGGCAGCCCTTGCTCCCGTTTTTTACATTTTGACAGTCTCTGTTGGTTAAAATGCTTCTGTAACGTTTCAGGAGAGCATAAACCCACTTACAACTTGGAAGGTTGTCATTAAGAAAAAAAGAACTCTAATCCCTTTGGAATCTATATACTGCTTCACCAGCATCCTGATCTCCAGTGATATCAACGGGGACCCATGCTCAACACTAGCGATAATTACACCCACAATGTGACGCTCTTCTATTTCAGTTAGAGCCAAGGGATGACCAACATGACCTGAATGTTTTCCCTCCTTTTTATTTCAAATAGTACGGCGGGGCACATAGAACTGTTCTTCTGCGTCTCGAGAGCTCATTCCATTTTTTACACCATTTACGGCTGGTTCCAAATCCTCTTAGGTATATCGTTGGTAGCGTCTAGCCCCCAACTTCATTCTATTACGAAATTGCATCCCTAGACCTGTAAATTATATTAAAAAACATATGGCCAACATTGCCCATAAAGGGACAACATTGCCCAGTTAGATTTTTTCGTTTACAAAAAAATCTATTAAGCTCTTGGCGCTCATAGTCACCCAAATTTGTTCATAAAGCCCTTAGCAAACCTTACGCAAAAATGGAATAAATATATTTGAGTCGAGGTGCAGCAATGCTTAGCTTTTACCTCAAAAAATGCGGAAAATTACGTAAAATGTTCTTACCTTATAGCAAGCAACGAACCGCACCAGACAAGAGACAAAGTTGTTCTAACCGAAAATCCGACCGTTAGGTGCACGCGAAACTTGTTTTGGTCAATTTACAGAGTTGCCAAGTGGGAATTGTTTTTTGATCATTTTCACCTTGACAGCGGGCAAAGTTGACCCCGTTGGGTAAAGTAGGACATATCTACGGTACCAAATGCGTGATAATCATTGAATAATAATGGAAGTTTATACTAATGGATATTTAGTACAGATTAATAATAATGCTCATCTTATGCAACATCTTTTTGCATCGATGGCTAGTTTTGTCTGAATTCTGGACCCTGTGTGTAGCATTTGATTTGTCCGCTGGTAGTACTATAATCTGTAGGGTTATTGGTCCACACGATTTTTCGCCATTTCCTGACCTATCATATCCGGTGATGCTTTGACTTCTGCAAAAATGTCTTCTTTAGTAATCAATCGTCTTTGGAGCTTTGACAAAATTAAAGTCTTTACTTGGCATGAAGTTGTCTTATTTCGAAAGGGTCTAACTCGACTGGACAGTGGTGGCTCATGTGGGGGGGCCTTCCCTGTAAAAATTAAGGGAAAACTTAATTTGTTATAAATATGATACTCATATATTATCTTTTTAACATATGCTACATCTACGCCTCAAACTTGCAATTAATTATTTTTAACGATCCTCGTCCATATTATATTTACCGTGTTCCACGCCATCATTACCTTCTTTCCGTCCTCTTGTCTTTATCGTCGATAGACACATGCTTTACGTTAATCCGTAATTTGGCATGCGTTTTACGGCAGACACTACTGTTTTATTGCTTGATAAACACGGGACTGGAGGCAAAAACGTCCGTCGTTTTTAATCCAATGACCTGTGTAATTCTGGATTTAACGCAAATAGTTACGATTAAACAGGAGGTCAGTTTGGTATTGTCATATTTTCCTCTATTCGCTCTGTATTTGTGACAGTCACGTGTTTACATATTGTTATTTTATATCCTGTTAACTGTAGAATACTCCATTTTTTAACTGCTTCGTTGCATTTTATTAGCGATTACATCAATTCTGACGGTTACATTTCATAAATATATCATAACAGAGTTGTAATAATATATAGTAAGGTTTAGGCAGATGTTTATTTTTTGCTTAAAATCATAAGAATTTACATTATGATGACTTGTAACATTATCAAACCTATAACTGAACATTTTAATTCTCTGCAGTAGTTTTTTTGAAAAAGTTAAATTGAAGTTAGGATTTTTGCAAATTTGCCGAAAAATAGATTTCCTTTACTGGCTGTAGAATTTACATAACATTTGCAACTAATATAATTTTTTCATTAAAATAAATTTCTATTGTAGGTGGTCAAAATCGGTGCAAAGAAGACTTCCTTTGCCAACTTCACAGAAATATGTAAAATGTTACATAGGCAGCCGAAACATTTATTAGATTTCTTATTGGCTGAATTGGGTACTAGCGGTTCTGTTGATGGTAATAGTCAGTTGATCATCAAAGGCCGGTTTCAACAAAAACAGATAGAAAATGTTTTGAGAAGGTAGGTTACACCCAAGAATAATAAACTAGAGAGGATGGTTACATCGGCCGGATTTTTTTACTGTAGTTGACGCGAAAGGATTAACATACATATGGCAAATACGTACGAGCAAGACTTTTTCTTGTTTAGAGTTTATAAAAATGTGTAAACTCAAGATTTTAAATGGATAATAAAATTTCTAACCATTTCTTATGAAATTACTGTTTTTTTTATTATTAATAAAGAATGGAAATAATTTTTTACGAGCTTTTTGTACTTGAATTTAAACAAACCTGGATAAGCCAAAAGTAAATAGAAGTATAACAATTATTAAATCTTGTATGAAAAGTATCCTTAAGAATATGTGTTTATGAGAGAAAAATAGAGAGAAATAAAATAAAATCTGAAAACTCTTTTATACAGAGTGGGCCAAAAATTATGCGTAATTTGAGAAAGCTGAATAATTGCTTCTCAGAAAATGTTAGTACCTTTCTGAAAAAAACGATTCATGTATATTATATAATTTGTAAAAGATCATATCCAAAGTGAACAGTTGAAAATTCATTAGTTAAAAATTCCTTTTATTCTACAAACATGTATATTTGTATCTATATACATGCTTACTGATATTCAAAATAGTAATTTTCTTGTGGCACTCAGAGTTCGACATTCTATTTCCAAATTATGAAAATTAAAATTGAATTAAGAAAGCCTTAGTTTTATAATATGTGTGTACTAACTAGTAAGTGTTACATTCATAATCCTAATAACATGGGTGGTTATGAATCAAAAATCCTTAATATATAATTCGACCCTGCTGCTATATGACATAATATATTTATGATATTGTACCGTGATAAGCAAGCTCACAATCTAAGGAACTTAACAATGTATAAATAAGAATTACTTTCCAGCGTATCTACGTGAACATGCCTACTTTTTTTAAAATATTGTTTAAGACCTAAATAGTCAAGTGACACACTGTAATCAGAATATTTAAATATTTATTCATATTATATATCTTAATGTAAATGTAACTTAACTTTAAGTAAACGGTTGACATAATATTTTTACTTTTGAAACTCGTGGAAATAAATGATATTTATGTAGGTATTAAAATATTAAATATTTTCTTTTAGATACATAAAAGAATATGTAACCTGCCATACATGCAGATCACCAGATACAATTTTACAAAAGGACACCCGACTGTTCTTTTTACAGTGCGAAACCTGCGGGTCCAGGTGTTCTGTAGCTAGTATAAAATCTGGATTCCAGGTAAGGCTAACATTGTTTTTATGGTTTTTAAAATTCTTTATTGCTTACATTTTATGTATGTACTGGGTATCTTGTTTATTGCAGTAAATAGGAAAACATGTAAATAAGAAAGATTTTTTTGCAGAATTAGATGAAAAACTGAAATTAAATCATAAAGTATGTGTATAATTTGTTAGAACTGAAGGGTGGAAGATAATAATTAGTATCTGGGGAGGGTTCTCCACAAGTGTGGAATTGGCCACAAGACGAATTGTATCTAGTTCGTTATTTTTTTTTGTATTAAACTGTAATGGGAAGGGCTGAATGCGGTCATTTATTTCTCAATATAGAGCTAAACCTTTGATAAATGCTATTAAAATTATTTTCTAGAAGCTTGACGGAAGAAAAATACTTTAAGCAGAAAAGGAAAATTGTTGCAAAAAATTAAGGGCTCGGTATTTAAGTTTCAGTGTTTTTGTTAAATGATTTTTTTTAATTTATTCCATTCCTGAAATACATACTCAATATACTTCGATATTTTCAAAAAAATGTTGGGAAAGTTCCTGATAATTTTATAAACTATAAATACTACAAGTTTAGGTTGATATAGGAATTGACGGAAACTCAACCAATCAATATTTTTACTACGCTGGGATACAAATATTGTAACCCTTATAAAATCCATACTGTCAAAGTCCAAGGTAGATGGGATCACAACCCAGGGATGTTGATATTGATCATAATTAAATAATTACTATGTTGTTCTTGCCGATAGCTTGTTCCCACGCTTATATTCACAAACTGGTCCCTTGGCATACATTTAGAATATAAACATTCATGAATCCTGCTCTTCTACTAACTGACCTATTAGAATTAAAACCGCCTTTATAGAGATATAGAAAAAACTGATATGATTGTGGTATTGATGATATGTCTTCCTTGAGAATATTTCAAAGTTCGTTAGAGGTGGCTCTGAGCTTTTTATTTACTGTTATCATTATTACTTTTTCCTACGACCACTTATGAAAATGAGAAAAAAAGCACAGTTAACCTGGTTGGAAAATGCATTTCAACATACATGTTGGGATGTATTTTCAACACACTCTTCAAACAGATGGCAGATGATGTCAATTTGACATCATATTTGATTTTAGAATGTTTGAATGCCACTCGAGCTATTAGAGGATTCTCCGAAGAGGCAACTTATAACTTTTTTTGGTAGTGTTCCAGAACGTCCTATACACCACTTAGACCTGTGACCCTCTATATGTAGTATGTAGAGCACTTCGTCTAGTTTCGTATTTCTGATTATACTCCATATCCTTGATAACGATTCCTCAGTGTAGCATGTGGCTACTGAATTGGTTCCCCGATTTGTTTGCATCACGTCGTCACGATACCCTCACAGTGGCATAGAACTTGGGTTGCGTTTTCATCTTCTTCATGGCAGAACCTGCTAAGGTTTAATCTGGCAGACCTATCAGAATTGAGTGTCTATTTACTCGAGAATGGCCGGTCAATAGACCTACTATCATTCTGACAGCCTTCTTATTGTGGCTTAGTAAGTCAGCTGTGAGGTTTGTTGAGGAACTCTTAATGAATAATTCAGCTTGTCCCTGTCCTGGTTGGAAATGCCTCCATTCCTGAAACTCCGCTGCTACCTATTTTATAACGAATGCCTGAATAGTACGGCCACCCCATACAAAAGTCCGGTCCCACCAAATTGCCCGACGATCCTGCTTTGGCTAGTTCATGGGTTCATTCGTTGCCTCTGTGGCTTTCGTGCCCTCAAACCCAAGCTAGAGTCACTTTGTTTTGACTGCCTAGCTCGGTCAATGCCTTGCAGCAATTCTCTACCAGTTTGGATATTCTACTATTGGCCTCGATTGCTTTTAATGCTGCCTACTATTGGAGTAGATTACCACCGTCTTCCTGGTGGTTATCCGTGTTCTCTTTGCCTTCGCGCAGTGTTCTAGGGTTGTTACTTCCGCTTTAAACACCATGTCTAGATTTCGACGAGCTCTGTCCTTTTTGGTGGGTCTTGTTTCAAGTTTTCTGGGATTACGGTCTTAAAATTGTTTTCAAACCTGTGTGTTGGAGATTTGTAATCTGTAGGCATGCCCAACCTGTAGTTTGCCTTAATCTCCTTCAGCAGTTTTTCGTTGTCGGCGACATGACTGTAAGCTATCGACCTAGCTTCTTTTATCGAAATGTGTATTGGTGGCAGGTTTAATAAATAATACCTGTCAGTGGTCGTAGTAGTTGAGTTAATGGTTCCCATGGCGTACAGGCACGCTAGCTCTTGTACGCCACACAATGGTGCAGTGCGCCAGACAAAGGATCCTTGTTAAGTGATGTTCTAGGTGTTTCCAGTTGTGCGACGAACGGGTGCGCTCTTGCCGTCTGTCTGAAAGGCGTTGCTGGGGGCGGGATGAGGCGAGCCAAATTCTGAACATCTGACGTGAAAATATCGGTAAAACAGGGAGATCTTGGCCACATGTCTGCGGTGTTCCAGACTATCCAGATCCGGGGTCAACTCAACTCCGGGTCGTCGACGAGATCCACAACTCTCTTCTGAATGGAATCCAACAGCTTCTTTAGAGTGTGCTTAGGTGCGGCGCGGCATCGGCACCCCAAATGTGTGAGCAATATTCTAAGCACGATATTATTTGCGCTTTGTAGAGCAAGAGCAGCTGCTGCGGTGTACACAGTTTTTTGTTGCGAAATAGCGCACCAAGCTTCTGCAAGGCTGATTTTGCGATGTTAGGAACGTGGCAGTAGCATGCAGTGTCAATTAGAGGAGGGTAGGCAATGTAAACAAAATGACACACAAGGCTGCAGGCGCCGCCGGGGGCACAATAATTTTCCAGGTGCCACGCACACAAACGTTCATTTTGAGCCTCCAAAAAATGTACGCATACATCCTTTTCGATTCGAGTTTCGCCAAAACTATGCAAAGAAAATGCCCTGTAACTGGTTAGTGGACTGGTCTTGTTTTTTGAGGCATTTGAAAAATTATTCAAATCAATATACCCAGGTTTACTCCACACATTTCCTTTTTTACCAAAGAGTAAGCATGACCAACAATACATCTTATTTTTATGACGATACCAGCAGAGCCGCATAATTGTCATATATTTTTTAATTAAAATATCGAGGTTTTCTTTTGTTGCTGCACGATTTTCAAGTCCGGGCTAGGTCTACCAATCTTAATAGCATTTTGTTTTTCGGCAAATGTCATACTTGTAAAGAGCTTAGTGCTAATACGTTTTTCCAGACAGTTTACAATGTCGTCGCACTGGCACTCCATAATAAAAAGCACTAAAACTATTCACAAAATCTTTCTAACCAACAAAACTAAACCACAGAGAAAACAACAACCCCTTGTATAGGTACTAAACTAACTAAACTTTCAAAACAAAAATTAAAAGCGCATTCAAATCTCACACAAGAATAGGGCACAGTTAGTAAGTTTAGGGTAGCCCGTGTACTGTAATTTATTTTAAGTGTAAATATTATTAAATAATTAAGCTTTCTTAACCAAACCCTGTAATGATGTAACCGGTAATCGCTTTCTAACTAATCACTAAAGCGTAAAACAAAACAATGTATATCAAAATCACAGATTGTAGGAGTAATCTGTGTCAAAATGTTAATAAGAGAGCACATTTTGTCCGGCACTTATCGTTCCGCTTTCTCTCTTTTCTTTTTATGTATCATTCCATTTGGCTGTCTTTTTTCAAGCACTGCTTTTCGTTTGCATAGTGAATCCAGTATTGACGGTCTAAATGCATGCCTTCGATTTGTTATGAGATGCTTTTTAGCGGATTGCCGTCGCGTCGGAGAATATTATTCTGTTTAATATAGGTAGCGTAATATGAGTGTTAGAATGTGATGTTTTTCTATCATATAATTCATATTTTAATTGGCGCTTAAGATAAGCTTTTTAAATTTGGATTATACTTATCAGTAAAATTATAATTTATATTATCGGAATTAAAATTAAATGGGAAAATATAAAAAATGTCAAAACTTCAGGGTAGGCAATGCATTTGTGCTTTCATTGTGTGCACGCCACTGGAACGTGGTCATACCAGGGCATTGCTGTTGGCCGAGACACCCAGTAATCTGATTGACGAGGATGAGAGAATGGTCGGTACTGCCGTAATGATGTCAGGGCCCGCCGTATTGGCTTTCTTGGTAAACATGGCTGCTTGGGTTTTTGCTGCATTAAACTGGACCAAATTCCTGTCGCCCCAATTTCGAACTTTCTCTAGATTTTGAAAATTGTTGTGATTTGCTCCCGTCTGCGGTGATAAGTAAGTCTCAGTAAAGGTCATTCTGATCTAAATTGGGAGACAAGGGTACTGTCATCTGCAAAACTGTAAACATGATTATTGGTTTCGGTCAGCAGGTTATTAATATAGATGAGGAACAGAGTTGGTGAAAGTATTGCGCTCTGAGGCACGCCCGCATTAATGGTGAATGTGTCTGAAATGTGTCCATCAATTTACAAATGAGTAAACTAACGAAAATCGGCATAGCGCAGAAAATCAATTGACCCGAGGTACAGACCAGTTCAAGTTGCATCACTTTTTCTCTATTTATATAAAATAAATTTCTCTAGGAAAGATTTCCACAACTAGTATGAAATATTTCGTCACATTATATTTTAGTTTCTCCCATTATTTGAAATTATTGTATTAAATTGAAAATAGCCCAAATACGTATAACCAGCGAATATTAACTACGATAAGAAGATTCACTCTCCGCGGCGGCACGTCAATGGTGTGTCTCCTTCCCCGCGCGAAAACTAGCATGATACTGGCATGTGACCTTTGGACCCGACGCACACTGGTCGAATTTCTAGGAAAGCTGGCCATAATAAGGTTTACCAGAAATAAGACATAAAAGTTATTAAGTATTACACGTTTAATATATCGTGTTTTAGACAAATAATTGTTGAATTTTTTGCTCATCATCTATATTTATATATAGGGAGTATCAACCCAAACTAACGATAAAAATCATGTATAAAAATCATTTGTATGTTCCTAAATCGTTTTAAAAAATGATTTTGAAAATTAAGGGCTCCTTCGTTGTAAAAAAAGGGTTTTAAATTTTTAATTCGATGATCCAAATTTTGTTTTTGGAACTGTTAATTCAGGAGTCTCACGAGCAAAATGAATGTTAAGCGGACGACAGAAACGCGTTGATGAGGGCCTGCAATTTTGCCATACATGTATTTCAGAGTTATCGCTATTTTTAAAAATTAATCTAATAGGGACGAAACTAGTAAAAAATATAGAAGCATCAGTGCAGCTGTTGTTCAAAAACACTTGCTTATATTCTGACTATCCCAAGGTAATATCAAAGCCATATTTACAAATTAAAACTAAATTATAAATTTTTATCTGCTGATTCAGCTAAAGTATTTATTACCTCTTTTTATAATAGCATCAGTCTTGCATCAGCAATAATGATTCTACCGAAATTTCAGCTTCAGTTTCACTTACTACAATATTATGGGATTAGGGGTGGGCGACAATAATCGATTATTCGATTCGCTTTTAAGAAATTACCCATTAATCGACTTATCGATTAATATTTCAGAAAATATCGATAATCGATTATTTCGATTAATCGATTATTCAGTTATTTGCTAAAATATTAAGCGTTTAATCGATTATTCAATTTCTTGCCCACCCGTACCGATGACTACAACAGATATAGCTTTTAAAATTCCAATTTAATAATGCGTTGCGTTAAGGGTAATTTAAATGACATTTGAAAATACTTTCAGTACAACATATGAAGCAAAAAAAAACAGAGAAACGTAAATGCTCAAACAAGACAGCAGCAGGGAAAACTGCGCACGTTACAAATTTAGCCAATAAGGGATCCTCATTTCGACGCGCCATTTTCTGATAATCTGGCTTCAGTTGTTGCACAATTAGGTATAACGCCAACAAATAACCTCAACGGAGTGTTAGCACGTTAGCAGTATAGTACATCAGTCTTTATCTTTTTATTATGTATTTGGGCAAAACTATATGATAAGAAGGATCACTCTCCGCGGCGGCATGTCAACGGTGTGTCTCCTTCCCCGCGCGAACACTAGCAGAATATCGGCGGAATTCTATAGTCGGGTCAATATTCGATATAAGATAATATCGCTATTTTTTAGTTGTGTTATATTACAAAATAGGAATGAAATATACAGTAAAAATATTGTGCGAAACCTTTAACCAATTTTAAAATCACCCAAACCGCAAAATTTAATTAAATATTAAAAGATGGGGCAAATTCGAGCAACATTTTCTTCTTGATGTCTTTTGTCAGAATATTAGTATTCGGAAATATGGTGAAATCATTAACACAAAATCAAAATCTTTTAAATATTAGTTATTACATACCTTGAGTATTGTTATCAATAATAACTAATTAAAACCGTTAACAGATTTTTGAAACAGCCAGTTGAATACAAACTTTATCAAAATATTTATTTGGTGATAATAATAAAAAAAACCATAACGTAAGTTTGAGAGGGCGCTGCAAACAATTCAGAAGTTATCAATTGTGTTTTTCCAAAGCCAAATAGAGTATTAGAGTGCTATAAATAATTTCGTCATAAATTTGATTAAATATACGGCAAACGAAAATATCGTTTATGGCCAGCTTTTATTTAAATTCAACCTGTGTGCGGCGAAGTTCGCCGATCGTTACCAGGCAACGAAGAAAATAAACGACGATTCCTTTGTAGCGCTCTCTTGCCATTGAGTGGGCCTTCTTGTCGTAGTTAATATTCACTGGTATAATTGCCTATTTCGAGAAATTAGTTACAAGGAATTTAAAAATATGTCACAATTATTGTATTGTAATTGTCAGTACGCGGTATGTAAAGCGAATTTCGATATCATGATCTATCGAAATTCATCATCATGCGAAATATGCGGCTCTGTGCTGATTCTCCATTCAAAGTTGCCATATGTTAGGCGTTGACAATTAATATGTCGAAATTGTGAACCTTAACAACAAAAGCTATTTACGCAAACACGTATTAAGGGTGCTCTTTTTTGTTATTAGCATTGTACAAGTTTAAAATAATTATATTTACATTTTGATTCCTTACTATATAATTTGTATTTGCTTACTATGAATAATTTTAGGAATCTAGAATGTTTTAATCTATAAACAAACAAAAACATTTTTTTACTTATAAATAAAAATAGCGGTTTGTTTATTTGATCTTGATGGGCAAACATTAGTGATTTTTGTATGTATTGTCAAATTTGGTAATAAAACATGTCTAACGTGGTATTTTAATTTATTTATCATTTTTATTAAATATAATTTTGCATATTAAAAACATTGATTATTAACTGTATTAACTAATTATAATGTTTCTTTTCCAGGCTGTAACATCCAAACGAGCTGCAATCAGAGCGAAAACAGCATAAATAGTGAACCATAGGCTGCAATATCATACTATTAATGCAATCGGTATTATATAGGCGCTGCACTTTTATAATTATATGTTTGTGTTGCATATCGTGTAGTTTCTTTAACCCCGAAAAGTTCCTGTATTTGATGGAGCTTAAATTTTATCTGAGAATTTGATAATTAAAGGCTAGCCAGTCAATCAGTTACGGCTTAATAAAAGAAATTTCTTTAGCATTAATACTTAACCGCAGTGATTTACTTTGTATCAAACTTTCTATGGAGGTTAAATTCACTCAACGACTATGGTAAACACAACTTCTACATTCCCTAATAAATAAAATACGGAGTGACGCTAGCACTGAAGTGTTTTAATGGGATACTCATGAAATTCTCGAAGACATACAACAATAAATGTTCTAAATATACAGGCACCCTAAGCATTATGATTTAAAACTAAACTTACTGTCTAGGACTTACAACGTTTCTTTACATTACTTTTCGAGCCGACGAAATGAATTTACTTAATTACTTATTTAACTTCCACGAGTCTCTAGTATTTCGAGACACTATTTACGGTTTGGTCAATACTGTAACCATTTGGACAGAGTAACATACTTGTAAATTAAATTTATATTAAAAATTTCCCGAGGCCCATTCGGACAGACTGACGTGCTACATCGCGTGAGGATTGTTTTCAGACTAACTTTTTCCCAGAGAATTTTTCGCTTTTATACCAACTTTTTCGACTTGTTTTCTCCTAGAAAAATCTGGATTTTGCACCTGCAGCAATTAAATGTTATTACTAAGAACACTTAAAATTTTCGCCGAAAATTTTAATATTGCAATTAGCGTTTTAACATGTTTTGTAAATTCCAATCCTGCCGAGTGTTCAAAATTTTAATGATGCTATTAAAGTTAGGTACATGCTTTTTAAATTCCAAACATAATTGCCCCATTAAAATTAGCTCCTACATGTTGTTTTAAATTTCAATCTAGACCACATTAAGGCAATTAAAATTGGAGAACACGGTTTTTCGCATTTCGTTTCAATTGGCTTTGTTCTGGGAATTTTCTTACTAGAAACGCCCCCTGGCCAATGGTTTTCTTTTTAGTTTGGGGGGACCTGTTTTTGAAGCGTGCAACTTGTGTTTGATATTCCTTGAAGTTAGTTTTCTAGTCGCGTGATATCATGCAGTCGAAAAAACCCAAAAGTATGTCAACCGCGATTAAAATCGGATCTCGAATCTTGTGACGTTAAACACCATGCCGTTTATTTGGAATATATTTCAATGGTAAGTTATTTTATTTTAATCAGGCTTGTCTTAGGTGCTTTTGTCGTACACTTTCCTTAGGCAAAATTATTAACCTTTTGACGCGATTCTGGCATTACTTCTCGAAAGTTAGATTTCAATTTAAATTTTGTTTAATAAAATAAAATTATAATTTTATTTGAACGTTCTCTCTTGGCGATTTAATTCGAAACTTAATTTATTTTATTTATTGGTGAGCTAACTCAATCCTAATTTATTTTTGATACAATTAAAAATAATCTTTTTTCTTTTTTTTTTAACAAATTGTTGACAGAAAGTTAAACTAAATCAGGTGCTAGCCCTCGGCTATCATCACACCACCACCTTACACTGTTCTACAGGAGCCATTAGTTGTAAAGCAAATTCAAGGCTGTTCAACGTTGTAATTTTCTATTATAAAATGTGGACAGAATCTAGTAAGGCTGTGATCTCAAAAAAGTAGTTTCTTACCGGCTGTGTTAATGTTGTATTTATCAGTGAACAAATACACATTATCATCCAAAGCCTAAAGATTCGATTCTCGTGGTAAAAGACGCCTCAAAAGATATGTATTTGGAGAACGGTAAGTATTATACATTATACTACGTTGTGAGGGCAAGACAGCAGAAAACGAAAAGTGTGGCTGGCATATGACGAGGTGCAAAAGTGTCATTATAAAAGAAAAACAACGAAGGCGGCTCTAAATGTGATTTTCAATCCCAAATATGACGTGACAAATACAATACAATACTGATAAAATATGCTAATATTTTATTGGGAGTCTCTAGGAATGGTTTAATAGAAATTTGCATTATAAACAATAAATATCTACCGTTCTATTTGTGCCAACTTTATTCTACAAGTAACAGTTGAAAAAATCGTGTACTTTTCGATAGCTGTATGATCTTTTTAATCTGTGTTAGTTGTGTAGTCTTAATTGCATTGCACAATCGGAAAATTTAATATCTTAAATTAAAGGATTTTTTGTATTTATACAGTTTCTTAGTTATCCATAATCTTGTGGCTTAAATAATGCCCAGTAAATGTCTACACCAATCTCACCTATCAGTTTGTTGGTTGTAAATTTCATGATATTTCCGAGACATGAATTAATTTTGAAATTGTACTTTTTATTTTTCTATGGTTCTTTATTAACGGATAAGCAATTAACAATCATTGGTATACTGTAAATAGATTTTCTTACAAATTGAAACTCTCATGTTAAGAAATAATAACACCTTGCTGATCGCAAGATTCATCATTCGAGGAGTTATCAATACTTACAGTTAATCTTAATTTGGCGTTTTCGTTGCAGTATATTTTGTTCCCATTGTGTTGAATTTTTGTTTTTTACAGGACCAGTCTACAACATTACAACATTTCAACATCTTCCTATTTCACAAATAAATTGCCGGAAGAAATTTGTAAAGCTTTATAAATATCGGTTACATAGGATGTATAACGACAGAAATGCTTTTTGTAATCTGCTTTCAATTTTACTAGAAATTGCATAATCTAATTTTATGACGCCTGTCCCGTTAACACTTATGACACCAGATTAAGGAATATGGTTTCTTATTCTGGGGCTGTGTAATATGTGATTACTTTAGGTTGATTTATATTTCTGCGATAAAACAAAAATTGCTATAATAATTTAATCCTTTTTTAGCTTTTTTGTCAAATTAATTCAATGAAATGAGTAATTGTTAATATTCTTATTGGTTAAATAAATTTGCGCTGCTGTATTGTAAAACTTACTTGATTAGACACTTCTTTGAGATCTGATTTACATGTTATTAGTTTCTCACTTAGGGTAAGCATTTATTTGGCGGTAGTGCGATATTATAATATATATAATCGCATATTATAATTTATATAATCGAAGACATTGACTTAAGTCATACATCCTACACCTTGAGATGATTTTTTTAATTTTCAATGAGGAATAACACTACAGAAATGAGTACGTTTTCTACAACATTTATTAACAATCAAGTCCATAACACTTTTTGGCATATTTAACTTAAAACAGTAATTTTTTTGCTACACATATTAAATTCGTACATTCATTTGAATATGCCACTATAATTCCTTAATGGTAGCTCGTCCTACTATTGTACTGATATCTGGAACCAACCCCATGGTACAAAGAAAATTCCAAAATAACATTCTCCAGTAAATTACAAATCTAGCAATTCTAGAAATAAAAGAAAATTATTATTATTATTAT
>MU182469.1:175022-230367 GCA_016904865.1 Pissodes strobi | reverse complement strand
AATTTAGATTAGATATACTAACCACCGAACATTAACTATACGATAAGAAGTACCACTCAACCGCGGCAGCTTTGACGTGCGTGTTCAGCGTGCGCTACAAAGGAATCGTAGGTTTTTGCTTGGTTGCTCAGTAACGGTTGGCGGATTCTCGCGGCACACAGATCGAATTTCAATAAAAGCTGGCCAGAAACGATATTTTCGTTTGCGATATTTTTAATCAAATTTATAACGAAATTATTTATAACACTCTAGTACTCTAGTTGGCTTTGGAGAAAACAATTGATATCTTTTGAAATGTTGTCAACCTTACGTTATGGTTTTTTTTATTAGCGTTATTATTTTCACCACATAAAAATATTTTGATAAAATTTGTATTCAACTGGCTGTTTCAAAATCTCTTAACGTGTTTAATTAGTTATTGACAACAATACTCTGTAATAACTAATATTTAAAAGATTTTGATTTTTTTGCTTATTGCATAGCGCTGGTGACTTAAAATATAAATTCGTAATATAATAATATTTTTGTTAATGATTTCACCATATTTCCGACTACAAATATACTGTAATATGTACATTACGATTCTGACAAAAGGGATCAAGAAGCAAATCTTACTCGAATTTGCTTAATTTTTTATTTTAATTAAATTTTGGCGTTTTGTGTGATTTTAAAATTGGTTAAACGGTTCGCACAATATTTTTGCTGTATATTTATTAAAATACTTATTTTATAATTGCATAAATTCGAAAAACTTTCCGAAAAATTACTTAAAAATTTATTACTTTTTAACACCGTAGTCCAGGAGATTACCGTGATTTTTAATTTTAATGATTGAGATGACTGATTTTTAATTTTAAAGATTAAGGAAAAGTAAATTAATAATTTATTTTTTGCTTATGAAAAAAACTTGTTCTCTCACACAAGAATAAATCTTTCATTACTTTTATTTATTTGCTTCAGATCGAAGTTATTTAACTATATAACTTATAAAAATACTTTAAAGCTTTCCCGACCAAAGTAATAATGCAAAATTTCTTAAATTGAAATTAAAAATATCTGAATTAACAGGATATTAAGACTTTCCCAATGAGTTTAGGTCGACTTGCAATACTTTTTACTATAAATATATTTCCAAGTGGAATCAATCAAGTAGGATAAAAAAAAAAGGTTTTTAGAAAAAATCAAAATTGGCTTACAACTGTTTTAAAATTTAAAAAAACACATTATAAAAGGACGCAAAACAGTAGCGTTCAGTGAGTGTTGTGAGCGGTCCAAAAGTCGGAAAACAAAACCACTCCGAGAAAGTTCGACACCACACCGCTCAAATCAGCTACAGATCATGTGGTAACTTATCCGCATCGAATGTTCTCAAAACTATTAGTAACGAACCCGAGCCAGCCAAAATTTTTGAAAACAAAAACAACCAAGTTAATTTACATTTAGAGCTAAATGCTGATGAAGTATTATATTAATATTAATAATTGTAGAAGCTAATTTGTCTAAGCATCAGTATAAAATATAATCCCTCAATCGATTAATCGAAATAACCGATTAATTGAAATAATCGATTAGTCAAAGTATTCGATATAATCGATTCGTCAAAATAACCGATTCATCGAAATAATCGATTAATTAAAATAATAGATATAATCAATTAATCGATATTTTCTGAAATATGTATCGATTAGTCAATTAATCGATAATTTCTTAAAAGTTAATCGAATAATCGATTATATTTTGCCCACCCTAATCCCATAATATTGTAGTAAGTGAAACTGAAACTTCGGTAGAATCATTATTGCATCATACTGGTGCAAGACTGATGAAGAGGTAATAAATACTTTGGCTGAATCAGCAGATAAAATTTATAATTTAGTTTTTATTTCCAAATATCGCATTGATGGTACCTCGGGACAGTCAGAATATAAGCAAGTGTTTTTGAACAACAGCTGCTCTGTGGCTTCTATATTTTTTACTAGTTTGGTCCCTATTAGATTATTTTTTAAAAATAACGATCTCTGAAATACTTGTATGGCAAAATTGCAGGCTCTAATCAACGCGTTTCTGTCGTCCAATCATCAAATTAAAAATTTAAGACCTTTTTTACAACGAGACCTTTTACAAGGAGCCCTTAATTTTGAAAATCATTTTTTAAAACGGTTTAAGAACATACAAATGATTTTTATCGTTAGTGATAATTGATACACCCAAAAAATCAACAATAACTTTTTGTATAAAACACGATATTTTAAACGTGTAATACTTAATACTTGTATGTCTTATTTCTGGTAAACCTTATTATAGACAGCTTTGCTAGAAATTCGACCAGTTTGCGCCGTGTCAAATGTCGCCTGTCAATATCTTGCTAGTTTTCGCGCGGGTTAAGGTGCGTACAGACCTGACGAGCCGCGCGCGCGACGCGCGGACCGCGCGCCTGCTACGCGAACGCGTCGCGCACGGTTTTCTCGCGCGCCTGCTGTGAGCCATGTAGAGAGACGCGCGCACCACGAGACTAAGTTCTATTGCACTTCTTCACTGATTCTCGCGCGATTGCTACGCTCCTACTACTACCCGTCCACACTGCGCCTCGCTCTTTCTTTGATCTGCCGTCGAAAAACCGACAGCAGACGGGTAGCGACGCGCCTCGGACAGGCGGCGCTAGCGCCGCGCGCGCTCCCCGTCCACACCTAGGAATTTTGGACTGTCGCGCGCGCGTCGCGTCAGGTCTGTACGCACCTTTAGAAGGCACACCCCGTTGACGTGCCGCCGTACTAACTAAACTAACACGACTTAGTTTAGAAAGTTTTTCCATTTTGTACTTTTTCACCAATTTCAATGTATGTATTGAAGAAGTTAGTATAGTACCTACTATTGAATGAGATAATAAATATAAGATCCATCCTTTCAAAAGCCATCTTATCATCAACAAAACCTTCACCCAAGGAATTAATTAAACTAGGAATCTACTATGTGCTTGATTTTTTATGCGCCAAAGACTAGTGTTCTGAGCTTTAAATGTAACATTAACTCCATTATGTTATATGATCAATACACCCATAATCCTGTCATTGAAGTTTTTTAGAAATTCACATCATCATGAAGAAAAAGATTTGCTGTGGATAGTTATTTGAGGTATAGGATAAACTTTTGGGGATATTGTTCACGCAACTTCTTCTACAGAAGAGGTTTTTGTGTCCAGCTGGTTCCCCAAAATATATACACTACAAAAACCTATGCTTGCATGCACATTTATTATGAAGATTACCTTTAGTCCCTATATAATTTAAGCCCGAAATTAATGTCTTCCATCTATAATTCACGTACTTCTAATTACGAGAAATTACCGATTCTTGCCACTGTCAGGAAATATCTGCAGAATATTTAATGGCAACATAATTGATCCAAACCACACAATTAATAAGTGACTAGCCAGGTATTTCGCCGAACGACCTATTTCTATGGGGTCATTTACAAAATGCTAACTTAACTATGTCTAAACAGTTAAAAATTTCAGTGTCTACAGACAGCGATAGAACCTTCTCGTAACTACCAATGTAAGAAATAAATATTATGATTTTTTAGAATCTTATTTAGAACCAGATTTGAAATGCCTTGTTACAAAATTTATATTGTGAAGTTTTCTTTTAACTTTTCTACAAACATTTTGAGTTCTGCAGCTACGGACATCACGTTACCTTTAGTTCATTTTGATTATCACGGATGATTTATGTTGCATTAGATTTAAAAATCATATTTAAATATTATAATGATGTCAGTTTATGTGATTCTCGGCACCTGGCTCTTCTGATGTGACTTTGGCTTAGAATAACATCAGCACCTCGACCGTGATTATTAGTAGATTAAGAATTTGTCATAAATACGAATAGTATAGATATTGTACCAATATGTATTTCTCGGATTTTTCTCATACGTACACTCAACGAAACAGAAAGCAATTTTTCGCGAGGTTAATCCAGCATAAACGGTTTAGGTTTTGAGCATAATCTAACGTTTTCGCGACATAACCTAAAGTAGGGGAAATGTTGATGACGTCATCGTTAGGTTAGCCAAGCTTAATCTGGTCTGGAGCGGGTTTTGCTTGGGTTATGTCATTTGCATCAGACAAAACCTAACGGTTTCGCCAACGAAACCGAAGTAACTCCAGTGTATCATTTATGTTGGTGGGGATATATATGACGTATAAAGGTTAACTCATCATAAATTAGCATAGGATTGGACGAATTATTCGTGAAAGTGACTTTCGATTGAATCGAAGATGATTCAAAATAAATAACGGCTTCTGTGACACCAAATGGACTTTATGAATATAATCGAAAGCCGTTTGGTTTAGTAAACTCTCCATCATGCTATCACAGCACAGTGCAACTGATGAAGCGCTTGGTTCAAGCTAATAGCCAATATTGCCTTTGTTTATATGCTCACATTATTTAATGCCAAGCGTAACTTTCTAAATGTAAAATAAAAATATAATTTTGGGCAATAATGTTCCCAAATTTGTTGTTAAGCAAAGATCACTGGAAAGCATTTTCGGCTGTGGGGCCCCTAAACTCAGGTTAGGCTAATTTATGTCAATAAAATGGCCAAATGATGACATTTAAATGCAAGCTGTACTCTTTGCAGAGCCCCATGGATATTTGACACTTGTCTGCAATCTGTTTTTTTTTCACAGTATCAATGCTGTGAGAAAATGCCTCATTGACAGGAAGGCAGTGCTCTCATTTGATTCTCCGCCACTGGCGCTTCTGATGGGAGGCTGACTTAGAATAACAACGTCAGGATCTCGACTGCGAATATTATAAGATTAAGAATTTGTTAATCTTGTATTTTTGGAAATAATGCAGAAGAGAAACTTGTATTTAGTCGTAAAAATGGTGTTTGGAGCTAATACGTATTATTTTCAGTTTTATGAAAGCAAAACTACATACAAATTAACATTTATATAAATATACAATAATATTTCTTACTAAAAATCGGTATTTTTTTTGCAAGTACGAAATTTGATGCTGCTTAAAATGAGTTATATTGAACTTAACATCAGGTCTTAGAAACATCGTGGATAATTTTATAAGATGTCTAGGAGCTCTTATGTTGTTTGATAGTTTTTATGGTTTTTGACAATCCCTAAACTTAGATACGTTTAGGCTCCAGCAAGACCTTCAAGAAAATTAATTTCGGTAGCAGAAATACTTTATACTTACAGCAAATTCGTTTCAAACCAAATTTGCCTTGGCAAAGCCAGTAGTTTTTGAATTAAGCTATTTTCTTCACTTGACAAAGCTGCTTTTGTCGCGATCCTTGCCAGTACTGCATATCTGTCGATAGGGCATCCATGATCATAAGATATAGCCCTGATAGTATTCAGATTTCTGGAAAAAAAATTAAATTAAGTACTTATGTATTGATGTTACAGATGGATTTCATTGAGAAGCGAGTTGTGCGTCTCGTCGGCGACTCGGAGTTGACCCGGGATCTGGACAGTCTAGAACACCGCAGACATGTGGCCGAGATTTTTTTATTTTACAGATATTTTCACTGCCGATGTATCCAGGATTTGGCCCGCCACCAGCAACGAGGCAATCACAACGGACCGCAAGAGCGCACCCGTTAGTCGTACAACTGGAATTACCTAGAACTAGAACATCGCTTTACAAGGACTTCTTTGTCTGGCGCACTGCATCACTATGGAACTCGCTCCCAGGATATCTGTTTCCCACTGTACTACAGATATTCAAAAACCGTGTCAATCAACGTCTTCGCACGCACACCGCTCATTGAGTGCGATAGGATCTTCCTTTAGTGGTGTGCCACTGCCACCAAAAAACATTTTCGAGATAATCATCTAATTACATATTTATTTTATTTATAATCATGGTTATAATAATAATTTAACGCCTGTTCCCATAGGTCCATAAACTAATTTTAAAACTAACTTTAATTTATTGTAATACATTTATCTAGTCCTCGTACCTTACTATCAGCAATAACGTCCGTGGCATTTTCTGCAAGCAGTCAACAATTTGATCGAATTTTTCACCTGCAGCCTTCTTCATATATACTTCTTCTTCTTTCGATAATTTCGCTTTCAATTTAAAACTCATAGTTCTTAAAGGTGTCTGAGTCAAGATTTCAGCAAACATTACATAGTCTAAAAAGTAATTTAATTTTATATTAACTTTTTTAAGCAGGGTACTCTTATCAGCGAACAATCAGTCAGGCTTACTGTTACGAGTCTCGGAACCGCCAGTAATTTTAATACGCTCACCAGTAACTATTTGCAAGAACGTGCAGAAAGTTAGTTATTTGTTTAACTAGGTAGCAAAGCAGTAAATTGACTGCCGAGACTGAATTGAGCCAGAGCACTAAATCTACATTGTTATATAGTTGAACATATATATTTTTTGCAGGCTGTTTAAATATATTTTGTAAACTATTACAATTCCCACAATCTCTTTATTTTCCCTATCGGCATGATAAATTCACTGAAAGTTCGATACAAATCGCAGTTAATAGTTGGGCAGTTGGTTACTATATGGAAATGTATATGTGAATAATCACCGTAATGAAAGTTTGAAATGATATATGGGAGATATGGTGGCCCCCTAACCTTTATTTAATGTTTTCTTTTTATTTTTTTCTAAATACTTTCCAAAATAAGGGAATCATTAAAATAGTTAATCTTCCATGTAAATCTTTATTCAAAAATAAATAAAAAATAATAAAACTTGTTTTACAGGAAAAAAAGGAAATCCCTACATGGCTATCATTACCCCAACTAGTTGGGGTAATGGTGACATACGGCCACTATTACCCCAATGAACAGATGAAAGTTTTCTAAGCACAGTAATGACATCTATACCTATTAGGGTGGAGTGAAAAATGATTTTTTTTGATTTCTTTGATGTAATAGTTACAAAAAGTTTCCATTAGGATCACGTATTATCCATACCAATTTTTGTTTTAATCGCTTTATATTTAGAGGGTCCGCCAGACCCACCAATGTTAGAAAAGAAGTTGAAAATTGCAACTTCATTCATTACGTGTAAAAGTTACTAATAGCAATAATTATACTCAGGTTAGTCATATTCGCAATACTACTTCTACAGTCCGAGCGTTTACTGTTGCTGTGCATGCCCCTATTCCGTAGAAGCGTCTAAGGGATCCAATCAAATACCTTTTCGATGCAAAATCTGCAGCTTTTGCATCCAAAAGGTAGTGGATCCCCTAGTTTTACGAAATAGGGGCGAAATAGGTTTTACGAAATTAGGGCACGCACAACAACAGTCCGAGCGTTTACTCACTCCCACTCATTCACTTACGACAGGCACGGACTAAGTACGGGGCTCGAATTAAAGGAATTAAATAAAATAGTAAAACGTTAAATTTAAAGCCGCAGCCGTGGCGGAAGGCGGACCTCTAAATGATTGATCGCAATTACCATTAGTAGTAGTATTGCGTATATGACTAACCTGAGTATAATTTTTGCTATTAGTAACATTTACACGTAAAGAATGCAGTTATGTACGAATTTAAAAAAGTTGCAATTTTCAACTTCTTTTCTAACATTGGTGGGTCTGGCGGACCCTCTAAATATAAAGCGATTAAAACAAAAATTGGTATGGATAATATGTGATCCTAATGGAAACTTTTTGTAACTATTACATCAAAGAAATCAAAAAAATTCATTTTTCACTCCACCCTAATACCTATGTTTTTCGGTATCGGTATATGCTGCATGAGCCCAATTCCCACACGAATTACATCTCAACCATACCTCCCCATTTTTACCGAATTCCCCGCACATTAAACATATATCAGTTTCATTCGCATCTTGGTCCTTATATTCGTCATCATTGTCCTCGTCTTCTGAACTTATTTCCCTGTAAGTTTTCGTATTCTTTCCTCTAGGTAACTTTACTCTATTCTTAACTTCATGGTTTTCTTTGTGATTGTCAATGATGTCGTGGAAAAAAACTTTTCTTTTATAGCTCTGTTTCGCACTCGGTTTCAGATGTTTTTGGTGAGCTATTAATTTTTAACAGCCTTTTCTTGACTTGTTTGGGGTGGACGAAATTATTTGGGAATGCTGTTTTACGGTCGCCCTCCTACTCCCACTAGTTTCGGATTTTGATGGTCCCGGCAACGGTAAAATTTCGTGGAATGATTTTTCAATATCTGAATATTGGGCTTCTGATGTCTCTACTACTTCCAAATCTTCCTCGCGTGCTGGGGGTTGATTCGGCTGAGGAGCTGAAACTATCTCTCTTTCGGGAGTTTCCTGATGCTCATGAAGAACAGAAACGTCATTGATAAGACCGTTCGCAAGACCATCACAACCATCAGTGCTATGTGCTATTGGTTCTTTGAAGTGCAGGTGGCTCAAAGTCTTCCGCAGTAAAAACATCTGGATTATAGGGACAGATTCCCGTTATTTGAAACCCTTTTATAGCTTTTTCTGGAGTAGCTACCCTGATAAATGCATTATTAAAAAGCTCTGCAACTTCAAAAGGTGTTATTTTCTCATGCGGGTGATTCTTTAAATATTTACTGCATTCTGAATTAAACGCCGTCTTCAGCGGGCCATAAAAAGTGACATCAAGCGGCTGGATCTTATGTGACGTGTGTGGAGGAATAGTCAAAAGAATAACACCGTTGGCTTTGCAAAATGCATAATTTTGTAGATTAGAGTGAGTCGGATGGTTATCCATTATAAGGAGAACCGGATCCTCATAGCTCGCTTTGACAAATTTCTGAAAATGTTCTAAATACTGCAGGAACAGGTCTTCTGTGATCCACCCTTTGTCGGAACAAGTATAGAGAGCTCCTGCTAGCCCCTCTTTTTGGAGTTGCGGATTCATCCTTTTTCGCGCATAAATAAACATTGGTGGCACATAAATTCCGGTTGCGCTGAAAGCGCAGACCACTGTTTCCCAGCTTGTGGCAAATCCAACTTGTTTTTAGCCCCTTCTTGGCTAAAATTTTGGTGTCTGAACTGTAGACTCCTGTCTCATCAGTGTTGAAAATTCTATGGGCCTTGAAATTATATTTTGCTTGCAATTGTTCTAAATTATTGAAAAATATGGCAACTTCTTCCTTACTAAAAGCTGTTATTCGATTTATTGCTGTTGCTTCCAGTTTACGGAGAGCAATTGAGGGACTTATTTTCATGAATCCCCACAGCCAATCATCACCGGCACTCTTTGAATCTTTATTAAAAGGACAAGGCAGGTGACTTTTTACAGCATATTGATATGCACATTTTTTATTTTTTGCCTGGAAATTCCGTAGAAAAGTTTTGAAAGATGAATAACATGCTGAGCTACTGAAAATACCGGTTTGCGCCCTAGAGAAGGCCCAATATCGCTGTTATATTTCAATCGCTTTTGCAGGGTACTTCTGGGAATGTTGAAAGCTCTGGATACCTCCCTAACACTCCTACCGTTCCTAATCACAGTGATCGCTGCCTTTAGCTGGTCACATTTCCAAGACCCTTTTTCGGTTTGCCTGCGATAGGTTCTTGGCATCTGAAAACAAAAATCAATACTGGGGTAATGGTGGCCGGCTCCCATTGCCCCATAGTGGCTGACACGATTACCTTAAAAAACATGTTTTAGTAACAATAATGAAAAAATACTAACATTAAACAAATTGCTACTTACGATTGTTTTCTGCGAAGTCTATTAAAAACGAAAGAATACAACAATAAACAGTTTCGCGAAAATCAAAACAATAATCTGAATTTCAAGCCTGTCAATTCAAACGCCAAAACTGAAATGTTATGTTGGCCGCCTTAATTCGACGAATCGCCAACCTGTTTTTGGTTTATTAGTTAAGCTACCCATAAGGAGATGGCGCAACTGTGTTCTGTTGTGAAATAAAAATTATACCGAGATATTTGGGATGGTTCCTATTACCCCGGAGGCCACCATTTCTCCGGTTACCCCTATAATTAGTTTCCATGTTAGACCAATGATTTTGCTTTTGCAAAGAGAATACTTTGCTGCCTAGATAGGAAAATTGATAATTTGCTATTTATTATTTGTCTGCAAAATTAGTATTTTGTTGTCAATCGGGGAAAAGATACGATATCTAAAAACAATTACACCAATGGCAAAACGAGGTATAGAAAGAAGGTTTAGCGGCTAAACATTCACAGCACTTTTATTCATTTCCTAAAACCTTCTATAGCCAATAGTCCTGCGTTTTCTTTTTGAAAAACTATCAGTCTTTCAATTATAGATTCCATGAAAAATGATGCCGATTTATGTTAGCTAATTAGGTTTATTGAAAAATGCTTTAATACGGTTTTAGACAATCGTTTTCGGTGCCTGGAAAATATAAGTAGTCAGGGATCAGGGATGATCTATCTATACAAACATTTTGTGGGAAATATTTCTTCGTATACAGGTGTTCGAAGTTTAATACTTATGAATACATTCTGTGACGATTAAATACAAATCTCGGCATTCTGATCATATCCTTTATCAACTCCTTCGATAGTAGCTACCAGATTGTTTAAAAGTTAAGAGATCTATAAATAAAAAATAGTCCAGGAATGTCATTTCCTTTAATCCCAGCACATACTTTGGAGATGCTGGGTTTGCACTTCCTGAAACCACTGGAAATCTCCTTGACTTACTCAATAACGACAATATGCCTACTGGTCAAGAGGTTAGTAAAGAACTAACTAACTCACTAAAACATGTCTGATAAAATTTAGTTTTGTAGTAAGTGGCAACTAAAATCAGCACTTCTTCATAAAACTGTAGCCTACGATCTGTCTCATCATCAATATTTTTTTTTGGTAAAGGTGAATTTTATGGGTAAATACGTATAAAGTTATGATTTTTAATATCTCGTGGAGTATTGACTTATCGATATTTGTACATAGCTCGCATTAATTGCTAAACAACAATCGTAAAGTACGTTTACAGATATAAGACAATGACGTAAAATACTATTTGCCGTCAGGTAATAAAACAACCAAGGGTCTAACAAAACTGCACTGAATTATATTTCAGAATGTATGAATTCACGGAAACATTAAATAATAAATGGAAATTATACTTATATTACATACTTACATCACATTCACAATATTTTTTTTCTAGGGGTAATTATCATAACAGTTTGACTTAATTCAGTGTCAGTATCAGTATCGGCACCTATGTTAATAATTAATTTCTCTGTAGTATCTATTACAGATACTATTGTACGAATGTTCAACAGTTTTATCATTTAAAACACAATTTTTCCAGCTACTCACTAAAATAATAAGATCCAGTACGGTAGCATTTAGAGTGCGTGATACATTAAAACGTCTAACATTTTACTTGGTGCCATGTGTGCTATGGGATTGAATAAGTATACAATGATAGGGCGGAAGCTCTAGCACTGCGTGTCCTTTACTAGCGAAACTGTCGCATAAGTACTCCTTTTCTACGTCCAGAGATTTTAGCATATAAAGCTTTTGTGCAACTTTCCTGAAAATATATATTATTCTGATACACATACTCCTGTACTACCATTTTCGATTCTTTTGAACAATGATATTAATTTAATTGTCTACTGTGCTAACTTGCATTGTCCATGACAATCACACTTTTCGAGGACTATTGGGAATTAACTTATTTACAATCCAATGTTCAAATATACCTACTATGGTGTCTTCATGATAATCCAAAGAGGAGTACTTTATATGTTTAGCCGCTAATAAAAGTTTATTTGGCATACCACCATCTTCACACCCTGCATGTATTATTGCTATTCTTTTTCCTCTGTTCGATGGTGCTTTTGTTTTTTACACCGATCACTGAAGTCAATCCACTACCTTTCGATGATGTATTATGTATATTAAATCATGTTTCGTCTAAGTATATATTATAATATGTGCACTCATTTCTATAATGAGCTATTTTTTGTCAAATATTTAAATCGCCGTTGTTTAAGTCGTTGCGACTGAATGACAACTTGTCTTGAATTTTTTAAATTTATTCATAATCACTAAAATAAATTTGAATTATACGGTAATTTCACGTGCTTCAAAACCGATATGCCTTTGTGATAGCCGAGGGTAGCACCTGATTTAGTTTAAATTGTTTCAACAATTTGTTTTAAAAAAATATTTTTAATTGTTTCAAAAATAAATTAGGATTGAGCTAGCTCACCAATAAATAAAATAAATTAATTTTCGAATTAGATCGCCAAGAGAGAACATTCAAATAAAATAACAATTTTATTTTATTAAACAAAATTTAAATTGAAATCCAACTTTCAAGAAATAATGCCCGATTCGCGTCTAAAGTTAAAACAGTTTTGCCTAATAAAAATGTATAACAAAAGCACCTATCATAACCTTATTAAAATAAAATAACTTACTATTGGAATATAATCCAAATAAGTTGCATTGTGTTTAACTTCACCAGATTTGAAATCCGACTTAAATCGCGGTTGACTTATACTTTTGGGATTTTTCGACTAGAAAAACTAACTTCACGGAATAACAACCACTAGTTGCACGCTTCAAAAACAGGTCCCCAAATTTTGTTCTAAAAAGAAAACCATTGGCGAGGGGGCGTTTCTATTAAGAATATTCACTGAACAAAGACATTTGGCGTGGAATGCAAAAATCGTGTTCTCCAATTTTAATTACCGTAATTTGGTCTAGATTGGAATTTAAAAAGCATGTAGTAACTAATTTTAATAGGGTAATTAAGATCGGAATTTAAAAAGCATGTACCTAATTTTAATAGGGTAATTAAAATTAAAATTTGGAACACTCGGCGGTATTGGTATTTACAAAACATGTTAAAACGTTGTTATATTAAATTTTTTTGCGAAATTTTAATTGCTCTTAGTAATAACATTTTTAATAGCTGTAGGTGCAGAATCCAGATTTTTCTAGGAGAAAATAAGTCGTAAACGTTGGTATAAAAGCGAAAAAATATCTGGGAAAAAGTTAGTCTGAAACTAATCTACAGGCGTAGCACGTCCCCCTGCCCAAAAATATGGGAAGTCTGAAAGGTTAGTCTGAATATAATCTTCACGCGTCTTAGAACGTTATATTGTCCAAATGGTTAAACAGTATTGACCAAACCGTAAAAAGTGTCTCGACTCGTGGAAATTAAATAAGTAAATAAGCAAATTCATTTCATCGGCTCGGGAAAAGTATTGAAGGAAACATTGTTTGAAATTCGTCACTCGTCGTGAGAGAAGGTGGTCTAAAAGCTGTTAAGGCTAGGATAGCAGGTTCCGAATTAACATTAAGACCTAGACAGTAAGTTTAGTTTTAAATCATACTGCTTAGTGTGCCTGTATGTATAGAAACATTATTGCTGTATGTCTTCGATAATTTCATGAGTATCCCATTAAAATTCAGTGCTAGCGTCATTCCGTATTTTATTTATTAGAAAATGTAGAATTTGTTTTTACCATATTCTTTGAATGAATTTAAGCTCCAGGGAAAGTTTGATACAAAGTAAATCACAGCGGGATGTGTTAATGCTAATGAATTTTCTTTTTATTATGCCATAACTGATTGTCTGGCGAACTTTTAAATACCTAGGTCATATCAGAAATTACCTGAACAAATTTGAGCCAACCACTAATTAAACAAAATATTGCTCCCTTTAAATGTGTGCTCCCTTAAAATCGAAATCTCAATTATTATTTTAAAACGGAAAGTAATTTGGCCTACGATCATTTCAGTATAACTACTAAAGTTAAATTTGAGTACTGGAAAATGGAATGAAGTTACTGACTACTAGGCGGAGAAATAGGGGTTGTTGCCCATGTTGTCTAGGTAAATTATTTTGAACAAAATAGGGTGTCAACACACTGGTACTGCGAACCTGCTTTCAGAAAATGAACACAAGTTGAAGAAAAGGCCGAAAATACGGTAAGTACATAAAAGGATAAAATCGGCGTTCATTAAGCAGCCTTGAAGATAATTCACAACGTTGTTCTACTACAGTCAATTTCCGTGTTTTCTACCTCAAGTCTTCTGAGTAAATTATCTAGTACGATCTTCATACATCTAGTACGATCTTCATACATCTTATATATTTTGCGCCGGATGATTTTTTTGTCAATATGAACAATTCCTTGTTTTCCTTTCGGTAATGGGGTTATTCATAATTTTCCACGCAGCTTACTTTGGAATTATTGTTAATATAGACGCTTCTTCAACACTTTCCGAACCTTTTCACTCTCAATGAGAGTTTTATATAAATGTTCTATAATCTTTTTAGCATCTAAAGATAACTGTCTTCTTCGATTTCCATTTCCGCGTTGTTACTGTACTCCCTTCGGCTGATCTTTATAATTCACCACTGAGGAGTGGTGAATCAAATAACATATTTAAATATGTAGTAATCAAAAACTTTTTGGTTCAAACGCGAAATGAAAATAACTGATCTATTTTATTTACCCATCAGACACATTTTAGTAATTCCTTGGCAATACAATTATTAACTGAATAATCTCTTAACAATTCAATTTTATGATTGGCGACACCTGGAGCCAGGTTGAGATAGGTAGTCATTCTCCTATATGTGTGAATATACTTTACCTATAACCTGAACCACTTTAATTTCCCTAAAAGTGCGGTGATATTGCAATGAATGTTTTTTTGCTAAAACGTGTTACGAAATCTGTAAAATATTTATTCATTACTTCGTAGTAGTTCCCACGGGGTTATCCATAAAAAATATAATTTTGACTTGGTCTTTACTTCATTTGTACGAACTATGTTAAAACCATAAATATTTAATAAAAATTGCTGCACATTTTTAGAATATTCAAACACTGGTACACGTCGAATGGGATCGAATAAAACAGTAATGCAGATATTTCAAATTGTGTATGCTGGGGTTTGGAACCTTCGGCAAAATGCACTAAAACGGAGTTTTATCCACAATACCGAAACAGAATTATTGCACTGGACGCGCGTTTCGCTAACCATGTTGGCATCATCAGGAGATGATGATAAAGTTTGGGGTTGTATTTAAAATTTTAAAATTTCACCCACTGTCAGCATTGTCCCCACAAGTAGAAAATATGTTTTGTGGTATGTTTCTATAATTTTACTTATTTATTTTTACTAATTTCGAAGATATCCCACATTTCTGAACAAGATATATTACATTAAGTGGGACCACGAATACTAACAACTATTTGATTCAGAGTTAATATCAATTCGATCACGTAAAAATATTTTTTCAATATAAGGACTAACAATTTTCTCAAGCAAAAGTAAGAAAATTATATTTTAATTTGAAACGTACCATCAACCCCTAAAACTTTGGAGTAGGTCTGCATCTTAGCATGATCGCCAAATACGATTGCTTTCCATAAATGGCTAAGAGCTGTCCTTTCTTTTGGTGATATTATCTGATAGAGTCCATGATCTAGGATTATCAGTTTTGTTTGTCCATTGCATCTTCTAACCATTACTAAAAAAATCAGAAAGAATTGTTATGTGACAAACTGTATATGGATTGGTCGTGGTCCAACGTATAACCAATTAGAGAATTATTTGTGAATTGAGTAGATAAGCAGCATATCATTTCACCGGATGTTGCCTTTTGCCACCTGACTGAACTAACGGATGTCGAGAGAACATTTTCATAACTCGCTAATTTAGATAATTCAAATTCATAAAGAAACGTACGCCTTAGCCGACTACTTGCCTGACTACAATTTTAGGTAATATGGACAAAGTTGAATCGGCAATTTTGCTGTGCTGAAATTAACTAAATATGAACAGCATCAAAGTTACACAAGAAAATGTGTATTAGCTTCTCTGGTCCTTCCAGCAAATATCGACATAAAACAGTGATGGCGATTTCATCTAAAGTTGCTGACTAAATCACTCTAAATTAATTTGAATTATACGGTAATTTCATGTGATATAATTAGAATTCTTCATATTTATATTTTCCTTATTTTTAGTAAGTACGATTGGTTGCACAAAAAGATAAAGAATGCTGCAACATTCGGATGTATTTCCCTAAGAAATAACTGGACGTCGAATACAGACACTACGATGCAATAGTTTATGCAATACCTCCTATGACAGAGATAGCGTATGTACGCACCTGAAATACTTCAAATAGAGGTTTAGACGTTAGAGCAGGTCTTAAATATTATTATCGTCTTTGAATTTAGGTTTTTCTAAATCTAAATCTATATTATTAGATTGTTTAGCTTTTCTAATATAAAATTTAAACTCTGCTAGTGCCAGGTCAAAAAAGAACTCTGGGACTTGCTCACTTGTTTTAGAACTTCGATATCTCATATTCTTTTCGACTACTATAAGTTTTTCTTGGTGAGTAAACCACGGTAATATTACCACTTCTTTAATCGACTGCTCTTCGGCAGCTGTCAGCATATTAGTCTTTATCTTTTACTAGGCCAGTTCTACACTGTATTTTGAATTTAGTCTAATAAGCGTGTTTCATAATGTCTTCTGGTACTTGTGGATATTCGAAATTCCGTGATACGTTTTTCCAAGTTAGTGGATACCCAATCTTATTTTACAGGTTGACTAACTAGTGGTCGCTACAGAGGTAGAGGTAAAGCCAGGAATCAGAATCCAGACTCTATGACGAGTAGAAGTAAATACGCAATTTCACACATTTTTAGATGTAAATATTCATAAGAAAATATAAAGTCTGGTGTTTTTTTTCGTGCCAGGCATGAACCGATCTAGCTGGACAAGCTTTATCATTCTTAAGGTGCTACATCAGTGAACTAACATTTTGGTATCTCCTATCATTTGGAATCTCTAATCATCATCCTAATGTTACTATTATTATTATTATTATTATTATTATTATTGTTATTATTATTAGTATTATTATTATTATTATTATTATTATTATTATTATTATTATTATTATTTATATTTTTTAAATGCCCTACGCAACTCGAAATTCATAAAATTATTGATTAGGTAATGTATTAACATAGCACGATTATATGATGGAAAAATATATATTTACCAATAAAGTTGAACACCTAGTATAAAAACAGTCCTTTACCAATCCTTTACACATTATTAATATCTTATTGCTGCTGCTGTCCGATTATATTTAAGTTCATATACAGCATTAAACGGACGTCAATGGACTAGTGGCAATTATCGTTGGACTATGAATGCTGAGACCATCGGTTCTATCTCTGAGCGGCTATACAAACTTTTAATAATTAAAAATATATATAATTAATATTTAGATGGAACATATAAACACTAATAATAGTAGTATTAGGATAACCGCAGTGATGTCACAGATTCCAAATGCTAGGAGAGATACCAAATATATAGCTCAAGTCAATTACGTAACGTCTATCTTACGCGACGCCCAGCTAGAACGATTCGGGCTTGGCACGAAGAAAAAAAAAACACATCCAACGTTACATTATCTATGGAGAAAAGAAAATTATAATCACTGATCGATATATCTGCAGGCCGACATATATCGATTAATATTTAATACAGAAATAAACACAATTTCTAGACAATTAATATGTTTATGATTTTCGAAAAATATATCAAAGACTTACCGTTTCCTGGATGCGGATCTGCGTGTACGAATCCAGTCTGAAAAATTTGATGTCCAAATGATTCAAACAACTTATTGTTTATATCTACTAAGAAAAATCCAGATTCTTTAAGCTTCTTTATATCACTAATTTTAATCCCTTCAATAAATTCGGTTACTAATACTCTCTAAAACATTTTAAAAAATGATAAAAAAATAATATTCTCCTGCCTTAATTTAAAATGTACATTACGAGTTTAAATATTGCAAAAGCTATATTTATCGCTGATAATTGGCAATTTTATCTCAATTTATTAGAGGGAGTTCTAGTTGAAATGGTAAACAAAATATCTCAAGTATCATATCGCATAAACATTTTATTTATTTCGGTATTCAATACACTACTGAATTTTTGATGTGTAAACATCGTACCATTACCTCCTTGTAGGAGGTAATGATCGTACGCGGCGGTATGAGGGTAAATCTCGGGAAACCATAACCATGCGCAGTCTACTTCAGCGCTTCCTTGTAGACGTGTTCTTTCTAACGCCAGAATATAGGCAACCAATTCCAAATAAGATGTTGCCTATATTCAGGGGTCACGCGGCCTAAGGTGGCATTAGATTTTCATGTCGATATAGGATATGTTTACACATCAGTGTCCTCTGCGGGGCTTTTTAACTTAATTCGCTTCAAGTTTTCTTCCTACCTAACCTAAACCCCCCATGGAGAACGCCTGTGTTACTTGAAATAAAAGGAACAAAGTATAACAATATACCATATACAAAAGTGAAAAACAAAAAGCCGAATCCGGAACAAGCTTGAAAAAAAATCATGTGTACAGTTCACACGCGGTAGAAGTGAAACCTTCATAAAACTAGACCAAGCGATCACGCATGCAATTACTAACCACGCCCGACGTTCCTTAACTTCAGTGATCATACGAGAACTACTTTTTACTTTTAACAAACATGTAACAACTGTATAACCAGAGTACAAATAATATCAAATAATATCGAGTAGATCCACTCAGCAAAAATCTTTTGATGTTTTTACATCAAACGCAAAAGCCGCAGCACGGTAAAAAATAAGTTTGTACTCTACCTGTAGCAGCGAGCAGTCTGTGAGGAGAGATTAAAAAAGTATTCGCTGATGCGCTTTCCTCGGTTATTATAAGACAACGCGACGCGAAAGTACACAATCTCAGGGCGTTTGCACACTCTCTGTCCCTCGTAGCAGGTCCATCGTAGGCCACGAACCAGTTTGATCCGGATTCGCCACGTCGCGCGTCGCCAAACAACACTGTCGGCGAAATTGGTCTCCAGTGAACCTACCGTATACTTATTTATACCGTGGTATAACTATGTCCTATCTCATTCTCTCGCAAGCTACATTCTATAGATCTCTCTTTACTGTCGCTTATTCGTTTCATCGAGTCAAATCACACCCGTGCTAAATAAGTTTTCACTTCAAAACCGAGGGTTTAAACCATATAATTGATGCGATTTCTAACTCGAGAGACAACTTGCTTGCTTAAAACCTTAAACAGAACAATTAAAAGGCTCTGGAATGCATGTTCAAGACTTTTTAAGCTACACAGTAAAACTATGGTTTCGTAGGATAGGTTCTAGTGAGGAAAGTGGTGCTTGAAATCCAAGTAGGTAGGTACCCCACAAACTTATTATAAACATACAAAGTATGGAATTCAAACGACGCGTACCTACTCCTAACCAGACAGTTATAGAAACATCGAACTGCTTTTGCGTCTGTAATGTGTTTGGTGATGGATACATTAATTTGAAACATTACTCTCTCTCTCAAGTCGTTGAATATTTTCACTTCTGACAGAGTACACTGGTATTAGTTGGGCGACGGCAGGCTGAAAAATCATAACATTTAACACCTGATGCTATTAAATTTCAACAAATTAGAGTTCGCCTGGCCAAATGTTCAAAGCAATCGGCAATATCGTTAGCAAATAACATGAACAGGATTGGTCCTAAGGGTGAAACCTGGGAAACTACAAATTGGCTGGACCTAGAGATACTAAGAGCGATACCCTGATGAGAATCAGACAAATGTGATTCGATGCGCTTGAAATAATTACCAGTAACACCAATCTCTTTCGTAACCAGTATAATATGCTGGGCACATACTGCCAAATACCTGGAACAAGTCAGTATAAATGACATCCGCCTGCTTGCCATCATCAAGGGATTTGGTCAAAAGTCCCAGCACAGATTAAGATTAATAGTAGTGGAACGACCTTGAAGATCTCGATTATTTACCAAATTGAAAAATTAAGAAAAAAAATACAAGGGGGCGGAAAAAAATCACGATGGTGCGTGGCGAGGGGGATGGGAAGGAAGGGAAGGTCGAGATTTAGGGGTCAGGAGTAGTGCTTCGGTCTCGTCGAGACGAGACATTTTGTGGTCTCGGCTTGGAGAGTCTCGTGCACTTCAAAAAAAAAATCATTTTTTTTTGAAAACCTTCCCAAGAATCTGTATTATAAATTCGACCTATTTTGGGATATTACCATGTTAATAAATAATAATTAGATTTTTTGGGGTTTTTCAGATAAGTAATTTTAATAACCTCACAGTGTCGATTTTTTTTAAGCAAAATTACAAAAATCCAAAATCCCAAAAAAAATCTTTATAGAGGTGACAAAATTGGTAGAGAGGTTGGCAAGTAAAAAATGTATCAGAGAGTAGAGTAGTTACTGTAGGCAGAATAGTCTACTCTACGCAATATTTTGTATTTTCGAAAGTAAACCTAAGAACCCTTTCACGAGGCGCATTCCTGAGCAAAATATATAACTTATTGTAAATATACCTGGCAGAGAGCAGAATGATTATTGGCTATTGGCTGCAAGTGACGGATTCTGTTTGAAAGAATT
Organism: Pissodes strobi; assembly: GCA_016904865.1. Classification (NCBI taxonomy): domain Eukaryota; kingdom Metazoa; phylum Arthropoda; class Insecta; order Coleoptera; family Curculionidae; genus Pissodes; species Pissodes strobi. The sequence continues at coordinate 209,907 of MU182469.1, read as the reverse complement.
AAGTTTACTTTTAACATACCTACCTATGTAAGTAAACTACTCTTTTTATAAGAAAAAATAAACTAAAAAACATGTTAAAATAAAAAAAAACTACATAGTAATGCTCCCCTGGCTAGTCTATAGTTTTTAGGTAAATCCCCGGCGGGTGGGTGAATTGGAAATTATTATAAACTATATAAGACCTGTTTTGAATTTTTTTTTGTGTTACTCATAAATATAGGTAGGCAACTAGTAAATTGTACTTTAGATACGTACATACTTTCCTAGATTTTTTTGATTTTGGTGTACTTATATATTTTTTTATTTTTGGACGTTGCCTATAATTTAGACCTGTTTTGATTTTTTTTGTGTTACTCATAAATATAGGTAGGCATCTAGTAAATTGTACTTTAGCTACGTACCGTGTGGCCAACTAAGGATGGACGTGCGTTGGCCATAACTCGGTAACCGTTAGTCATATAACTTGGAGAAAAAAATATTTTCGGCCAAGGGAAATCGCTGGAAATTATTTTCAACTTTGTAGAATGGCCGCTAGGGGGCGCAATTGGAATAGTAAATCAAAAAAGGGCCTTTTCTCCAAAAATATGAATGTTAAGATATATTATAAACATTTCCATCGTAAAAAGTAGAACATTTGTGACTTTTTTTATTTAACGTATTTTGCTATATCTCATAAAATATAGTGGTGGGAAAACGCCAAACATGTTTTCATTTAAATGGCCATAACTCCGTTATGAGTCAACAGAATTAAACAAACTAGATCTCGTTTAAAAGAGCATTTATTGCCTAATAATGAGCATCATAAAATTTCCGAATAGATTTCGCTGTATCATTGCAACAGTTATTGCGATTTTTTATGAAAATTTCAAATAGTAGGCTATGTCTCTTCTTACATTGTTGAAAGGAGGACGAAATTCCCTAAAATTCTACGTAAACCTTAACTTTCTATCTTTTTTCTAACGGGAGATATCATTAAAATAAATATTAGGTGGCTGGGTTATGCAACGTCTACGCAATTTAAGGGGATGTTAGTTATATAAATAGTTATTGATTTCTAAAACATTAAATGAACAATATTAGTTTCAATATATTGATAAAAACCTTAGCACTGTCAATCTATGCACAAAAAAAGAGTAAGATACGTAAATAATCGTTTCCTCAATCATCAAATAAAAAAAATAGTAGGTTGTGAAAATAAAATTGGAAACAATATACGTCAACGAATTTAAACATTTTAGTTTTATGTCAATGTCATTTAGTTGTTTCGTGTTTTCTTGTTCATATTTTTATTGTTGTTCGTGTTGCTTTAATTTAATTTTTCCAAAATGTTTTATACAAACGAAGAATTATTTGGCATGGTTGGTATTTATTTCGAATCCATAAGAAATGCTACAATTGCTGCCCGGGTTTATGCGCAGCAATACCCTGAGAGACGTCACCCGAGTAAAAAAAGTTTTTCTTCGAGTCATCAATCGGAGACTTTTATTTTCCTGTATACCGCAGACATCGCAGAGGTCGCACGGAACACAACGTCGTTAATGTGCTAGCTTACGTCGAGTATAACCCTCAATTAAGTACTAGAATCATTGGGCAAGACCTGGGAGTAACTCGAACTACTGTTCAAAACATCCTCAAAGAACACAAGTAAGCAACAACATGAACGAATCAAAAGATTGTAATTCCACAAAGGTCTATTTAATGACTTTTTCCCATCCTATCTTTCCAATCTTGCTGCATCAGTTATTTCCCTTGTTTCAGATTACATCCATATCACTTAGTCCTACATCAGGCATTGACTGCTGCAGATTTCGATCGAAGACTGGATTATTATCACTAGCTTTTGGGAATGATAACGGAAAATCGGCAAGTTCTCTCGCATATAATGTGGACTGATGAGGCCACCTTCCATAGCAATGGGGAAATGAATCTCCATAACACCCACTACTGGTCGAGAACAAATACGCGTTGGATGCGAGAAATCCAGCACCAAGGTCGTTGGTTCGTAAATTGTTGGGCAGGAGTACTGGGAGGAAGAATTATTGGCCCCTTTTTTGATAATTCACTGAATGGTGAGAGTTACCTGAGGTTTTTAAGAGAGGAATTGCCGGTTGGAGGAAGTTCCTCTTGCAATTCGACAAAGAATTATATTCCAGCACGATGGTTATCCGGCACACTTAGTGAACGTTCGGGAGTTTTTGGAAGCTAACTACCCTGGTAGATGAATAGGACGGGGTAGCATCATGTCTCGATCTTTATTTATAGGGTCGAGTAAAAGACATGGTTTTTGTCACCAGACCTACTACACGGGAAGACATGATTGCAAGAGTAAGGCACACCATGCAAACTATTTCAGTTGTCGAGCTAGAGACCGTAGTTTGGAATACTCGAGATAAAATTCAAAAGTGCATCGAAAATGACAGACGGCATTGTGAACATTTAGGGCGACATTAATTAAAGTGGAAATTAGTCTTTTTTGTTTTTTAAATTATTTTTCATTTAATGTCTTAGAAGTCAATAACTATTTATGTAACATCAAGTATCCCCTTAAATTGCGGAGACGTTGCATAACTCAGCCACCTCCATCTCCGGTTAGAAAAAAGATAGAAAGTTAAGGTTTGCGTAGAATTTTAGGGAATTTCGTCCTCTATTCAACAATGTAAAAAAAGACATAGCCTACTATTTGAAATTTTCATAAAACTCCGCAATAACTGTTGCAATGATATACAGCGCACTCTAGCGATAACGGCGAAATCTATTCGGATAATTTTTATGCCGCACATTATTAGGCAATAAGAGCTCTTTTAAACGAGACCTAGTTTGTTCAATTCTGTTGACTCATACCGGAGTTATGGCCATTTAAATGAAAACATGTTTGACGTTCCCCCACCACTATATTTTATGAGATATAGCAAAATACTCTAAATAAAAAAAGTCACAAATTTTCTACTTTTTTCAATGGTAATATTTATAATATATCTTAACATTCCAGTTGCGTCCTCTACCGGCCATCCTACAAAGTTGAAAATAATTTCCAGCGATTTCCCTTGGCCGATTTACTTGACAATATTTTTTTCTCCAAGTTATGTGACTAACGGTTAGCGAGTTATGGCCGACGTCCATCCTGTACATACTTTCATAGATTTCTTTGATTTTGGTGTAATTATATATTTTTATTTTTGTACGTTGCCTATAATTTAGACCTGTATTTAAATTTTTTTTGTGTTACTCATAAATATAGGTTGGCAACTAGTAAATTGTACTTTAGATATATTTCTTCGATTTTGGTGTACCTATATATTTTTTATTTTTGTACGTTACCTATAATTTAAACCTGTTTTGAATTTTTTGTTGTGTTTCTCATAAATATAGGTAGGTAACTAGTAAATTGTACTTTAGATACGTACATATTTTCCTAGATTTCTTTGCTTTTGGTGTACTTATATATTTTTTATTTTTGTACGTTACCTATAATTTAGACCTGTTTTGAAAATATTTTTTTTTATGATACTCATAAATATAGGTTGGAAACTAGCAAATTGTACTTTAAATACTTACATACTTTCCTAGATTTCTTTTATTTTGGTGTACTTATTTATTTTTTATTATTGTACGTTACCTATAATTTAGACCTGTTTTGAAAATATTTTTTTTGTGTTACTTATAAATATAGGTAGGCAACTAGTAAATTGTACTTTAGATACGTACATACTTTCTTAAATTTCTTTGATTTTCGTGTTCTTAAATATTTTTTACTTTTGTACGTTACCTAGAATTAAAAAAAACCATTCTTTTCGTACTATTCTACTTATAAGTTATTTTTATTTCAACGCTCGAGACTCGAGACTAACGTGACGAGACTCTCGGTCTCGAACCTTGAAGTCTCGGTCTCGGTCTCGAGTTATAATTCCTAGTCTCGTCTCGGTATCGGTCTCGAATTTCGAGACGAGACGAGACTGAGACTAGTCTCGTCGAGACCGAAGCACTAGTCAGGAGGGAGGGTCGCTTTCTCAACACAACCATATAAAAGCGACTGAAGCATCAATTACGCTTAAGCTGTTCTTCTGTTTGGTCGGTAAAATTTGAAATGAGTTCTAATTCATTCAGTGTCCCCAATCTTGAAAACCAACACATTATAAATAATAGTGAAAGTACAAAAGTGAACATTTTGACAAATATCTATATTCCGGCAATTTTAAATGATAATAGTGAAGTTTTAAGTCAAAGATCCAAAAATTTTAAAGACATGGTAGAAGGTATTTTACTAAATAACATATCTAAAAATGTAATAAATCATCAAAGTAGCGTACATTAGAATAATTCCGACGAAATATTGGCAGATTTAAATTCAGACAATAATATTGCTTTAGAAAATAATAATTTTGATTTAAATGTGGAAGGAAATGTTGAAATCACAACTTCGGAAAATAATAATTTTGATTTTAATTTAGGAAAAAATGAAAATATTGCTTTGGAAAATAATTTAAATTTGGGAGAAAATTGCGAATGTGATTTCATCACACGATTTAAATGATTTGACAAAATTTAAAGTTTATTTAGGAATTTTTCAATCTCAAGCAGATGGTAACGTATAGCTGCCACTAAAAATATCGGTTGATTCAACTTTAGAAGAACCTTCTTTTTCTCAAATGAATGAACAATTTAATAATATTGAAAGTACTAATTTAAACATATCGAACAATAAGTTTAGTGATGATGATATAAAACCTTGTAGTCAAAAAAGTCCCGCATTAAAAACTTCCATTCTCAAATCAATCTTATCAAATACCAAATCAAACTATTTCTCTTCAGGTTCTACCGTTAGGAATTTAATATTGCCCTGCGGCAAAATAGTCCTAATCGATCTAACGGTAGCGATTATGCAATTTCTTACCAGCAGAAAAGCCCAATTCAAACTTCTACTTCTTCACTAACGAATATTATAGTAAATAATTTTTAAAATTATAGTAATCATTCTGAAAGTAGCAATGAATCAACTCCTATTCAAAATAGTATTTTACGAAATGATCAGTATTTCATGGAATACTATGAATTCTTCATCTACTTCTTCTATTCAAAATTTTAATTATTGCAAAGGAACGCAAACAGATAAATTTAACGATACAAAATAGATGGGGTCTACCCCATAAACTACGGAGACTAGTTTTACAAACACACAATACATTTTTAAAATACAAAATAAACTATGTCCGTCATTAGGTACTTCCGACCACAAACTTATTACAACGGTTTGTGATTTGCCACTTCTACAGAAGGATCCACCATTGCTTCGCAAAATCTGGCATTACAATTCTGCAAACTGGGACGATCTAAGGGAGTTCTACCTAGATTTTCCTTGGCTTGACGTATGCTTTGGCACTGACGACCCGTCAGCCTGCTGCGAAGATATTACGCAAGTAATCTCTTCAGGAATGGAAGCATACATCCCAAATTCCATCAAGTTACCGTCAAAAGGAAAGCCCTGGTTCGACAGAAGATGCGAAAGAGCTGTAGGTAGGAAACAGCAAGCCTACAAGTACTAGCAGCAAAATCAGACCGCTGAAAATCGCAATTTTTTTGTCGAAGCGAGAAACGAATGCAAACGTGTGATCGAGGAAACTAAGGACAAGCACAATCAAAAGATCAGGAATAAAGTTTTGCAATGCCCCAGTGGAATTTCTGGTTGGTAGCAAAGGTAGTAAGTAATCACATTACAAAAACGTCTCTCCCACCTTTGACAGACGAACGTGGCATCACGGCGACTACAGCTAAGGAAAAAGCAAACATGCTTGCCAAAATGTTTTAATCGCACTCTAACTTAGACATCTCCCAAGGGAAGGCTCTCCCCACCATATTGAACATCAACACTACAATGGCATAAGTCAGGTTTCATCACCGTGATATTCGTAAAATCCTTAAGATACGCAAAAGGCGTCAGGACCGGATGGAATACCTGCCATCGTGTTAAAGAACTGCGCCAACGAACTAACACCCGTTTTTCCAGACTGTTTTCTCTGTCTTACCGAAAAGGGATTTACTCATCTTCTTGGAAAGTCGCTCGAGTGCAAGCTGTTCCAAAAAAAGGCAAGAAAACCACGACCTCAAACTATCGCCCAATTGCCTTGCTCCAATAATCTCCAAAGTCATAGAACGTGTAGTAAATCAGCAACTACTCAAGTACCTCGAGAACTACAGAATAATCAGCGATAATTAATACGGCCTTCGCAAAGAGAGATCGACAGGAGATATATTGGCCTATGTCACTCATAAATGGAGTAGGGCAATTGATAACTACGAAGAGTCTCGAGCGATTGCGTTCGAAGCCATTCGACAGTTTGGCATGACGGATTGCTGACATCGCAAAATCAGCCTCACAGAAGCTTGATGCGCTATTTCGCAACAAAAAACTGTATACACCGCAGCAGTTGCTCTTGCTCTATAAAGCGCAAATAAGACCGTGCTTAGAATATTGCTCACACATTTGGGGTGCCGCACCAAAGCACACCCTAAAGCTGCTGGATTCCATTCAGAAGAGAGCTGTGCGTCTCGTCGGCGACCCGGAGTTGACCCGGAATCTGAATAGTCTGGAACACCGCAGACATGTGGCCGAGATGTTCCTGTTTTACAGATACTTTCAAGGCAAATGTTCCCAGGATTTGGCCCGCCTCATCCCGCCCCTCTCAACGCCTGTCAGACAGTAACGACAGACGGCAAGAGCGCACCAGTTCGTCGTACAACTGGAAACACCTAGAACATCGCTTTACAAGAACTCCTTTGTCTGGCGTACTGCATCACTGTGGAACTCACTCCCAGGATATCTGTTTTCCCCCAACTACAACCTACAACTATTCAAGAACCGTATCAATCAAAATCTTCGCACACACACCGCTCGTCGAGCGCCATAGGACCTTCCTTTAGTGTGTGTGCCACTGCCATAAAAAAAATTAATTGCTTCAGCACCTAAATGTTTTTATCATTCAGTCACCATCTATGTGTGCGCTTTCGAATGTATTTTTATGTACAATAATTTTTTTTGAATGAATAAAAAAATATATATTTTATTTAACTTTGTTTTATTATATACATTTTATTTCCTACATTTCCTAATACACACATACGTTCTTCTAATATAATTTTACCATATTAAGTTCTACTACAAACTTTATTCTGTCTTCGTTTATTTTTTTCAAAATATTGAGCACATGCGGACAAACCTTTTGAATAATGTTCTGCAAACTCACAATAAAAGTCAACATATTCTGGTCTGCTATAATTATATGAGGTTAATTGGCTAAAGTCTTCTTGTAACTTTTTCACAAACTCATCCATAACTGTTAATGCATAAAACTGACAGCGACTGAATGATCCTAAGTATCAATGTTCCTTATAAACACAAAATTACCTCTTATTTCAAACATTGACATGATCTGGGGATGATATAAACTTCTTCATTATCAAAATCTTCTTCATCATTTTTCGAATCATGTATAATAATTTCAAAATTATCTATAATTGATTTAGTTTCTTTCACAATTGCTTTTGTTTATTAGTATATTTTATATTAATGTAGGTACTCACAATGACTTCTACACAATGGGCAAACATCATTATTTTAACCATTTTGTTAAGCAAGCAGTCTAAACAAAATTTGTGATTACAAGAATTTGGTGTGGAAATATTTTCTTTTTCCAAAGGATTGAAGCAAATAGAACATTCCTCTTTTAAGTGCACTTCGCTTTTTTTACTAACTGTTTCTGAACTAACTATTTCTGAATTGACTCTCTTGAGTACTCGATTTCTTAATTTGAGTTCTTCCATAAACAACTAAACTGTAAAATGAAGAGATACATACAGAAATGCTGATTTTGTTAAGCTTATTTAAGAGGGAAGGGGAAAAGTCAGGGTCGGGTCGGTTGAAAGTCGATATACCGCAAGATCAACATATACAGGGAGGCATAAACATATTTCATGATGAGAGAGAATCCTCAGTAATTCAAATAGAGTAAGTTCTCACGGAGAGGTAATTTACCTCCTCCGTGAGGACTCACTCTCTTTAATACACTAATCTCTATAACTGTCCACATCTCCCCGCCTGGCACTAGGTTTTACTGCCTCCAAACTGCTGGAAAGTTTTCCCTGTCAAATAATGTGTGAATTATTCTGCACAAAGGAATAATAAGTAGCGGCGGATTCTTATCGAGGCCTACGTTTTTAGTAGGGTCCATACCCTTGATTTGGTCGGCATTTTCCCTTAGCAAAATTATTATACAAGAGAGTAGCATCGTGCGGAATTTCCTCTAGGTCAGATTCATCAATGCTTGATTCTTGCAGTCTGGTGGATTTGTATGAGACATGTCTAGCTTGTTTTTTTCTTCAATGAGTTAGCGGCAGTTATCGACTCAGTTTGTTAAAGTACATAGACAAACTGCCTAGTCACGAGCAGAGCTGAATAAATCGACGTAAATTTTATGGTCATGTTCGATTGTTTGGTGCAAAACCGAACGAATTCAAAAATTATAATAATGTATGCTGAGTAGTAAATAAGTGTACCATATTAAAATAAAAATAAGAAAGGTTATCAATCTTGTGGTCGTATAGCCACGGCACATATAAAGCCTTTTCGTGATACCGAATTACTGCATACAACGTCCCGCGTGTATTATTTTGGTTGAGGGAAGTTTGAAGCGTAAAGGTTTTAGAAAAATGTTGGAAAATTTTTCATATAAGTTACAAAATTACCTTGATAAGATTGCTGGAATATCAAACTTAAATAGAATTTCTCTAGAAAAAAAAACACGCATTCAAAAAACGGGAGAAATCAAAATATCAATCGCAAGCTTCCAGCACTAACGATTTCAAGCCCAATCCCAATCGGAAGTTACCAGATTTGTCTATAAAAGAGAAGGCTTTAAATAATTTTTCGCTGTCAACGACATCTAGATACTTGCGATATATATGTAGCATCCACAAAAATAATACGAAGCATAAAGCAACTTATGGAAAAATAATCTGGCAAAGAAAATGGTTATGTGAAAATCGACGTGAAAATACTGAGAAAATAACTCAGGAAGAAAATATGAGTAATATGTACACAACATATTACAGTTTTTACGAAAGTAGCTAAATCTGTAAAGTATATATTTTTCAGTATTTTTTTCAAAGGTTAAAAAACATGTTTATTCCTATATTCTGTCGCATTATTTTATGTTTCTATTAGTTACAATAATAATGTTTTTATTAATGTTGGCTAATAAAGTTTGAACAATATGAAATAATATTGTAGAATAAGTTTTATTATTGTGAACTACCAAATTGCATAAACTGCTAAGTAAACATCACCCTGACCTAAGTTTTAAACTTGAACTTGGAAAATATCATGTAAACATTCAAGACAACTTATAAAGAACGCGAGCAGTCAACACAAGCGATTATAAACCTTAAACGAGCAACGTTCAATACATTTTATTCCATTAATACGCAAGCGAACCATCAGTTCGGCAGACTTTGTTTCTCACCTAAACCGTCCTAAAATAGTATATTATGATATAAGTGTATAAGAGGGCCTTTAAAGCACGCGCGACATATTTCAAAACACGACGCGCAGCGGAGTGTTTTGTAAGTCGCAAGGGCTTTAAAGGCCTCTTATACACGTATATCATACGCTATTTTTTATTACGAATGCATCATAATCTCAAAAATATTTTAAATATTAAACTTAAGGGATATATTGACGAATATATTAATCTGTCACATTTGACATGATCAAATGTTTCTATAGCAACCTTTAAAAAAGTAGGCGCACCATAAACATGATTTTAAGCACGCTGCAGCGTGCGATAATCGTTGATTATGATGCATGCGTAATAAAAACAAATTTAACATACACAGTAAATCTCAAGACCGACACAATCTCCTATAAATGACATTATGATGGTCCCAACAGTATTTAATCACAAAACAAACAAAAAGCCAAAAGTCTATTTCATAGTTGATGGCTTGGTGCCCTTATAAAAGATTCAAAACAGTGGTCGGGTGTGTCAATGACTTTTACCTCTTTTTTTTAGTATTATGTATATTGTTTGACACCACTGTTAAGATCTCATTATAGGTTTTTAAAAAATATGTTTTGACTTTCTAGTGTGACGAACCAAGGGCCAGCACCTGATTTAGTTAAATTTGATTCTACAATTGTTTTAAAAATTTAATTTTAAATTGTTCCAAGAATTAAATTAAGTCTCGAAAAAAAACCATGGAGGAAACGTTCAAATAAAATAATAATTTTATTTTATAACAAGAATTAAAAACGAATTGAAGTTTAACTCTCACGAAGTAATGAGAGAATCGCGAATAAGGGTTTTAAAAGATTCAAAACAGTGGTCGGGTGTGTCAATGACTTTTACCTCTTTTTTTTTAGTATTATGTATATTGTTTGACACCACTGTTAAGATCTCATTATAGATTTTTAAAAAATATGTTTTGACTTTCTAGTGTGACGAACCAAGGGCCAGCACCTGATTTAGTTAAATTTGATTCTACAATTGTTTTAAAAATTTAATTTTAAATTGTTCCAAGAATTAAATTAAGTCTCGAAAAAAAACCATGGAGGAAACGTTCAAATAAAATAATAATTTTATTTTATAACAAGAATTAAAAACGAATTGAAGTTTAACTCTCACGAAGTAATGACAGAATCGCGAATAAGGGTTTTGCCGAAAAGCAACTAACACAACTTGGTTAAAAATAAAATCATTTACCAATGGAATATATTTCAATAAACGGCATGGTGTTTAACTTCACAAGATTCGAGAACCAATTTAAATCGGAGTTGACTTATACTTTTGTTTTTTGACTGCAGTATAACGCGAAACTAGATGAACTAACTAGAAAGAAGATCATCCGCGGTCGAACATTCTTACGCAGGTCCTCCAAACTTTGTTATAAAAAGAAAGCCATTGGCCAGGGGGCGTTTCCAATAAAAGAATTTCCAATCCCAGCCAATTGAAACGAAAGACAGAAAGTCATGACCTTAAAAGTTCAATTACCGCTTGTGAGCTAATTTCTGTAAGAAACCAAGTTTGGAAAAATGTTCCCTTTCAATTGTGTGCTCCCTTAAAAACGCAATCTTAAATAATGTTTTTAATATTTTAAAAACTCAAACTGATTTGGCCTACGTTCATTTAATTATATTAAATATACCTGAGAATAGAATTAAGTGCTGGAAAGAGGAATGAAGTTGTTGCAACCTAGGCGGAGAAATATGGGTAGTTGCCCAAGTGTCTAGGTAGGATACTTTCTACGAAATAGGGTGTCAACACACTGGTACTGCGAACCCGGTTACAGATAATGGACAGAAGGTGAAGAAAAGGCCGAATACACAGTAAGTAAAGGAATAGGGTAAATCGGCGTTCATTACACTAGCAAAGTCGGTTGAAACTGTGTGTATTAAGATGATAAAGGTACTTTTGCTCATGCAATTCATTATAGATCTTTCATTTATTATACCTTTGACTCAATCAAAAACAGACAACGTTGTTTGTCTTCATAATTAACTAGGGGCGTAGTGGAATTTTAATGCTTAAACCAAATACGTGTTTTACTACTGCATGTAGCTGCGTTGCCGTTACCCCCTATGAGCACAAAAATAGTGAGCTGCGTTTAAAGCGTCTTTGCTACTAGCAGATAAAGACAGCTTGCAAAATACATTCCCGACTTGTTGAAAAAGGCATCGGGTGTTTTCGTTAGATTGCGTCCCTTTTTACCTATGTCTTTACGGTGAGTAGGGATACTTGGATAGTTGTACGCCCGCCAACACCGGTGAAGGTTAATCGCGCGCAATCCGCTATGTTTTTGGCGACTTGGGCTATGGTATATTTAAGGGCGCGGCTTAACCTGTCTAAAGAGCTGTCTGTCTGTCTAAAAAGCTGCCTGTCTGTCTAAAAAGCTGTCTAAGCTGTCTGTCTAAAAAAGTTGCCTAAACAGACAGCTTTTTGGACAGGTTTAGGCAGCTTTTTAGACAGACAGACAGCTTTTTAGACAGGTTTAGACCATTTTTTTTTTAGAGACAGACAGCTCTTTAGACAGCTTTTCAGACAGACAGCTTTATAGACAGGTTAAACCACGCCCTAAAAAATATCATCGCCCAAGTCGCCGAAAATATGTGCGGGCAACCTCCACCAGCCTCCACCGGTGTTGGCGGGCGCCCAACTGTCCAAGTATCCCTACTACGGTGCAATGAATCGTTTGCAAGTGCTCTGGTGGTTCAGTGGTTAAGATGCTAGGCCTCTGGTTCGGTGTCCGGAGTTCGATTCCCTATGGTGTTTTTTTTATTTTCTTGAGGTTATATTTGTAAAAATTAAATTCTTGATTTTGGGCATGCCTTGGGTTAGTTTTGGTTCGTTGCGCCCCCGTAGCGAACGAAGCGAGCGGAGTGCTATGCGTGAAGTGTAATATTAGACATTCTAATGCAAACGTTACAAATGTAAACATTAAACGACGCACGTCAGGCGGTATTTGTAACGGGAATGTGTTTTGCAGGCCGTCTGTAACCGTTAGTGTCTTTGCTCTAATGCAGTGGTAGCAGAATTTATGTAAATTTAAATCAAATAATGTTATTTAGGGTTTAGTTAGCTGTTATAAGCTTTTGATTTCTATCTATATGCTTTTCGGTTAAGGTTTTTAATCTCGTTCCTCTTGAAATCCAATTAGTAACACTGACCCATACTAACAATTTATTACGGCCATTCGACACATTACACATATAGTTTTTCTGTACCAAATAATAGCCGTTTTCGACACTTGAAATTGGCACGATGCCAACTGAGTGACCGTCACGAACCTGAAAAACTTTAGAAAAAATTAAAGTTACAAGGGTATCTGCCACCGTTAAAAAAAAAGAAATCTGAAAATTAAAATGAATAATCATAAAATTAAAACGCCCAGAAAAGCTAATAATAAAACGTTTATGCACATGCTAATCTACGAATTAAAAACTTAAATTATTTGTACAAAAATCTGAATCTGTCACAACAATGTAGAACAACATAAAATTAATTGCAGCAGATCGTCACCCTTTTTAAATCACATTTTACAAAAGGGAGACATCGTGTTGTATGAATTCATTAAGACGGACTGGGATACAAAACTGTAGGCAGAACTCGGGAAAGAGGTGTATAAACAGTATTCATCAATAAAACATACGTAGAAAGATGGCAAATCCATTACGATTGAGGAGAGGGGATTGGGGAAAGCAGATATCTTCTCTTTTAATATAGAAACTGTCCGGGAAGTCATCTTCGACCATCCAAGATTCAAGAGGCAGAGAGAGCCGGATGATGACAGCCAATAGGCAGGGCTGGATCTCTGTTTATTTCTTTAAATTAATAAACATATATTTTTGAAATTATCTGATTTAAAAAGTAAATGACTCTAGACTGACGGACTTAACCCATCAAGAAATCAATACAAACCAGATGTGATTCAACTACAGGTGGTACTTTTACTTCAAACCGTGGGGTAAATGTGTTATTCTAATAGTAAATTATTTGTATACATCCAAGCAATCTCTATGATTTACGATAAAATAAATACGTAATAATGAAATTTTTCGCTATTTAAATACACGCGTGCCGTACTCATACGACGTGTATATTTAATGGTAAATAAGAGGTGGAAGTCCTAAAATTTTATGGTGGGAGGTCTGTTGCGGCTTGACTGTTAGCTGCATGATGACTTTGTTAATTGTTTAGTGCATATTTTCCTATTGTATAAATTGGATGAACTTGACGCTGCTTCTCTGGTTGGGAAATACGATCAATTGCCGTCGAACGACAAGGGCCGAGCTCGAACAAATCAACAGATCATCGATTTGGCATAAAAGTATTTAAATTATGGGAGCCTTGATTTTTTCATATATACTAAATTAAAAACCGATTTAGACGATTTATAACCTCAGCAACAATCTGTTGGAAAATCAGGCCAAGCAGTTCTGATTCTCATAAAACCATATGTTGGGAAAAATCATTGTCTTTTTATGAACAACTGGTATAATAGTCCAATGCTTTCTTTCGTCTTGTGCCAACAAAAAACATATGTTTGTGGAACTATATAAAAAAAAGGAAACATATGTCTAAAATAAACGAAGTATTGAAAAAGGGAGATATGTAGTTTCCGTCTAGTGGTCGAGTATCCCCAACCTTGTTTTGAAGTGGTGTGATAAGAAAGAAATTTATATGATTACAACACTTCAAAGTTATGAAATGTCCCTAGCTAAAACGGGAAAGAATCCAAATAAATCTGTGATGAAGCCTAAGTGCATCATAGAGTACAATCACAATGTGGGGAGTAGACCAGACTGATACGCTAATAAAAGAAATAAAATAAAATAAAAAAATGTAATAAAATAAAATACAATAAACCTATTGTAAAATAAATCAAAATAATATAAAATGAACTAAATAAGAAAAGTAAAATAACACTAAAATAAATTATAAAAAAAAATAAATATTGACTAAAATTGACATATTTATTTAGTGATGTTGAAATTTCAAAATCAGGTATTTCCTTCTTAAATAAGAGTGTTCTGAGCACTAGTGTCGTAAGGACACGTCAAATTGAAAATCTTGCGTACAGGGGATATTATACTATTTAAAACAGGTATGCGTACTGAAAAGGTTAAATTAAAAGGTTGAACTAATTAATAGACTTTGGGTTAGTTAGACTAACCTTATCCAACACAACTTAAAATGAAAACCCTTGAAAAAGTAATTCGTTTTTAAAGAAGCGTATATTACTTACTATCTATACGATTATTCAGTTATCAAGTTGACAAAAAGTAGATTAGGAAACGAACGGTAAATTACTTACAAAATAATCCATACCGTATTAGTATACTTCCACAATACTGTAGGAATGTGAACATACTTTAAATGAGCCAAATCTCTTGCACATCTTTCTCCATTCAAACCTTCATTGACAAAATCTAATTCCTGCTTTAATGCGTCCACAAAGTCATTTAGAATCCAGGTAAAGTCGACTTTTGGATGCAACCATGCACCGATTCTTAATAAGATATTGATGATCATAACATCACTATTAAGACGTTTTTGGAGGTCATTGTACTGAACTTTTACGGCAACGGTCTCTCCCTCTTTAGTAGTAGCCTTAAATACCTAAAAATGAAGACATCATTTACATGGTGCATCAACGAAGATGAGGTGACCACCTATCACCCCTGAATGTCGAAAAAGGGAGAGTAGGTGTGCTGTGCAAAATATAAATTTTAACGGATAACCCGTAAACTTGTAAGATATTTAAGGTACTTTCTAAAAGTAAAAAATCTGCCTAGAAGTATTATAAGTGATATTTCTTAGATCGATTTATATAATATCCGGTACCCGGTGTAGAATTGATGTATCCACCTCTACGAAGTCGAGCAACGTGTGGCCTAGACATGAACTGACTGGTTGAGCCAGTGTTGTCACTACCAATTTATTTTTTCGGTAGAAAGCTTGATCAAAAGTCGGTAGAAATCGGGATTTATAGTTAAGATGTGTTTTTAGTAAAACATACTAAAATAATTGTTTCTTGGGGAATAATAGTTGATGTTCTGAATCAGAAATAAAAAAAACACGTAGAACAAAACTTTAATAAATACAATATAATTAATTAACATTAACGAATATTATTTCCCGTTGATATCGAACGGAAGCAGGAAACCACAAAAATAGGTCACACGCGATCACACGTAGTGAAAAGAGATTTTATACGAGGTTGCCCAAAATAATACGTTACCATTCATTTCATGTTTTTTACTTATTCTCGATATTTTTTCTATTACCTGAAGCTTAATCACCACTCATATAGGCCTTTCGGGCCATTTCACCCCTCTACACACCTAACTTTACAACAAAACTTTTTATTTTTTATTTCTCTTTTAACCCCTGTATTATTAGCCCAAGTCGACGATGTTTGCCACTGCGTCAACTCTCTCTCACACCCCATAGGTTTTATCGTCTATCCTTTGTCACATCCTTCCTGCCCTCTGGCTGGGAACGCGACGACAACTCATCGCACACATGATGACGCTAGGCCACAGTTTATACCGTACCCGAATGACGGTATAAACTGTGGCTAGGCTATCATTTTCAAATTAAATCGAAGGAGAGCTCTGGTAGTGCAGTGGTATGCGCGCCATTTCTTTGTCCTAATAGTTGCAGGTTCGATCCCCATAAGACTCCAAGACTTTTATTAATTTAGGTATTACATTATTCCGAGGATGGTCCTGCAACGTCAGAAGAGGATTTATATTATGGCTTTGAAATATTGCGGATGTGCAGCGAAAGATGATGATGATTCAGGTTAACGCCTGCGCCAAGCATAGAGAGACCACGTGGACGATAATGCCAAGTGACATTTGAAGTAGTAAAAAATGACGGTTGACAGATGACATTTGACAGATGACGTAATAAAAAATGGCTGTTGACAGATGACATTTAACGTGCCACGCCCCGCCTGTGATCCAAGTGCTCCTACTACTCTCGCTCAGCCAAATGACCACCAGAGGTCATAGGTAAAAGGTGTAACAGATAATAATACGTCATCCATGACAGGTAAGTGACCGGTGTCCCAGGTGCTTGGGTGCCATCGATCGGTCGCGTGCCAGATCAGATAGGTGAGTTAGGTGACAGGTGTGCTGATAAGACAGCGGCCTTCGAAATTCAAGTACCCCCATACCGAGAAATTCCCACGGCTTTCAAAATTTTCCCAGACTCAAGCCATACCTACTGTCATTATTTATACTCATAGTGTCACAGGTGTTGTGGTGTCATGCCTGTGATCCCGACTTGAAATTGCTACCTGGCTCTCACTGGCCTATCATTATTTATTGAAAATGTAAAGTGCTTCAAGGAAAATACCGGGTGTAAAAATAAGCGTATCTCTTTATCTTACTTATTGTTCAAAAACAATTTGAACACTTTCTCAAATCTAACGATTTAGTTTTGTATAATTAACATTCACTATTACACTGTGCTCGCATTCCAAAGAAACCTTAAAAACCTCGGCGTACAGTGGCTTTATAGAGGACAGTGACGACAATGTTTCGTCAACGCGCTGATTGGCTGCGCCATTTTGGAGCAAATTTAGTTTGTTTTCGTATGCTGCTGTGGATAATTTCTTGTGATTTATAGCGATCTTATGCGTTTTTCTAGTAATTTTTTTGCTGATTATTAAAGCTTTGTGTATAGTTTCGATATATCCAATTAGACATTAAAGTTATATTACGTTTTAAAGTGTAGATTTGCTGCTTTCGTAGGTACCAAGGTAGGTAAATAAGTGGTATTTTAAAGTAGATTATCTATAAGATTTAGTCAGAAGTAGGCTTTTACATACCCTGCAGGCCTCCTACAGGCCCACCAATGCATTATAATACTAAATGTAGTGATTTTAAAAAAACGTGGGCATGTAAAGTTGAAGGGTGATTGTTTCACGAGTTTTTTTTTTGTCACACCAAAGACTATTGTTATATTCTACTCCTTGTATTTATATGAATGTAGTAGATTGCAGGTGCATGCCGTGTTTTATATACAAGGTTATATTAGGCTTTTTTTTACCAGCTGAATATTGTATTATCAGAGTATAACAAACCAACACTCTGGTATTATTCTACTTTGAAACACTTAGTTACAGTATAAGTAAACAAGTTGTCAGTGTCATTAACTTTGTGATCACGATCACAGTCGAAATGTACTTTAGTCCCTTAGGATTAAATGAACCCTTTTAGTCCTGGAAGTACAAAAAATACTTTAACGTCTATATCATTCCATGTTTAACATCATATAGTTACTGTTATGTAGTTATTAGGGCCTGGTTGTAAAATAGAGGCTTAAACTCAGCTTATTTGAACTACGACTGGTGGTTGAACTCCTTTATACATTGCTGTCAAATTAGATCATTTTATCTGCAATGTATTTTAAATGAAATTCTTCAACCACCAGTCTTGGTTTAGCTGACTCGAGCTTAGTCAGCATCATACAACACAGTCTAAGTAACATGTTCATCAAATGTCATTCCTCAATTTGCTTAATTAAGTGATGTGTACATTACAATGTAGTAACGGATTATCTTTTCTTGCAGATTCATTTTGCACCAGGCATGTGGGAGGAATAAATATGAGATAAGAAGTTAAAGCCAAATGCTATCCCAATCATATTTTCCATTTACAAACCCAACGCGGAAAAAAAGGCTTCTACAAAGTGTAAATTTGCCTTGAAATCTTCAGATTCCATATCGAGGCCTTCTTCCGAGCAAACTGAGAAGTCAAGAATGGATTGGATTTTTTACCATGCACATATTTTATTTTTTTGTAGAAATGGAAAATAGATAGTAATCACAGAATCTTGTCATAATATGAGTCAAAAAATAATTAGTAGATATGTAGTATTTCAATAACACACATATGCTAGTAAATCCTTGAAAAAACTATTTGTATTACAAAATTTAATTCAAGGAACTACAGCTTTTTCCATGTTTAAGGTTCTTTATTTAGCTTTTGTCAATATCCAGAGGTGTATTCCTGTTTTGTATTGTTTTAAATATATTAGGTAATATATGTATATTTTATTTTAGATTTTTTTTTATTGTTACCGTTTAGCTTAAACCTTTATCGACAGGAGATCGAAGTAAGTTATTCAAACAACGTTGAGTAAAATGAATATGTTTATTTTAGATGAAATACAGGTTTTTCAAATAGTGTACCTACTTTATTTCCCAACATTACATGAAATGAACTTCTGTTCGTAGTCAATGTCCATAAAAATCATAATGAATTTTTCATTATTCAGAATCCATTCTTTGACAGCATCCTTATTAAATCTGATTTTTCCCTCTAGTCAAGGCTGAAAATTGAAATAAGCTTTTATATTATTTGTGTTGATTATAAATAAATAAGATGTTTTTAACATGAACAAGTCTTAAATCTAGACATGATTTGATGGCATTGTCCATATACCTATTTGCTTTAAAGAAAAGTTTTCTTGCATCCACTGCTGTATAAACTGGATACCTGCTTCGCCGCTTCATATGTATTGTGCCTCTCAGTCTCAAAACATTTTTTTGGGAAGGTATTTAAATATGGACCTAAAAATTACATTTACTATTTATAACATCACCTTGCTGAAAGATACCACAAATAATGAAGAAAGTACTAAAATTTCATGACGTGAACACAGACGACCATTCTGATTATCACATTAAAACGTTATTAATAATAAAAACAAATAATTATTTATATTTACATACCAGTCTGTCACAATCTTGACTCATAACCCCACTTACATTGTCAATTCAGCTCATAAGTGTCTAATTTCGGTTGAGTTTCTGTCTCTTTCTGTACTACGCTCAAAAAGAGTCGGAAACATGTTCCTTGCCGCTTTTACATGCGGGATTTTCAAATGCTAGTATAATACTTTCAATTATTTTGCTTGTTAATTTCGTGAAAATTATTAAAGTTTTATTAGCTAAGGGTCCGGTTAACATATTCCTACCAATATAATACCTCAGTCGCTCTATTTTGTTAGCTTCTTGCTAAAAAAATGCAAAAAACGCGAAACTTCCATATAACCTTTAAGAAAATTTGCTCCAAAATGGCGGCCGTGGTCTATTGTCGTCACTGTCCTGTATAAAGCCACTGTACCTTGGCGATACTCGTAGCGCCATCTCTTGTTCCAACGTTTATCCACTGCATCAGCGAGTTTAGGAAGCTAAAAGCAAAGAGACCTCGAAAGACATCTGACCAATCACAGCGCTTTCTACAGAAAAGCCGCTGTACCGCGGCGTACAGTGGCTTTATACAGGACAGTGACGACAATGTTTCGTCAACGCGCTGATTGGCTGCGCCATTTTGGAGCAAATTTAGTTTGTTTTCATATGTGACTGTGGATAACTTCTTGTGATTTATAGCGATTTTATGCGTTTTTCTAGTGACTTTTTTGCTGACTATTAAACCTGTGTGTGTAGTTTCGGTATATCCAATTAGACATTAAAGTTATATTACGTTTTAAAGCGTAGTTTTGCTGCTTTCGTAGGTACCAAGGTAGGTAAACAAGTGATATTTTAAAGTAGATTATCTATAAGATTTAGTCAGACGTAGGCTTTTACATGCCCTGCAGGCCTTCTACAGGCCCACCAATACAATATTATCCTATATGTAGTGATTTAAAAAAATCGTGGGCATGTAAAGTTGAAGGGTGATTGTTTCACGAGTATTTTTTGTCACACCAAAGACTGTTGTTATATTCTACTCTTTGTATTTATAAGAATGTAGTATATTGCAGCTGCATGCCTTTTTTGATATAAAATGTTATATTAGGCTTTTCTTTACCAGTTGAATATTGTATTGTTCTACTTTGAAACACTTAGTTACAGTATAAGTAAACAAGTTGTCAGTGTCGATAACTTTGTGATCACGATCACAGTCCAAATGTACTTCAGTCCCTTAGGATTAAATTAACCATTTTAGTCCTGGAAGTACAAAAAATACTTTAACATTTATAACATTCCATGTTTAACATCATATACGTAGTTACTGTTATGTAGTTAGTAGGGCCTGGTTGTAAAATAGAGGCTTGCTTAAACTCAGCTTATTTGAAATACGACTGGTGGTTGAACTCCTTAATACATTGCTGTCAAATTAGATCATTTATCTGCAATGTATTTTAAATGGGATTCTTCAACCACCAGTCTTGGTTTAGCTGACTCGAGCTTAGCCAGCATCGTACAACACAGTCTAAGTAACATGTTCGTCAAATGTCATGCCTCAATTTGCATAATTAAGTGATGTGTACATTACAATGTAGTAACGGATTATTTTTTCTTGCAGGTTCATTTTGCACCAGGCATGTGGGAGGAAAAAAGATGAGATAAGAAGTTAAAGCCAAATGCTATCCCAACCATATTTTCCATTTCCAAAACCAATGTGGAAAGAAAGGCTTCTACAAAGCGTGAATTTGCCTTGAAATCTCATCAAATTCCATATCGAGGCTTTTTTCCGAGCAAACTGAGGAGTCAAGAATGGATTGGATTTTTTACCATGAACGCATGATTAATTTTTTTGGTAGAAATGGAAAATTGATAGTACAGTTATCACAGAACCTTGTCATAATATGAGTCAAAAAATAATTAGTAGATATGTAGTATTTAAAAAAATTAGTTAACAAGAGAAAAAGTAAAGTAGTGCAAAAATATGCTAGTAAATCGTTGAAAAAAACTATTTGTATTAAAAATTTCAATTCGAGAAACTACAGTTTTTTCCATGTTTAAGGTTCTTTATTTAGCTTTTGTTAATAACCGGAGGTGTATTCCTGTTTTGTATTGTTTTAAATATATTAGTTAATATATGCATATTTTATTTAAGATTTTTTTTATTGTTGCCGTTTAGCTTAAAGCTTTATCGACAAGAAAGAAGAGATCGAAGTAAGTTAATCAAACAACGTTGAGTAAAATTAATATATTTATTTTAGATCAAATTCAGGTTTGTCAAATAGTGTACCTACTTTATTTCCTAACACTACATGAAATGAACTTCTGTTCGTAGTCAACATCCATAAAATTCATAATGAATTTTTCATTATTCAGGATCCATTTTTTGATAGCATCCTTATTAAATCTGATTTTTCTCTCTGGTCAAAGCTGAAAATT
Organism: Pissodes strobi; assembly: GCA_016904865.1. Taxonomy (NCBI): domain Eukaryota; kingdom Metazoa; phylum Arthropoda; class Insecta; order Coleoptera; family Curculionidae; genus Pissodes; species Pissodes strobi. The sequence continues at coordinate 188,217 of MU182469.1, read as the reverse complement.
GAAATAAGCTTTTATATTCTTTGTGTTGATTATAAATAAATAAGATGCTTTTAACATGAACAAGTCTTAATCTAGACATGATTTTATGGCAGCAGCTTTATTTTTAAACTGATCAATTCTGTTGAAAATTTGTTGAAGCTTTGTTTAGACAATGACGGAAGTATACATCGTGTCATCTTGTTTAAATATTATGCTTTGCTTGTCCATCCATATACCTATTTGCTCTAAAGAAATGTGCTCTTTCTTGCATCAACTGCTGTATAAACTGCATACCTGCTTCGCTGCTTCGTATTATATATTGTTCCTTTCAAAACATTTTTTTGGGAAGGTTCCTAATTCAAATATGGACCTAAAAATTACATTTACTATAACATCACCTTGCTGAAAGATACCACATATCATGGAGAAATTACTAAAATTTCACAGACGACCATTCTGATTATCACACTAAAACGTTATTATTAATAAAAAACAAATATTTATTTATATATATTTACGTACCAATCTGTCACAATCTTGAGTCATCATAACCCCACTTACATTGTCCATTCAGCTGATAAGTGTCTAGTTTCGGTTGAGTTTCTGTCCCTTTCTGTACTACGGTCAAAAAGAGTCGGAAACATGTTCCTTGCCGCTTATACATGCGGGATTTTCAAATGCTAGTATAATACTTTCAATTATTTTGCTAGTTAATTTCGTGAAAATTATTAAAGTTTTGTTAGGTAAGGGTCCGGTTAACATATTCCTACCATTATAATACTTCAGTCGCTTTATTTTGTTAGCTTCTTGCTAAGAAAATGCAAAAAACGCGAAACTTCCATATAAGCTTTAAGAAAATTTGCTCCAAAATGGCGGTCCTGGTCTATTGTCGTCACTGTCCTGTATAAAGCCACTGTACCGCGGCGATATTCGTAGCGCCATCTGTTGTAACAACGTTCACTCATCTGCACTCGGCAGCTCGATACAAGAGAAGCAGTCCTGCATCCAACCGCTTAAGTTGCAAACCAATCACCTCAATGTATTTCAAACCGCAAGGCCGTATCAGTTACACCATGCAGGAACACATTCGGACATTCGGCTCACTGAGCTTTCACAAGCGTTTAACGGAGGTAATCAAGTTAGCTTCTAAATTTCCGATCTTTAACAATCGAATTTTATAAAAACTAGTTAACGTATTTTGACCGGATCTCTGTTAAAATTGATAAGTTTATTTTAGACAATCCCTGACGTTAAGTTTTATATAACTTCTCAGTATTTACATTATTTGCCCATTTCTATTTCCGGAGGATGTAGATTATCTCGCCAGAAGGAGCGGTGATGACTCCTTCGAGTTGATCTAGTTCCCACGTTCTAGAATTCAGTAGCATCTTGAACCCCAACCAAATAGCCGCGCTGAAGCGCGCTCTCGCTGGCATGGTCGGCCATCGGCCATGCCAGGCAGGTTTCACGTGTTGTTTCACATTGCGACAGTTCGTCGTCGTTGTCTCAAGCCTACAAGTAAAGGTATTTATTGGCACACAGCCATCTCTCTCAGTCAGTATGACGCTGCACCATCGCTGTACTAGCGTCCCCATCGAAATCGCCCATGGGGGTTCTCACAATCGAGTCTTGTCTCGAGCCCCAAGTAAGTAAACTCACATGTTTACAATTACTCTCTCACAAGTATGACGCTGTACCATCGCTGTGCTACCGTCCTCATGAAAATCGCCAATGGGGCTTCTCATAATCGAGTCTTGTCTCGAGCCCCAAGTAAGTAAACACACACGTTTAAAATCACAAACTCTCAACATTCTCTAACGCTGTACCGTCGCTGTACTAGCGTCCCCATTGGTCTTGTCCATGGGGGTTCAATATTCAACATGCTTTATCAGAGTATAATATCGTTTTGTTATGCTCTGGCCTTATTCTAATATAAGGATTACCCGGCACCTTGTCTGCCAATATTCTCAAGATCTCACAAAGGCTATTTCCTCTACATCGATCTCAGCTTACCTATGCGACCTGCATAGCGTGTTTTAGTAATCATTTATGCGTGTACCAAAAAACCGCATTTCACAAAGGCATCCATGTCATCCACTACATTCATCTCAAACCACTACATTCAAGTCATCCTTATTTGCAAGAAATTGTATTACATTCTATATAGAAGCTACAACAGAGACTTAGTAAGTGCTTTAGGTAACTTTCCCTGTGCTGGAAGATAAACTGCTGAGCGATTGAACGTTGTTCGTCAACTTGAATATTGTGGATATAGTAGCTTATAGGTGGACATTAAGGTAATATTTATCCTGTTATTATTGCTTGTATATTGCTGTATTTCATCTCAAAGTTATATCAGCTAACCGAGCTCATACGTAGCAGTTCCGCAGGAACTTTAATGAGCATTTAAGTGTATATAGCAGCAAGATAGTGTTTATAATCATATACTTGTTTAGGTTTACAACAGTTTATGCAATGCTTTAGCTTTTAAGAGTATTATTGTTGTAATACTCTGCAAAGTCAATACTTTGCATCGACTGATATTATTCTTATCGTAGCACTGACTACGTACAATGATTTAATGTTTATATTTTGTTTATTTATGAGCTTCCAGTTATTTCCAGGGAAAACAACTAATTAAAATATTCATATAATGCTAAAGGTCTTTGTTTTATTTACAAATTCACTTTAGAACTAGCCCTATGGTAAATTTTAGTGCCTTTGAGCATTCTCTGTTTGTTTAGAAAATCGACCAAGATCGAATCTGAAACACTTATATATAATGGGCCCAATCATAGAGGTGGCGTGAATTGAATATAGTCCAATTATTTACAACTTACGTTTACAATTTTCATCGATCAATGCTAACAGGTCTAGTTTGATTACTGCCGTAACAGATGCGGAATATCGTTGCAGAGTCGTGTCTGCTTATCTTGTGAAGGGTTGGAGTCTGCTTACTGTCGTAACAGATGCGATACCTCGTTAAAGACTCGTCTGCTTACTACCGTAAGAGACGGGAGGTCTCGTTAAATAGTTGAACACTTAGTTCATAGATAAAACACTAAGTTGGTTACCTAATAAGCGATACTGTAGGTTGCTCCAATATATACTCGTTGCCTGTGGATGCTATCTTTACGTTGACGTATTTACACCTACAAGGTGTAGCGGTTCAGCCTGTTAGCATATCGCGTATTTATGCGGGCACTGGGTGAAATAATATATTAATCTATGATTTTGGCTATTTAAAAAGACACTACTTGCATGAGTGTACTAACTTTCCCGAAAACTACAACCTCCGCACACGCACCGCTCGTTGAGTGGTAAAGGATTTTCCTTTTGTGTGTGTGCCGAACATAAAAAAAACTTTCCGTTGACAATAGTATAGTATAAAAGTCATCTTACACAGCATAATAGGTGTCAATTTGTACATACTTGCGCTATACTGGCGGCTGCTATTGGGTTAATATCAAAGGTTTCAAATAATTCTTCTGGCGTTTGGCCAAAGTCCTCTTTGAACACTTGGTAAAGTTCGTCCTTATTCCTAGATAAACATTTGTCCTGAAATATGAGAATTAAGTACAGATAATGTTACAATGGATATAAAATGTATATACATATAGCTATATAAACACTTGCATATATATTTCTATTTACCTTTGGAATATTTTCAGAATTTAAAATAATTTTACATGATGTGTATGTATTGTTGTGTTTTGGGATGGAGGGACGGCTTATTACATATTTTTCCCATATTAGTACATTTTTATTATCTGCTTTTAAATATAATAAAATGCAATTTTTTATTTATTTGAGTTATAACATATATTTAAATTTACGTTTAGTTATGCAAGCTTAGTAATAAATAGTATGGCAAAGAAAGAATTAATCGTGGCGCAATTAAGTGAGGACCAATACAGTACAGTACAGTAGTTAAGCAGATTGAATTCAGATATTAATGTCGCTCAAAAATTACTTCGAACTTCTAGAGACTATTACAAATGATTTTTCTTCAAACTAAAAGCTTGCAAACAACAGAGCAAAAAATCGACTCAGAGATGGAGATATACGAGATATTGTAGGCGAATTAGGTATTAGTAAAAATACAATACGGTGGGCTAAAATTAAATTTGCGGATACTGGAAGTATTGTCACAGCTTATATAATATAAGCTGTGGTATTGTGAGAAAAACAGGTTTAGGCCGCTCAAGATAGGGAAAAAATAACTTTCTACGAGAACATCCATTAAGAAGAAACGAATTCTCCAGATTCAGTCAATTATTGCTCATTGTAGATTTTGGGTTAAAATATAAGAAATAAATTAACAGAAATGGTTAGGATTTGCACAAGACTATGTAAATAAAAAAAAAATGCATGAAAAAGGTTAATTTTTCAGATGAGAAAAATGTTAAATCGTATAATAGCGGAAGTCCAACTAATGTGACCGTTTTTATGTGAATGCTTAGGTCTGGATTAGTGCTAGAGGGCAGGGTTTGCGAAATAGTGCAGAAAAGTATACTCTAATATCCAAATACCCCAAAAGTTATGCTATCAAGGGTTAGAGAATTAGAGAGTATTTATGTTTTAATATGATAATACGCCAATTCATCGAGTTTGAACAACCTAAGAGTATATTGGATGTTAATTAATGCCATGGAGATATTTCAGGGATGATAGCTCTCCACAAAATGAGAAAAAAATGCCAATATATAGATAGACAGAAAGGCGTTATTTTCGTTATACAAAGTGATAAAGTTTCAATTTTTTTCCTCGAAAAAAATTGTACAACTGAAAATCGGGCGTTAAATTTTGATTAATAACCTGCAATTTTATCTTTCGGAACTTTTTTTTGACGCACCGTGTATGAATTCTGATACAAATTTAAACTATCTGTTATTTCTCTAGCTTTTTAGTGTCTCGCATTATTCTTGTATGGGTCACCGTTTGCGATTTGATGATTTGTTTGCAAAAATATACATAGATTCAAATTAAGCGCAGACGAAGTAAAAAGTGAAAAACTGTTGTTATTTACATTATTTACGGAATTACTTATATTTTTATTTTAAATCAACCGCTAGGGTAATAAACAGTGGTAAGAAATTATTACCATCGAATTAAAAACAAAACTATAAAAACTGTTGAAAATGTCCGTCTCTTGCAAAAATACAAGACTCAAGTCTTGGCCTCGTGGAATGGTGGACTCTGTCAAATATCGCAGAACTATTGGGAATGATGTTGCATGAAGCTATTATTCTGAAATTTGAGAAATTGACGACAATGTTGCCCGATTAGCCTTGCTGCCAGAAAAAATGGTCCTATTAAATAATATCCAATAATGCCGGCCCAAACATTTATTGAAAGTCGCCCCTGGTAATTATTTCACGTACCGAATGCGGATTTTCTTCTGGCCAAAAATGATTGTTATGAAAATTACCGATAGTACTTCTTGAGAAATTTGCTTCATCGCTAAATAAAATCACGTTTCCAAATAACGGATTTTAGGGTAACATTAAAGTGACCATAATTCTAACATCTCAATGCAGGACGTTACATAATTGTGAAAATAAGTGGCAATTTTTGTTTGTTTTAGCACCATCGCCATTTTATCAAAAAAATAATAACAGGGTTACTGATAGGCGAATTTTGGACTGGATTGGGGTTTGTCGCACTATCTAGGAATGGGCAAAATTAGTAATAGGTTCAAACACAATTTTTAAAAATGCACTAGGAGAGATTAATTTTTCTACTAAAAACCCGCTAGAATTTTACTACTTAAACGCAGATATTTTATTTTTAATCATCCACACGATTCTTCCCGCCTGACGAGTCCTGTGCTTGCGCGCGCATCACAATGTTTGTTTACATTTACATTTGTATTTTTTTTCACTCATACAATGCCCTCCACTCGCTCCAGGGTGCAACCAAACAAAACTAACCCAAGGCATGCCCAGAATAAATAAAAATTTTTTTTTTTACATAACCTTTAAAAAAATATGTCTAGCCACTGAAATCGAACCCAGGCCGTTGTATCACATGCCGAGGATCTAACCACTGCGCCATGAAACCCGCTGAAAGCAATTCCGTTCCCTGGACCATAAAGACATATATTTGTCAGAAATGTGTTTATGATGCGCGCACAACCCCAGAACTCGTCAAGCGGTAGGACTCACTTAGATTGGGTTAGTTTCTGCTACTTGAACGGACAAAATTAATTAATCAATAATCAATAAATTTGGCCAACAATTATTGGTAAATCCCCTATTACTTTACTGAACTCTAACCTCTAAAAACTGTGCTCCTCAGGCACCACTTGTACCTTTGTCGTTTACTACTAAACTCCCCCCAAAACGCGCAAAAGGATCGCCCACGGCGCGAGGTGCCCATCGCGTCGCCGATAGTCAATCACGGTGAAAACGAAAAATGAGGTCAGGTATTAATATTAAAATGCCCTACAATTTTCGCGCTCAAATTTAAATATCAGTATTTTTCCGTGGACATATTATGAAATTTTTAAAACGTTAGGTGATGTTACATGCATTTTTGATTGGGCATTTTCTACTAAAAAATCCACTAGCCACTAGACCCATATTTTGTCCACTAGAACACTTTCAAATTCTACCAGATCTAGTAGAATTTCTACCAAGTTGGCAGCACACTGATATTTAAGATTTTTTTTCCATTAATATAGTAGAGTATAAACAATTAGCTAATTTTCTAGTCATTTTGTGCATACCGCATACCACAAAAGAGAATTGCAGGACATTTTGCAGGACGCTTGCTTTCTCTGGACGGAGTCTATGAATGCTTGACTGTCCTGCTCAATGCAGGACGTCTGGTCACTTTAGGTAACATTTGTAGGAACCACTGCTAAAAATTTAAACGTAGTGGAAAGTTTGGATGTAGTAAAGATATATTAAGTTGTCTACCAATTTTTTGAGACAAGCACAAATGAAATGTTAGGTGTTGCTGCAATTTTTCTAGAACTGGTAACAGGGTCATTTTCTGCTACAATGAGGACCGCTTTTTGACTTCAGGAGTCCCAACCGTTCCATACTTTTGGGGGAAGAGTGCGTTCAGAAACATGTAAAGACGTTACAAAATATGGGTGCGTTCAGTAATCATATACGCGATTCTATGAGTGCGAAATACAGTTCTTCCCATCTCAGCTCCAAGTTCCCCAGCATAACATCCGGACGCCACTTTTCTCGCAAGGTTGGTAATATGAGCCGCAAACCTGAGCTGACAGTCAATAGTAATTCCAAGAAACTTAGAATATTATGTAACGCTCATTTGCATTTTTTTGCGTTAATAATTTTTTTCTCGAAAACGGCTCCGAGTGAAAATATGGACTTTGGCAGGTTTTTAGGTAACATTTAGATTAGTCCGACAGTCACTTATTTTTGGCGATCCGATTTTCAATTCCCGAATTATTACGTCACATGTGCGATTTTTTAAAATTTTGTTTTGATGTACGATAACTGTCAAAAAAACTAATTAATTTTGACAGAATTTTCTGGATCCGTTTCTTTCAACGGTCTTCCTAACCCTATTGAAATTGGCGAGAAACGGAAAATGGCGAGTATATTTTTAAAAAAGAGGTCACTTTGAGTCGGTCTACCGCCGAAAAAGTAGCGACGGTAGACGATAGTTCGATAAGAAACTTAGAGGAGAAAAACTCTCTGAACGCTTCTCTGCTTCGTAAATGTCGAAAAAATTGACTTTTGAGGGAAAATGTAAAAACATCGAGTTTTTATTTTTTTTTATCGAAAAATAGTTTTTGTATAAAAAAAATCGATTACTTAACCAGAATTCACGCAAGAAATCGTATAAGAAGACACTTTACAAATGATGATTTTCATACAGGGTAGCTAGTCGAATTTAAACTTCTCGCAATTTCGAGTTTTGACACGACACGTCACCACATATGTTGTTACTGAAAAACCGAATAATTTGGAGTAAATTCTCGCCTTTTGAAGTATTCACTTGATGATCTTAAGTACACACACCGTTTTTTTATATTTCCAGATTAATTATTTCGCCTACACTTAATTTGCATGGATGGATATTTTTGCAAATAAATCGAAACGGTGACAGGTACGAGAATAATGCAAGATACAAAAAAGATACAATAGTAAGTGATCGACGATTTTGACACTTTGGTGTAGAGATTTTTAGATAATAAATGTACCAAATATGAAATAGTTATCTCAGGACATACGGAAGAAAAACGCAAAATACGAGAAAAAAATGACGAAAATTATGCGTTTCTGACCACGTATATATTGGAATTTTTTTCTTACTTTGTCGAGTACTATTGCCTCCTGAAATATCTGCGTGACATTAATTAACGAAGCAGAAAATTAAATTAGGGCTCTTTGAAGGCCATGACAATTGTGATCTTCGAGGGTTCTGATCTTCGCCCGATAGAAAATGTTTGAGGTAAAATGACCAAAATGATGATGTATCAACATGACTTTCAATCAAGTAATCAGTTGCTACAGCTAGATGAGAGAATAAATAAAACATAGGGTTAAATTGGGTTAGTTATTAGGAATGCCCCGACCGTTACAAAGAATAATTGATAATAACTCTTAACAAATTAACTAAATATTAAAATTAAAAACTCTTACGTCATCTGTTGCTTATATATTTTCTAGTTGTGAATATCTTGTTAATATTTTATATGAATAAAACATTTTAGGATCAAAAATATTCTTAGTTTTACTAATATGAAGAAGCATAAAATCGTTGCAACAAAGCATAATTAAGTCAGTTTGAAATCACAGTAACAATTACTGAGCTTGTATTATTTTTATCGCATAAGAGGTCCACGGTAACGATAATCTTTATAAGATAAAAGATAAACCGTATTATCTTATAAGACGTTGCCCGTACCACATCAGAGGGGTTCTGAATGAGTTGCGCGCGCATCATATTGTTGACAATATCTAATATTACACTTCACGCATGGCCCTCCGCTCGCTTTGCTCGCTACGGGGGCGTCCAAAATGACGAAAAAAAAATGAGCGAGTCTGCTAGTACTTGAGACACTGATGTGTAAACATATCCTATATCGATATCGGTTGTGTAATTTAATGTATTGCTTCAATAGCTTTTAACTGGATAATTTTTTAAGCCCTTGGTATTTTGTATGCTTTACAAATATTTGAGAAGCCCTCGTAAAGAGTATATTTGATTTTTGTGACGCCTGAATATAGGCAACCAATTATTTGGAATTGGTTGCCAATAGTCTGGCGTTAGAAAGAACACGTTTTACAAGAAAACCCTGAAGTAGCTGCGCACTAATCACTGCGCATGGGTTACGATGTCACACCCCCTTACACACTTCCGTCCATTTTCCCGAGATTTACCCTCATACCGCCGCGTAAGATATTTACACATCAAAAACTTTTTACTCATAATATTAAAAATAAAAAAACACCTCTTGCCGCTGGAATCAAACCCGGGCCGCCGTATCGCAGACTCAGCATGATCTGAGCTATGGCACAAACAATATAATATTGTTTGTGGCTATGGGCCAGTTGACAACAATTCGCTAGACCCTAAAGATATGGTGTTTGTCAACAATGTAATGCGCGCGCAACTCTGAAGCCTTCTGATGTGGTACGGGAAGCATATTCATAAGTTACCGATGAAACAAATGGGTATCAGAAGGTTTATCCTGCAACAAAGGATTTTTCCTTAGTCTCTTGAGTTTTCTCACGTGCGTTGTAATTATGTTTTTTCGTCATTGTGTACAGGTAATTCGTGGGCCATTTATGTTAGTAACCTTGGCCTTTTGGAAACAGGATGGTAACCCAAAAGAATAATCACATCCTAACTGAACTGCTTAACCTTAGCATAGAAAAAGTAAACAACTCGTACGATGAATACGAAAAATTATATGAAAAACCATCCCAAAAGGGAAAAACGTGGTTTAATTATTTTGTTCGGCTCTAGCATTACGTTTACTACAGGAAATTTAGACAACGAAGAATTAACGAATTAAGTAGTTGGAAACACTGCAAATAAATTCGAGAATATCGTTAAATTAATAAATGGAAACTAAGAAAATTGAAAAGAAAATATCTCGTTTCAAAGAAACTTTAGATATATCTACTTCTTCTAATTCAGAACCATCTTTTACAAATAAGCAAACTTCGTGATATACTAAAAATATGGGAAATAACTATTTTCTTCCCACACTCGAATACCTTAAATATAGAACTCTTTTCAGTAAACAAAGTGCATAATATATTTACAATATTTACATTTTAATTATGTCTCTAAGAAACCTTTTCCTATACGGCATTTATCCGACTTAATTGCATTATGCCCTACCAAATTTATGATTTATAACGAAATGGTAATCGTACTAATTGTTGACAAACACCATATCTTTAGGTAGTATCTATTCGATACCCAATGAAGCTAACCAATTACTTCTAGTACCTAGCCATTTCTATTGTAATCACACTTGGTACGCTAATTGGAAGCCGACGCTGTCCCGTTGGATATGCCAGGACATAATACCAAATAGTTGCACTTTGCATAACACCAGATGCACTGCAGCCACCACATCAAACAACTACCAAGCCTATCAATTAACCGAAAAGAGAAATCTGTTGATTTGCACGAGACAGAAGAAAGACATATACGAAAATTGCCAACAGCTACTGCGAGAAGAATTACATGGTTGCAATCTGCTACTCACTCCTTTTGAATTAATTATTGATGGAAGATAATTCAACCCAGAGAGCACTTGGCTAGAAGCTAGCAATCTAACTGTTCTAAACAGCAGCCTTCATGTGACCTTCAAAACACTGCATCTCAAACGACCTGAAAATGTAATGAAGACAAGTTTCAACCCTTAGATCTGGAACCAATGGATACCGCTGCACAAACAACATCCCATGTTTTACTATTAATTATATGTTTAAAACTGTAAACTGTATTATAATTATCATTACCTGCAATACTTTTAAAGTTCCTATATATTCTTTAGGTAAAATATGGCTTAGGGACACTAAACCCTGGCCCAACTTCACGTAAGTCCCACCATTTTGTAGACAGCCATCTCTTATTCGTTCCGCACATCTTTGATGTATTATACTCATCATAACGTCATAGTTAGGTGTTCCTTCTACAAGTCCTATCATCGCAAAGTAATAATCCATTGATATTGCTAAACCTATTTTCATAGATCTACAAATATAATTTGATTTTCAGTAAAATGAAGTTACAATAAGGGCCGAACAGTAACAAAATTATTTATTAATTTTAAGAAACAAGTAAAATACAAGAAAAGCTGTCCACGTTACAACGGACCAATGGATTCTAAAACCTAAAGATTTAGGTTTGAGCTCGCAGGCTCGCTATCTTAAAATTAATATAAATCAATATCGCGCTGATCCAACTTAATCACATGTCGCCACAAACACTTCGCGGAACCATATTTATTGGGTCAGCACAAAAATCATAGCATGGCATTGATTGTCACACATTACACCTCCCTTTCCACAAGAAGAACTTTTTACAGGGAAAAAGTTCTTGCCATTCCAGAGTGACCTATATAGTTCGTGATCATATTTGCTGCACCGATCGGTGGCGGTGAACTGCTTCCAGGTACCTGAACATTGTGGCAGGAGTCCGACGATGATTGTCACCAGAAGAACTAGTATAATGCAAGCCGCATGACACATGACATACAAACTGCTTACTTTTAAAGTTTAGTATGTTTTACTGAAAAACGGTTTTATTTGATCAAAATGAAATTTCGAGATTTTTGAGTTTTGCTGTACAGAGATCGTTTTATTTTTATTATTGAGTTCAATTATTTTGAATGGACCAGAATATTCTTCCAATTTATCGGAATTAGCTTTTCTTTTTATTAGTACCAACTGACCAGTATGATAATCAGGATAATTACGTCTAGGTAATTTCTTGTCTCGATGCATTTTGGCTTTTTGCCTTAAAGCTTTTTGTTTTGACCGTATACTTTCAATCTGCTGCTCTGCGATCTGCCCAGACTGCAAGGGATCGAAGATACTTAAATGGGGAAATAATACTTTTCTAGGAGATAAATCCAATGAAGCTTGTTTAGAGTTGTTATATGCATTGATAGCAATAAGCAACGCGTCATTTAATTAATTGTTTTGATTGTCGTTTAGGTAACAACGAATGGTGTCTGTAATCGTACCATGTAACCTCTCAATGAGTCCAGCTGACTGGGAGTGCTCGACGGAACATACATTCAAATTTATGTGGAACTTTCCACAGAAATCCTTTAACTGTTTGTTGACAAACTCAGTTCCGTTGTCGACATAAAGTTCCCTTGGAATTTGATAATGTTGTATAAGTGTTTTTAGTTTATTTACAATAGTTGTTTTTGGCAGTTTTATTTTTTAATAGATAAGCGTGGGCGTATTTTGTTAAGTTATCAATAACAGTTAAAATAAATCATTTATCAATAATTAACAAGTCAAGGGAAATTTTGTTGCTGCGTTTATCTATTTTTGAGCATTGGCATATTTCGCAATATTTTATGAATGTCGTAATATCATTTATCATACCTTTCCAATAGAATAATTTACGAATTTTATTATACGTTTCTTGGATACCTTTGTGGTAATTAGAGTATTCCGTATGAACTGTTTCTATAATACTCTCTATTTCGTCCTCAGCTGGATATTTTACAATATTCAAACACACGGTAAAAGTTATGCATGGAAAGACGTAGTTCAAGATTTTGAGAATTTCCGGGTTCGAAATATTTATGTAATACTGTTCACTAGTTAATTGTAAAACCGCTAAATGTTCGAATAAAATTTGTAAATTAGATTCGTTATATTTAATTGGTGTTAAGGTTTGATCATTTTCCTGGGAGGCAAATTAAATGCCTCGATTTTAAACTTATCTTTTATAATTTGTAGATCGCGAAGGGGTATGTTATGCTCGTCATCAAAAAATAATAAAATATATTTGTGCTTATGGAAAAATAGTTGGTCATTTGAATATTTAATTTTTGTTAAATATAAATTGTTTTAACTAAAACGGAGTTTTATCCACAATACCGAAACAGAATTATTGCACTCGACGCGCGTTTCGCTAACCATGGATCAGGAGATGATTAAAATTGTTTTAATCATCTCCTGATGATGCTAACATGGTTAGCGAAACGCGCGTCGAGTGCAATAATTCTGTTTCGGTATTGTGGATA
>MU182469.1:157569-170267 GCA_016904865.1 Pissodes strobi | reverse complement strand
AGCAAAGTTGTAATTCTGTTAAGAACCCACGGGAAAAACGTAACAATATTCCTTACTCATTTGCCTATTACATTAAATGTGACTTTGATGATTCTCATTCAAAGTTCAAAACTTTCAGGGGGCCTGAAGCACATACAGTATTTGTGAATTGGCTAGAGACTGATTGTAAATCAATCTATAACCAATTTATGAAAGACTCGGTGCCGATGACTCCTCTAAGCGATGAACAGAAGAAAGAGTTTCGTGATGCTAAGGATTGTCACATTTGCGAGAAGCCGTTTAATGCAGGAGATGAACGTGTAAGGGATCACTGTCATCTTACAGGTAATTTTCGAGGTGCGGCCCACTTTATATGTAACCTTAATTTCAAAGTCCCTACCTTTATTCCCATCTCTTTCCACGGTATGTCCAACTATGATTCCCACCTATTCATCAAAGAACTTGCTCTCCAAGAGGAAAAATTGGATGTTATCCCCCAAAATAAGGAGCGGTATATCTCATTTACCAAACATATCTTGGTGGATAACATCCAAAACAAAGAAGGTAAACAACAAGATGTATTTTTAAAGCTTCGCTTCCTAGATGGTTTTCGTTTCATGGCCTCTAGTTTAGACAAATTAAGTCAAAATTTAGATTCAACACAATATCGGAAAGTGCGAAAATATTTCCCCGCGGATGAGGAGTTTAAGCTCATTCGACAGAAGAGCGTTTTCCCATACAACTTCGTGGATTCTTTTACCAAATTAGATGATACCAACCTTCCATCCATTGATGGGTTCTATAATAAACTACGCAATGAACCCATCACTATAAAGGATTACAAGCGTGCGGAGAAAGTGTGGAATTTATTTAAATGCGCGACTTTAGGTGAATATTCAGATCTTTATTTAAAATCCGACGTGCTGATTCTCGCAGATGTTTTTGAGAATTTTAGGGACGTGTGCCTTACAACATACGGTCTAGATCCATGCCAGTTTTATACAGCTCCGGCGTTGTCATTTTCCGCTGCTCTAAAAATCACCTCGATAGAGGTTGAGCTTTTAACGGATCTAGACATGGTACACTTCCTGCAACGCGGTATTCGCGGCGGTGTTTGTCAATGTAGTGTGAGGAAAGCAGTAGCTAATAATAAATTTATACCGCAATATGACGCTTCCAAACCTAATTCTTACATTACGTACCTAGACGTAACCAATTTATATGGTGCTGCTATATCTCAATATCTTCCAACGGGTAATTTCAAATGGCTTTCGGATAATGAAATTCAATCTCTAGATCTTATGTCCATCGATAAGGAGTCAAATACTGGCTACATCTTAGAGGTTGACTTAGATTATCCGGAACATTTGCATGACTTGCATAACGAGTTACCCTTCTGTCCAGAATCTATTGTACCAGAAACATCAAAAGGAAAAATTTCAAAATTAATTCCTAACTTTAATAAAAAGTCAAAATATATCATTCATATCAGAAATCTACAACAAGCACTAAGCCACGGCCTTAAATTAACAAAAATTCACCGAGTTTTATCTTTTGCTCAATCGCCGTGGCTTAAAATATATATTGACCTGAACACGGCGAAGCGAAATGCTTCAAGAAATAAGTTTGAAAAAGACTTTTTCAAGCTTAAGAATAATGCCGTGTTCGGGAAAACAATGGAGAACGTGGAGAAAAGGGTAAATGTTAAGCTTATAACCCATTGGGAGAATATTGGTAGGCAATTGGGGGCAAAAGCGTGGATTTCTAAGCCTCACTTTAAAGATGTCGCCATATGCGGGGAAAATTTGGTAGCTATCCAAATGGCTAAACAGAGAGTCGTATATGATAAGCCCATATACGTGGGATTCGCCATCTTGGACATATCCAAAACAATCATGTACGATTTTCTGTATGACTATATTAAACCCAAATATGGTGACAAAGCAACCCTCCTATACACTGATACCGATTCTTTAATTTTCAAAATTGAAACGGATAATTTTTATGATGATATGAAACTGAATTTGAATAGATTTGACACATCCAATTACTCACAGAATAACCCACACGGTATTTACCGCATAATTTATTTATCTAATGTATGGATATCTTCACTTGTTAGCTATTCCCCGCTTATACATCTTAGACTTAGATTGTCAATCCATTTTGTAAATTATTATTATAATATTTTAAAATGTGTTATAGATAATATTGTAGTTGAAGAGACTTATTCCGAACAGATTACTCGAATTTGTACAATTTCCACCTCAGTTGAATCTTATTGTATGTTAGAAATATTGCATTGTAACTATGATAAAGTCTTGAGCGATATTGGTAAAATGATGAGAACTTTGTAATTACAGATATACTAATGCTCTATACACATGAATATATCATTTTAAAAATAAAACCAAAGAATATTTATATTTTATAAATGTGTTTTATTCATAGATTAAGGCATATAAACAATAACTTAGAACTATACATATTATTTAAATTAACTTAATAAATTATTCTCATCTATCCATGTAGGGCTGTTAAATCCTAGCCATTTCACACGCACCTGATTGATACCATTCCTTTTTCTACGAGCAATAATCTTTTCTACTAGGTAAACATCAGAGCTATGTGCTTTCTGTAATTCTGTCTCGTAAAAACATCCCTTGATAGACACATCATAGAGATCTTTAAGAAGATAGGTAACTGGGTTTGTTAGATTAATTTTATCAATTTTAAATAATTCGGCCGACCAATTAATTTCATAGCCTTTACAAAATGCACCCTTATGTTTGCTAATTCTTACAATATCATCAACTTTATATTTTATTTTAGCTGGAGCAATTTTTGGAAAATCATATACTTTTAATACTGTTTTATCTGTAACTTGATTAGGCCTCATTCCTATAGTTCTATGTTTGGTGTTATTGTACTTATCCGTTATGCTTTTCAGTATTGTAATCCATTCATGCTTTCCATTAAGAGAAAATTGTTTATAAATAAGATTTTTCAGTGTTCGAATCACTCGTTCTACAATTGGTGCTTTTTTAGTACTATAAGTTGAATAATGATTAATACTGAATTGCTTCATGAGTTTTTTAAAGTGACGATTATACATCTCAGTTCCTTGGTCAGATTGCAGTTTTTTAGGATGATAGCCAGCTTCTTTAAAAACAGAATCCATAGCCTGACTAACGTGTAAACCAGTTTTATTTTTTAATGGTTTCGTCCATACATATTTCGAATAGCAATCAATAACTACTAACATGTAGCGATATCCCTTGTTTAGTATAGCATATGGCTGCATTTTAGCTAAATCCACCTGCCATAAATCTGCATATCCGCGGATAATTGTTCGTCTTCTTTTAAAGTTTCGTCTAGCTGGTTTGTGAAGATCTTCAACGACTTCTCTTTTCTCATTAGAAATCATATGGAGGATATGTTTAAGTTGATAGTTTCTTAACAAATGTGTTTAATTTATAAAAATAATATCTATTATATAGCTTAATCTTTATTTATTCGACTTTCTTGAACCTCCCTTCCTCCCTGGTGGTTTGATAAACTCTGTAAGTACTTCTACTGTAGAGGCTATATTATTAATTCTCTTATACACTTTGGAAATATCATCATCTATTTTTTCTATAATGCTAGTCTTTAATTGCTGCAAAGCGAGTTCAATACTTGTTTCAATATCTTCTTTAACATGTTTTAGATCTATCTGTCCTGAATTGTGATAATCGTGTATACGATTCTCTAATTCACCTGTAGTTTGCTTCATGGCTGATGCTATGCTGTTATTCACCATTTTCAGTGAATTTAATAAGTCATCTTTGCTTGTATTAATTTGATTTTGAACGTATTTACATGTTACAGCCTCGTTGATTTCTATCGGTTCTGCAAGATTACATAATCGTTTGCCTTCCATATCATAATTATTATCTAAAGTTCGTTTAAATCCTATGCCTGGAGGACCTCGGGTTTTCAATATATTATAGCCCTTTTGTCGACCAAACTTATCTATAGTTGAAGTGCTCATTTTAACACTATTTGTAGACAACTAATAAATAAATATCCATATCATACACATGCATCTTTATAAATACTTAATAAATAACCCCTTCTTCTCGCAGTTCTTCGATTATTGACAAAATTTCATTATCATGTCCCGTATTTCCAGCTGCTTTCGAACTCCAAAGAAGCCTTAATCTTTCAATAAGCTCTTCTACCTTATTCCAATAGACATATTCAACATTGCTGTGGTGATTATATGTTTTTTCCTTTGGTATTGCTTGCGGCATACCAGAACCAGACTTTCCATCATGAATGGTTTTATTAGCTCCTTATATTTTCGAGATTGGCTTCTAGTGATCCCGAGCTTAGAGTTATAGTTTTTATATAAAGCAGTTGATTTTAATAAAATGTCTATGTATGCCTCTTGAGTTTTGCTATCAATACCGGCAATATTTGATAAAGCATTAGGCTGTTTTAGGAAAATTAGATCTAACAATTCCACGGTTATTGGATATACACAGATAATCTGTCTACCTTTTCGTAATGATATGCTATTAGATTGGAAATGAACAGTTGCATCACCAATTCGATACCTATTAACCACATCTATGTAAACTCCAAATACAAGATCTATAGTTTTATCGTTATGCTTTAGTTTATCTAGATACGACTGGAGAATAATGTTCAACGTTCTATCGTCGTGAAGCATTGTTTGATTAGTCGATGATGATGGTGTTAAATAATCTTCAGTAGGATCTCTCACTACCTCTGATTGTTGCTGTTGTTGTTGTTGTTCAATCTCATTTAGCGAGGGTTCTATCATAGAAATCGGTTGCTTTTTCTTTCGGATAATAGGTGTGCTGGCAAGTGTTCGTGAAAATAAAGGTTTCTGATTTTGCAGCATTGTTTCGGATATCGATTTCAAGCCTTCAGTAACGGGTTCATAAAATTTCTTTAAGCCTGACTTTTGCTCTGAGGTTTCATATTTTAGTGACTTGTATTTTTTACGAACTATATCTGTTGCTTCGATAAGTTTTCGCTTTAAAGTTAGATCCTTTTCTGAATCCATATTCTATCTTTATCACACAAGTCTTGAACTATAACTGAATGATGTGTAGTAGTTTTAAATCTTTATATAGTTGTGGAAGCCTTTCCTAAATCTACCATTACCAACTTCGCTATCTTTATCAATCACTAAAAATCCATGTTTATCCCGCCAGCATTCAGAACAAATATCTAAAAATTGTGTAAATGTCATATCAGGTGAAACGTGATCTGTAAAAATATGTTTAAGATTTGTCTCATCCTGCTTAAATAAAATTATAAAATTTGCATTGTCTCTTATCAACTGTTTGGGAACACGTGAATATGTTTGAGCGAGATAGAAACTTGAAATGTTTCTATGTCTCCTCATACTAAAGTATGATCGAATGGTATCTTGCTGCTCGCATATCACATCATCAAAAATAAAAATAGAATTTTCCTTAGCTTTTGATGGCTCTAAAACATCTTCGTTACTACTAAAGGTATAATAGCCGATTTCATTAATTGGTGCTAAAACTTCACGTAAAAAATCATATTTTGGTTGATATAGCGATTTTGAATAAACGTATACATTTTCAAAGCGTAAACGTTCTGGGTGAGTAATTAAAGAAATCATTACATTTGTTTTACCGCAATTTGATGGTCCTACAATTAACGCTCGTATGCTTCGAGGTAGTAGAGGTCCGTGAGGGCGAAAATCTTCATTATCGTATAATCCATTCCCAGCAACGTAATCCAAGTTATCAACTTCCAGTTTGTATTTTGATTTTAAAAACTTCATATTAAAATTATCTGATATATATGAGAAGCTAGATCAGCGAATATTAACTACGATAAGAAGATTCACTCTCCGCGGCGGCACGTCAACGGTATGTCTCCTTCCCCGCGCGAAAACTAGCATGATACTGGCATGTGACCTGCTGGCCATAATAAGGTTTACCAGAAATAAGACATAAACGTTATTAAGTATTACACGTTTAATATATCGTGTTTTAGACAAATAATTGTTGAATTTTTAGCTCATCATCTATGTTTATATAGGGTGTATCAATTATCACTAACGATAAAAATCATGTATAAAAATCATTTGTATGTTCTTAAACCGTTTTAAAAAATGATTTTGCAAATTAAGGGCTCCTTCGTTTTGAAAAAAAGTGTTTTAAATTTTTAATTCGATGATCCAAATTTTGTTTTTGCAATGGTTAATTCAGGAGTCTCACGAGCAAAATGAATGTTAAGCGGACGACAGAAACGCGTTGATGAGGGCCTGCAATTTTGCCATAGATGTATTTCAGAGTTATCGCTATTTTTAAAAATTAATCTAATAGGGACGAAACTAGTAAAAAATATAGAAGCATCAGTGCAGTTGTTGTTCAAAAACACTTGCTTATATTCTGACTATCCCAAGGTAATATCAAAGCCATATTTATAAATTAAAACTAAATTATAAATTTTTATCTGCTGATTCAGCCAAAGTATTTATTACCTCTTTTTATAATAACATCAGTCTTGCATCAGCAATAATGATTCTACCGAAATTTCAGCTTCAGTTTCACTTACTACAATATTATGGGATTAGGGGTGGGCGACAATAATCGATTATTCGATTCAATTTTAAGAAATTACCGATTAATCGACTTATCGATTAATATTTCAGAAAAAAAAAGCGATAATCGATTATTTCGATTAATCGATTATTCAGTTATTTGCTAAAATATTAAGCGTTTAATCGATTATTCAATTTCTTGCCCACCCGTACCGACGACTTTACAACAGATATAGCTTTTAAAATTCCAATTTAATAATGCGTTGCGTTAAGGGTAATTTAAATGACATAAAACCATTTGAAAATACTATCAGTACAACATCTGAAGCAAAAAAACAGAGAAACGTAAATGCTCAAACAAGGCAGCAGCAGGGAAAACTGCGCAAGTTACAAATTTAGCCAATAAGGGATCCTCATTTCGACGCGCCATTTTCTGATAATCTGGCTTCAGTTGTTGCACAATTAGGTATAACACCAACACATAACCTCAACGGAGTGTTAGCACGTTAGCAGTATAGTATCAGTCTTTATTTTTTATTATGTATTTGGGAAAACTATATGATAAGAAGGATCACTCTCCGCGGTGGCATGTCAACGGTGTGTCTCCTTCCCCGCGCGAAAACTAGCGCGGCGGCCATAGACCAGATCATCCTTTGTCAGATTAATTTTCACGCGTAAATTCTATAGTCGAGTCAATATTCAATATAAGATAATATCGCTATTTTTTAGTTGTGTTGTATTACAAAATAGGAATGAAATATACAGTAAAAATATTGTGCGAAACCTTTAACCAATTTTAAAATCACCCAAAACGCCAAAATGTAATTAAACATTAAAAGATGGGGCAAATTCGAGCAACATTTTCTTCTTGGTGTCTTTTGTCAGAATATTTGTATTCGGAAATATGGTGAAATCATTAACACAAAATCAAAATCTTTTAAATATTAGTTATTACACACCTTGAGTATTGTTATCAATAATAACTAAAAACGGTAACAGATGTTTGAAACAGCCAGTTGAATACAAACTTTATCAAAATATTTATTTGGTGATAATAATAAAAAAAACATACCGTAAGTTTGACAGGGCGCTGCAAACAATTCAGAAGATATCAATTGTGTTTTTCCAAAGCCAACTAGAGTATTAGAGTGCTATAAATAATTTCGTCATAAATTTGATTAAATATACCGCAAACGAAAATATCGTTTATGGCCAGCTTTTATTTAAATTCAACCTGTGTGCGGCGAAGTTCGCCGATCGTTACCAGACAACGAAGAAAATAAACGACGATTCCTTTGTAGCGCTCTCTGGCCATTGAGTGGGCCTTCTTGTCGTAGTTAATATTCGCTGGCTAGATGATATTCCCATTTATTTCAATGCCAGCAGTTAGAGTGGTAGGACGTGTTAGTTCCTCTTCCTGCAAAGAACAGAAAAAGACTGGACATGGTGTAGTAAATACCTTAATAAATAAGTTACCATTTGAATTACATCTACCAAAATATCAGTTTTGTGGTCCTGGTACTAAACTTACTGAGAGATTAGCTCGAGGTGATAGTGGTATTAATCCTCTCGATAGAGCCTGTAAGACACACGATATAGCATATGCACAAAGCAAAGACTTGAACTCAAGACATCAGGCCGATTATAACCTAGAACAGAGAGCTTGGAATCGTGTTATAGCAAAAGATTCTGATCTTGGAGAAAAGATATCAGCTTGGCTTGTTACAACAACGATGAAAACAAAAAGCAAGTTAGGTATGGGTCTTAATCATAAATCAGAAAATATTAAGAAGAAGAATGCGTTATTAGGTATGGGCCTTAGTAACAAATCAAAAAATATTAAGAAAAAAACACTAAAGCTTAATAGACATCGAGGTTTGAAGAAAGAAAACAAGAAAGGGCTTTCTTTTGGAAGCGGTCTAGTTAAAAGTGTGAGAGATCGATTAAAATCTATGAGAGATAGGAATGAAAACAATATATTGAAATCAACAAAAACTGCTCTCGTTGCTGCTCGAAATGTTTTGAAAAGCACAGCTGGAAAAAAGAGAGTTAAAACACCTCGGATTATACCAATTCCTAAGACTGGTGGCATCCTACCACTAATTCCCATATTTGCAGGTCTATCAACATTAGGAGCATTAACTAGTGGTGCAGCAGGTGTTTTTGCAGCTGTAAATAAGGCAAAAGAAGCTATAAATGCTTTAGAAGAATCCAAGAGACATAATCAGACAATGGAAGCTATTGCATTAGGTAAAGGGCTATTCTTAAAACCATACAGGAATGGGTTGGGGTTATATCTACATGAAAATAAATCAAAAAACTAATTATGTCCCTACCCCAAAAACCTCTATGAAATTTCGATATAATTAAATATATTTCTAAACTAAAATACCCTACTTTCGAGGTGTGTATATGAGAGATAATATACCCACTACAGGTCCGCGAGAAAGTGAGTCTGCAATTATAAATTTAGATGGTTTGAGCGGTGCAGGGACACATTGGGTAGCGTATAAAAAATACGGTTCTGTGACTCATTACTTTGATAGTTTTGGAAATCTTCCACCGCCTATTGAGTTGGTTATGTATCTATATAGAGGTATAACACCTACAAGAAAAATCATGTGTAATTACGAAAGGGAACAGTCATTTGATTCAGTTGTGTGTGGACACTTGTGCTTGAAATTTCTAAGCGAAAAGCAGCAGTTATAATAACTTACATGCACGGGAAAGCATTAAAATCTCTCCAGGCTTCTGCTGAAAAGAAGTGTCTAATAAACAAGAATTAGCATACCTTCCAAAGGAAGTGATGATTGCCTGTGCGTCTGAAGAAATTGTTTATGTTTTTCATAAATTACCAAAAAAGTTGCAAGAGGATCCAGATTTAAATAAATACTTATATTGTACCGATCATTATAATAATCAAGCAGATGATGAGGATGTAATTGATGGACCACCTCCAAGGAAAATATTTTGTTGCTATTGTACCATTAAAGAAATTACGATGGCTTCAGACAATAAAATCGAAGTATCTAAACATCCTGAAGGGCACTCTAAATGTAATATGCTATAAATAAGTCGATCTTTAAATGATATCCTACAGTCATGACTTATACATTCACCTTATCAGATCATTCCAGCGTCTTGAGTGCGAATTTTTTCCCAGCCATAGAATTAGATAAGAATTCACAATATGGGTTGGGGCTGCTTGGATTTTACTCATACAATTCAATTTTTAATGTGGATGATAGTAATAACCAAATAGGGTTTAAAGCACCTGCTGATCCGGAGATAGCCTATATCGAGATCCCCCATGGTGCATATGAAATTGAAGAAATCCACAAGGTGATATTAAATGGTATACGAGAACATAATACTACTATTCGAAGATATGATGAGATTGGTAACTATGGACCGGAGTCAGAAAATCAAATTTTTCTACAGCCGCGCGCAAAATAACTAAATACTAAATTCAAATGAAATCGCAAAATCAACTAATGCCGTGGATCCTTATTTTGCGCTCTAGCGCGAACATGGAAAAGGAAATTCTCGCTTTTTCCGTCTAGTGTGCTGAATGGTCATGGAAACCGAAGATAAATAAATGACAGTCGTGCGTTTGTTACAGTTTGTTGCTGGCAATCCTGTTCTAAATATGCCCGAAGCCCGAACATAATATGTCAAAACTGACAGTCATTCGCAAATTTCAGAATAAGTATAGAGAAAAATGTGCATTTAATTTTAAAAAATGCGGCTGTAGAAAAAGTTCTGTGTGTTTTTCGAGCGCAAAGTAAGATTGCCGTTTTCGAAAGATTACTGCGCTCCGCTACGCGTCGCGCAGTAACATTCTTTCTCAAGCGGCAATCCGTTACTTTGCGCTCTAAATACACAAATAACTATTTTGCCTTAGAAGCAAATAATAATACACTTAAATGTGAACTAGAGTCGATATATGAAATAGTTTTTCCTCAAAAATCCTCTATAAGGTACTTTATTAGGGTTTGATAATGTGTTGTTAGGGGCCAATACTTTACATATCTCGAAGAATCCTGTGAATATTATGAAAGTTAGAATGGTTAAGGTCGATTGTAACATAACTTCTGGTGCATATCTTAATTCCGAGGAATCTCATATCATTTTTGAGTTTGATATTGATGTAGCACCTGGCTATAAGCTTACTAAGGAACCTCAAAACATTATATATTTACCAATCAAGCCGCAGGGACGTCAGTTCATCGACAACATTACGTTGAGAATTTTGGATGATAACAACGACTTGGTTAATTTTCAAGGCGAAAAAGTTATAGTAAAATTGGAATTAAAAAAACTTTAATCAGAACCATAATATGGGCATCCGTTTTGATAAACATCCGTCATTCACACAGGAGGGTCTATGAATCACCACCATATAAAGCTGGATGCTGATAGGAAAAAAGTTAGTTCGAGAGTGAACATTCAAGAGAGAGCATCTTATAAGCTGAAAAATTTAGATAGAGCTTTTCTCCAATCTATAGGCCTTAAACCACGTTACTAGAAGTTATTAAAATTATGAGTGAAAAACTCGAAGTGTTTGAAGCTCCCATCTACGACACTACTTTAGCAAGCAGACATGTACACACTTACAAACCATATGGATCACCGACATATAAAAATTCGGATGAAGTACGAATTTCAGTAAACTTCCAGGATTTAATACTTGATATTGCAGATAGCTACCTCTACATCGAGGGAAAGTTTACCCCTTCTGATGCGACTAAAAAATGTTATCTCTCCAACAATACATTGACCTTCCTATTTGATGAGATCCGATTTGAAATGGGTTCTGAATAAGTGGTTGTACGCCGTAAGCCTGGGTACAACCACTTTGAAAACATTGGTTTCATATGGTGAGACGCAATCTCGATGTATGACAAGTTTGGGCTGGGGTCTTAGTGATGAACGTCAAGATATACTGAATATAGATACCCATACATTTTGTGGAAGATTGCCTTTAAGATATCTTCTAGGATTTGCAGAAGACTACTCACGAGGTATTCTAAATGTAAAGCATGAACTTATACTAATAATTGCTCGTACATTCAACAACTGTTACATTGGCGAAGTAGATGCTGTGCGTGATATTCAAAAAATCGAGTGGAAAATTCGACACATTATACCTGATGATCGTGAAAAATTAAAACTATATTCAAGAATCTGCAAAGGTGGTGATGGTGCTAGAGTAAAAATAGCATTTAGAAAATGGGATCTTTATGAATTACCATCACTACGTGAAACAACATCCGATATTTGGGCTTTAAAAACAGCTACGTATTTAGAGAAGCCTCGATATATCATAATAGCTTTTCAGAAGTTGGAAAATTCAGATAATAGGGAAAAAGATGCAACAGAATTTACAGATGCTGGGATAAGAGATATTCGCCTCTCTCTAAACACAGATGTTTACCCATATGAGCGTTGGAATTTAGATTTTAGTAAGAATTTATACGCTCCAGCCTATTACAGCTACGAATGCTTTCAGAGTAGCTATTATGGACGGGAAATGATTGAACCAATGATGGATATAAAGGAATTTGCTATGAATCCAGTTTTTGTTATAGATTGCAGCAGTCAGCCCGAAGGAATTAAAAATTCTACTGTTGATATAAAGTTGGAATTTGAAGGACGTGTAAAATTTAGCAAAAATATTAAAGTGTATGCTCTCATATTACATGATGCATTTCTTTCATATAATGCCTTAGATGGTACTATTCGGGTGGGTGGGTTTTAATTTGTAGAACTTAATAATAATAATATATCCCTGAAATATTTTACAATAGTTTATTTGTAGTCATGTCTCTGTACTGTAACGACTGCCTTGAAAATATTGCTTCACATTCGCATAAATTAAGTCATAGGCATAAGGTTAAATGTTGTACTGAAATATATGATAACGTACAAATTGTAAAAACGGCTTTTAAAAATCGCCTAATTACATATCGTATTTTATCAGATAAGCATACAACTGACGTTAAATTATATTTAGAAGAGCTTAAACATAAGATTATCAATTTAATAGGAAATAGTATGGCAGGAACGTCAAACTGGTGAGAGCAGTTTGATTTCGGGGAGTGACGCCCCCGCCATTCCG
>MU182469.1:141917-157169 GCA_016904865.1 Pissodes strobi | reverse complement strand
AACTGGCTCAAACATCACAACAAGACCGACAACGAAGGTAGAGAAGCTGAAGCATTTGCCATCAGCTGCGGGCTTACTCAACTTGTAGACGAACCAACTCGAATCTCAGAGAGGGGCGAATTCGCCGCCCTCCTGGATCTTTTTCTAACCACCAATCCTGACCAGTACAAAATTACAGTTGGTCCGCCATTAGGTACTTCCGACCACAAACTTATTACAGCGGTGTGTGAATTGCCACTCATACAGAAGGACCCACCATTGCCTCGCAAAATCTGGCATTACAATTCTGCAAACTGGGACGATCTAAGGGAGTTCTACCTAGATTTTCCTTGGCTCGACATCTGCTTTGGCACTGACGACCCGTCAGTCTGTTGCGAAGAGATCACGCAAGTAATCTCCTCAGGAATGGAAGCATACATCCCAAATTCCATCAAGTTACCATAAAAAGGAAAGCCCTGGTTCGACAGAAGATGCGAAAGAGCTGTAGGTAGGAAACAGCAAGCCTACAAGTACTGGCAGCAAAATCAGACCGCTGAAAATCGCAATTATTTTGTCGAAGCGAGAAACGAATGCAAACGTGTGATCGACGAAACTAAGGACAAACACAATCAAAGGATCAGGAATAAACTTTTGCAATTTCCCAGTGGTTCCAGGAATTTCTGGTCGGTAGCAAAGGCAGTAAGTAACAACTTTACAAAAACGTCTCTCCCACCTTTGACGGACGAACGTGGCATCACGGCAACTACAGCTAAGGAAAAAAGCAAACATGCTCGCTAAAATGTTTTCATCGCACTCTACCTTAGACGCCCCCCAAAGCAAGACTCTCCCCACCATATCGAACATCAACACTACCATGGCAGAAGTCAAGTTTTCTCACCGTGATATTCGCAAAATCCTTAAAGAACTAGTTACGCAAAAGGCATCAGGACCGGACGGAATACCTGCCATCGTGCTAAGGAACTGCGCCAACGAACTAACACCCGTTTTTTCCAGTCTTTTTTCTCTTTCTTACGGAAAAGGGATTTACCCATCCTCTTGGAAAGTCGCTCGAGTGCAACCTGTTCCAAAAAAAGGCAAGAAAATCACGCCCTCAAACTATCGCCCAATTGCCTTGCTTCCAATAATCTCCAAAGTCATGGAACGTGTTGTCAACCAGCAACTACGCCAGTACCTCGAGAACAACAGAATAATCAGCGATAATCAATACGGCTTTCGTAAAGAGAGATCGACAGGAGATATATTGGCCTATGTCATTCATATATGGAGTAGGGCAATTGAAAACTACGGAGAGTCTCGTGCGATTGCGTTGGATATTTCAAAGGCATTCGACAGAGTTTGGCATGACGGACTGCTCAACAAACTGCCGTCCTTCGGACTGCCAGCCTCTCTCTGCAGCTGGCTGGCCAGTTTCCTTAAGAACCGATCCCTACACGTTGCAGTCGATGGACACATCTCGGACACATTCAACATCAACGCGGGCGTGCCTCAGGGCGCAATACTTTCACCAACTCTGTTCCTCACCTATATTAATGACCTGCTGTTTACAGTTTTGCAGATGACAGTACCCTTGTCTCCCACTTTAGATCAGAAAAATCCTTACCAGCGACTGAGACTCACCACCGCAGACAGGAACAGATTACAGCTATTAATCAAGACCTGGAGAAAGTTCAAACTTGGGGCGACCGAAATTTGGTCCAGTTCAATGCAGCAAAGACCCAAGCAGCAACGTTTACCAAGAGGGCCAATACAGCGGGCCCTGACATCATTATGGCAGGATCGACCATTCCTTCATCCTCGTCAATCGGACTGCTGGGTGTCTCGGTCAACAGCAATATGTCATGGCATGACCATGTTGCTAACATCGCAAAATCAGCCTCCCAGAAGCTTGGTGCGCTATTTCGCAACAAAAAACTCTATACACCGCAGCAGTTGCTCTTGCTCTACAAAGCGCAAATAAGACCGAGCTTAGAATATTGCTCACATATCTGGAGTGCCGCACCAAAGCACACCCTAAAGCTGCTGGATTCCATTCAGAAGAGAGCTGTGCGTCTCGTCGGCGACCCGGAGTTGACCCGGAATCTGGATAGTCTGGAACACCGCAGACATGTGGCCGAGATGTCTCTGTTTTACACATACTTTCACGGCAGATGTTCCCAGGATTTGGCCCGCATCATCCCGCCCCTGGCAACTCCTGTCAGACAGTCACGACAGACGGCAGGAGCGCACCAGTTCGTCTTACAACTAGAAACACCTAGAACATCGCTTTACAAGAACTCCTTTGTCTGGCGCACTGCATCACTGTGGAACTTCCAGCACATCTGTTTCCCACTAATTACAACCTACAACTGTTCAAGAACCGTGTCAATCAACATCTTCGCACACACACCGCTCGTCGAGCGCCATAGGATATCCCTTTAGTGTGTGTTCCACTGCCATAAAAAAAAATCGATTCATTTAAATGTTAAAGTTAATATGGAATTATTTGGTTCTTATATATTGCAGACTTCTCAAAAACATGAGATTAAGTCACTAAGTTACTTGTTTAAGTACGAACCTCGATATGATGTTTGACAAGTTTCAACAAGTTTTGTATAAGAAATCTTGTGAGTTTAAAGAGAAAGATAGTGGATGGTCATTACTTAAGCTTTTATTTATAGAACTTAATATAAACAAATGTTCGCAATTGAAGTAGATACTAAGGTATGACTGCTTTAGAATTAAGTGCATGTTACTGATTTATATTATCTAATATTGTTATCATTATTAATAAATGTTTGAAATATTAGATTTTGTTTTTTTTTATTTCCCAAAAAACAAATACTAAGCTGCTAACAACATGAAAAAACATAATATTCATTAAAATATTTATTGCATTATACATAATATTTTACATATAAATAGTATACAATATTTTTATTCTATTCAGATAATTGTTCAAATTCAATCTGGTGCATCTTCCGACCTTCCGATATCTTCCTCACCCCTTTGTATGTCAGCATTAATCTTCTCCCTTGGTTTATTTCTTGTAGCAGTTCGTCTGATAGATTTCCGAAACGTTCGGGAAGCCATATCGATGTCTTCATACCTCCAAAAATTGCTAATATTCTTCTTCCATATGTGGTGTTAATCGCCTTGAGTTGTGTTACTTCATATTTTGAATTTATGTTCAAGTCACGAAGATGAATCACATCGTATTCGGCTCTGCCAACGCCATTCAGCAAACTCACAATATCACTCATTTTATATAAAATATACGGGATATCTTGAAACACTAAATGTTTTTTGAGGGTGATCTTATGTAGACTATTTTAGCTTGAAGAATGAATTTATATATGTAATGATGCTTCCATATATATCTACAACTCCTACTATGCCACTTTTGCAATAACTTTCTATTTGTAAGTACAGCAAGGGCTTTCATATAATTTTAATAGTGATGTAAGACGACATTCCTAAGATGACCAGTCATAGCATCAGCCTTGAAATACTGTATACTATTATTGTGGGGGATATTTAACAGCTGAGTAATCATAAACGTTTTTTAGTATCGTATAATACCTCGACTAATAACGTAATTTTTTCATTGTAAAAAAATGGCTGTGCAGGAAATAATTTCTATCGATATACAAGGTTTCCCATGTTCGAGTGGATTTTTCCCTAAAGAGCTTGCAATTTATGATGGAGAACGAAGTTGTACTGTATTATTTAAACCTCCGTATTGCAAGCATCTATTGAGTGAAGAAGATCTGAAAGTAGTTACATATTTGGAAAATAATCACCATGGGTTACTTTGGGAGTCTGGATTCATCGACTTGAATGATTTACAAAAAGTTTTGATGGATATATTAAAAATATATGATAACCCAAAAATATTGATTAAAGGCGACTTAAAGATGAATGTTTAAAGAAATTTATTGATGCGAAACAAATATTTAACTTTCCTATGAATAATGAACCTAAGTTGAGTAAATTTAAAAAAACACCAGAATGCTATTTTCACATAGGACGGAATATTTGGCATTGCGCTTTAAACAATGCTAAACTATTATATAATTTTAGATTCTGTCTTTTAAATGATATGTGTTTGATAATAATAATAATAAACAAACAACAGAAAAAATTGGTTTTTTATTTCCGTTTTCTTAGGTAAGAAATGAACGCGTTGCAGAAATCGGTTAACATGACGTATATTCACATTCCGTAAATTTTATACTTTCACCGATATAATAGAAATCGTATTGGTTTGAAAATAATCTGCATTTAAATATCTTAATGGGTAGTTAATTACCCATTAGAACACTGGGTTTTTAATCCTCAGCTAGTCTAGTCTGACATGGGCGTAGGTAGTCAGCGAAAAATTGAGTAAAATCGAATATTTGCTATTAATCGCATTTACTTTTGGTAGCGTAATAAAAAATGGAATATAACCTATAAAATATAGTAGTCCACCTGGATGATAATGGCAAGTATGACAGATGACGTAATAAAAAAAAATGACAGCTGACAGGTGGCGGATAAATAACCTATAAAATAGAGTTGAGTTGATAAAGACGTATGACAGATGACGTAATAAAAAAAATGACTATTGACGTGTGACAGATGAAGTAATAAAAAAATGACGTATGACGTGTGACAGATGACGTAATAAAAAAATGACGTATGACGTAACCTGTAAAACAGGTACGACATTGGAATCGATGAGTTACCTTACTTTTATATGGGTTAAAAATTTAAAAATATATATAGTCGAAGTGAATGAAAAAATTATGTTACGCCCCTGGCTTGCGATTCATCAGTTATGTGAAAGTGAAAGGTTCGGTGACGTCGTCGTCGTCGGTTCGAGTATTGGGTCATGCGTAGTGAGATGGGAGGAAATGGGAGGACCTCCCAAAATGGGAGGATGCAAAACCGGCTATTTCCTTCTACTGCCCGAGTTTATTCCAAAAAGAACATTTTTTAATAACAAGCTTTATTGGCGGTTTATTTGGAGAAGCTTGAGGATGTGGGGAGGTTAGAGTTTGTTGAGGTGGGGGGTTTGACGCCAAAGTGTGTGGATTAGGACCTGCGAAACGAAAAGTGCTTTGTTTAAGCATAAATTGTTGATTCTCGAAATCATTTATTAAATTTATTAATTCTACAATAGACGCGGGTTTCTGTAAACGAATAGTTGTGCACAGAGGATCTTTTAAACCATTTGTACGCGTTAAAAGGGCGGATTTTTCATGACATTCGCGTAAAACATTCCGATCATATTTGATAATTTTTTGAATTTGTAGCAACTGGTTTTCGACGCGGTGAACAAATTGTAGTGGCTTTTCGTTTTTAAGTTGTTTGAAATGAGTCATCTCATAAGCTAAACAATAAATATCGAGTGATTCACCAAATTTCTTCATTTTTTATTGTTTGCCAATCATTTTGTTCCAGTGACGCTATGTGGTCCAAAGCAGGACCTTCTAATTTTGCTTTTACAATAAATTGGAAAATATTCAATTCTTGAGGATCAAAACGACTGTAACCGAAATCAACAGCATCTATAAAATTATGCAACTGTGATTTTGTGCCATCAAATTTTTGTATTAATTTAAATGCTTTATCATATGAAAGGTAATCATTGACAGAAGATTGGCCTTGAACAGGAGATTCCGGCATTTTGACAAAATAAAAGTAGGTAATCCCTAACTTTTAACTCGTAAACTAATAGATAAAAATAAATCTAGGTAGCAGTTTGTATGGTGTAATCAAACGACTTACCCTAGATTGCTAGTGGTGAGGTGGGTCCACAGATTATTCCGATAATCAGGAAAGTTGACCGTGAGGGCCAGGTTCGGGAACTCAGGCTTCCGGCGTCTTTCCAAATGAGTGTCCTCAGTGAGAACCAAAGGCTTCGATGTAATTGACAGTTAGGGCCAGATTTAGGAACTCAGGCTTCTGGCGTCTTTCCAGGTAAGGGTCCTCAGTGAGACCCAAAGGCTTCGATGTAATTTAGAGTGACGGTCAGGGTTGAGAACTCAGGCTACTGGCGTCTTTCCAGATGAGTGTCCTTAGTGAGAACCAAAGGCTTCGATGTAATTGACAGTTAGGGCCAGATTTAGGAACTCAGGCTTCTGGCGTCTTTCCAGATAAGTGTCCTCAGTGAGACCCAAAGGCTTCGATGTAATTTAGAGTAACGGTCAGGGTTGAGAACTCAGGATTCTGGCGTTTTTCCAGATGAGTGTCCTCAGTGATAACCAAAGTGCTTCGATGTAACAGC
Organism: Pissodes strobi; assembly: GCA_016904865.1. NCBI lineage: Eukaryota > Metazoa > Arthropoda > Insecta > Coleoptera > Curculionidae > Pissodes > Pissodes strobi. Next base: position 150,919 of record MU182469.1, on the reverse strand, counting down.
CAATGATGGTGCTTGTTTCTTCGTGTGTGGTGAGAAAGGTGGTGAAAAGGCCAACTATTTAATTTATCTGATCACCCGGGAATTTCCAAACATGATCGAAAGAAGTAGCAAAGTGTATAGGCCGCATATTCCTAAATAGCAGACGCGTTAACATCTCGCTATAGGGCGACTGCAATATAAATGTTAGATATAATAGTCCCCTTACGTTTTGGTCTAGATAATTTGAACACTTCATACCTGGCCCTTCGCTCGCTTCGGGAGTGCAACCAACAAAATCTAGCCATAACTAATCCAGTGCATGAAAAAAAAGCTAGATTTATATTACAATTCCTAACACGTCTGATATTTACAAATATGCGTATAAGCCTATTCTGAATCCCGCTGTTATTTAATTGTCACACTTTCAAAAGGATATTGATCTTCCTGCACTTATTAACTCTCCCTGTCAGGCAAAATATTATGCAACGCTATAGAATTCTCAAAAGTTAACTCTGTGTTAGAATGATGCATAGCTCTCTTTAAATGTATAATTACCTTATAAATCTAAGTAAACCCTTTGCTCCAACGACGATATTATCTTCGCTATTCACATTAGCAATAGTTACAGCTGTTAATCCCCCACTGACTCCAGTGAATATTAACCTATTACATCTGTTTCTGAAAACGTCATGCTTGCCTACACCTTTTCTACTTGACGCAAAGTATTTGCGAATCAACCGTGGTAACCATCTCGTCATGCTTTAAATTGTTGAGTTGATGATACACAAAGCTCTGCTATTTTCTGCGGAGTATTCCTGTAAATGACATTCAACTTAGTTTATTTCTATTTACAGATAAATAGAAGCAAACATTGGAACATAGCAAAATAAGTTTATACAGGTGTGCATATAATAGTATATACACACGAAGGGTGTAAGTCGTAACACTCTCTGTATGTCCGCGAATCTGATATAAGATCGCCAATTTCTTAAGCTGTGTGCATATTATTAAAAATTTACTTGGTGTGTGGCATTCGGCAAATTTATGCATGCGTTTAAATTTAAAATCTATGCGAGTGTGGACCTGTTCGTCGCATCCGAACGCACGCAAAATATTTCGTTATATTCGCGTCAGTCGCTAGTCGGTTTCTTATAGACGATCAAAGACATTTGCGCTGCAACACCGTTTTTGAATGAAGGCATATATTTCGCGAATCAGAAAACGCTGCACCTGGAGACTAAGCTGGTGAACGCTATGGAAACTTTATAAAATGTGTGATAAGGCGAGGTGAACGTTATAAAATAAGGCGATCCGAAGTAGAGAGGTCCGTCCACAATTGAAACCAAGAATGGGATAACTAATCTTCGCCTCTTCCACGTCATCCATGCCGAACTCGCCGCCTTTCGTTCCAGATCGTTCAACGGGCAGGGGTTTAATGTATAGTATGTTCAAAAATAAAAATATTATTTTATTATTTAACAGAAAACATATGGTAAAATAAATATAAGGAGAAATAGTTATGCGTCGTATACCTAATACAGTTGGGCAGGCCTGTATTCTTCGTCGTTTCTGTTTTGTGCGGACGTAGTTTAACTTCTGGTGTGTGGTCCACAAGCACATTAATTTTTTTACGAATGTTGTTGCTATTTAGAAATTATTATTTATGAATTCATTTAAATCCCACTAAATTTTCCACTTTGTGTTATCAACTAACTGTAAACATATCTGATGCGTTGGCAATAAGGAACAAATATGCTACGTTCATTTTTATGCACCATAGTATAATTATTATACTATAATAATATATTAGTTTGACATATATCCATGTAAACCTCTGCAAATATGCAATATAATACTTTGCTAATATCAGCGCATTTATTCATTTTCTATATAAGCGCACTTGCAATGGTAAAGATAAGAATTATTAGTTTTCGATCTTCATCGAGTTACTTAGTCTCGCATAAGTTTAATTTTTAGTTCTTAAAAATAAGATATATCATTATCGAAATAAAACTAGTGCAGTCGATAGGATTTGTCGTCGATGTTATTGGATTATCAATGAACGCGTGAAATCGGCAATACATGAAGGATATTTTTCTGATCTGTTCACCGACAATCAATATCCAACCGAGTGTTCCAGAAGTGGATACCTGCCTCCATCAAGTAAGCTACAGTTCCAACTTCAGGAACTCAGCTGCCAATCCAGATGTTATTAGCCACGCTAATCTACAACGTCTACATAGGATTAGAAGATGCTCTTGGGCAGAGAATTCACAACGTCAACCCCAGAATTAGAAGAGAGAACTTCGAGAACTTCAAGAAACTTTCAACGAAAATTGCCATAAAGGAATAAGGTTAGTTTAAGTAGAAATAAAATTTGAAATATAACTTTAGGTTTTGAAATTTAAATTAATCTATAATGACCGAAGCCTTAAGATCAACTGCACTATTACTAAAATCCTTTGATGGTACGCCTTGTTATTTAGAAGCATCTCTAAATCAAATAGACACATTCGACACAAGTCGTTTAATAATTATGCCAGGTTAACAGAAATTTGTAAATTTAGCTATAAAGTAAAAAATAACTGGGGTAGGGGATGATTTCATCTTATCGCGACCTATTTACAAGGGTGCATGGGTAGAAATAAAAACCGCCCTTCGTCAAAAAATTTCAGATCCAATAACAAGAGCTAATCTTCAACAGCAATTTATATTTTTGTTTAGAAATAAAAATCAAAGAATCCTTGACTACATAGGTAGATCAAACTTTTGCTACATAAATTAAATTATAAAATGAGAATTGAGGTCGCGAACGTTCAAGCAAGTCAAGTCCTAGTTCAACAAAATGCGGTAACTGCAACACAAAATCTTTATGCAAATACATCTGACGATTTACAGATAATTTGAATGGTACATAATCCCCAAACAATAGAGAATGCAATCGAAGATGTTACGAATTATGAATTGATAAGTAATCAATTGAGACATAGAAATCAACAGAATTTGCAACAACCCCAATTGCCTTAAAGAAATAGGAATTCAATTTTACCATTAGTTCAACGATTCCAAAATCAACAACCACCCCAACAATTTGGATTTCCTGGTCAAAGGATTCCCTTATATCCAAGACCGATCCAACGATATTACCCTACGAATAGACAAGTCTTTGGTCCACCACCTAGACCTCAAAACGTTTTTGCTACAAATACTCATCAAGTGTTACCAAAACCTACACCTATTTCATAAGTCAGTGTCCAAACAAGGCGACCAACTCCATCGCAACAACCACTATCTCAGCATCCCTCTAGAATTCCGACCTCAAACGAGACCTAATCCAAAATTTGTCTTTGAGGAATTAACTACTTAGAACAAGCTGAATATTTTGATCCCGAAACATACTATGACAATGAACAACAACCCTATCAGCACAACATTCAATCATCTGAACAAATAGCTGAATTAGATGTTGCCAAACTAACCAATATATAAATACTGGTAGTGTGTTGTAGCCGGCGCCATCTATCCTATAACTTGCTAGGCTTATCGGAGATAGACGGTACTATACTATAGTAATTGTTGGCTACTACTTGACCTGTGTGTGTCAGGTGAACCTAGACAAATACATCAGAAAGTTTGGTACCTTCTGTAATTCCGTTCTTTTTCTGATGTATTTGTCTAGGTTCACCTGACACACACAGGTCAAGTAGTAGCCAACAATTACTATAGTATAGTACCGTCTATCTCCGATAAACCTAGCAAGTTACAGGATAGATGGCGCCGGCTACAACACACTACCAGTTTGAATTTCACTGGGCTTGTTAGCTTGTTTTAAGTCTCAAATACCGTTCTTTCATCTGCTGACCCTATAGCCATACTGACGAGCCGTAATACGGCGAAACGCGTCTATGGATGGGTCGGCAGGTGAAAAAGAACGGAAGTACAGAAGGTACAAACTTTCTGATGTATTTAACCAATATATTTTAGAAATTTATAACAATTAACATAAATATCTTTTTTTTCAGCAGGATATTCAGAAAGTAGTTCAGCCTTAACTTTGAATAGGGGACCTGTCAAATTTCGGGTCTAATATTAATTAATTATGAAATAAACATTCCATTCGAATATCGAACTGATTTCAGTACACAGGTAATTGAAATTCCGCCGTTTACTTATCAGAAAACCAAATTAAGAACTTCGGAACCAGAAGGTTCAGAATTCATTTTCCCATATTGTAATCTATTAAATTGCATAAGCTACTAAAGAAATATCACCCTGTCCTAAGTTTGAACTTGAACTTGGAGATTGTTATATAAACATTAAAGGCAAACTATAAAACAACGCGCGCGTGCAATCAACGGGAGCGATTTTCAACCTTAAGCAAGCAATGGTCAGCAGTTTTTTTTAATATAAATACCTTTTTTTTAATATAACCTCCAGTTCGTCAGACTTTGTTCTCACCTAAACCAGCTCCCAGGTTAGCTAGATAGCTGCCTTCGGGTTGTATCCAGCTCCCAGGTTAGCTAGACAGCTGCCTTCGGGTTCTATCCGCTTCTAAAGTTAGCTAGACAGCTGCCTTAGGTTCTACTCCTTTATTCCTTACCAAAACCTAGCACCGGTTAACCACTTGAAGGCGCTAGGACTAGGGGTTCCACAACCACCATAGTAAAGTCAAATCAAGTTTGTCAGAGTTCTGAGAAAGACAAGAGTCTAAATAGTCAGTTAAAAAGTTTAGTGAAATATTCTAGTGCTCTTAAATAAAACTCAACTCTTAAGAAAAACTATAATTATAAGACAGTAAACAAAGACCTATAAACGATACCTCAAATCGAGAAAACATGCCCACCTTAGTAATTGGGTATAATCGAATCTCATTTTTTGACCAATAGTCATTGTTAAAGTTTTATCCTTAATACATTGTTATTGTCATAAACTAAACGTGCTTACTTTATCATCTCTTCTTACCCAACGTAACTCGGCCCCGGGCTCTCCCAGTTACGCCCCGGCACGCTAAGCAAGGCGTGTCATCACGAATAGAATATAGAGTGGCCAATTGAGGGAAGCGTTAAGTCTAACCAAAAGACCCCGTCATTGTACTAATTGCGCCACGGCTCTTCTCTGAGAAGTTATTCTTTTTAAAAACGCGACAACCCCCAACACTATTCGTGACAATATTACTTACTCTCTTGAAACGTTTTCCCAAGATCACATTGCGATTTTCAATATAGAGAAATCAAGACCCCATTGAAAATAATACTATAAACCATAATGATATATCCAAGCTGACGGGATAAAACCCAACCAAAAAATGATAGAAGCAAAAAAGAGTTTTCCAATACCCAAAAACCCCAAGGAAATAGAATTTTTCCTCGGTTTGGGAGGATACTATAGACTATTTATAAAAAAAACTTTGCTAAAATAACGAAACCTTTTATTAATTTTCTCAAAAAATATCAACCGATGCGATGCTTCGAATTACGCTGTAGGTTCGGTATTATCACAAGGAACTATAGGGAAAGATTTACCAATTGCGTACGCAAGTCGAACATTAAACCCAGCCGAATGCAACTATTCTACAATGGAGAAAGAGTTACTTTCCATTGTCTGGGCAACTAAATATTTTCACCCAAACTTTTTGGAAGAAAATTTACAATAGTAATTGACTACAAACCACTTAATGGGTTATTGTCAATTAAAGAACCAAATTCAAAATTAGTAAGGTGGCGATTGAAGTAATCCGAATACAACTATAAAATGCAATATTAAAAAGGTACTCTGAACACCACCACGCACTGTCACGCATACATACCAGTTGATATCAATTCCATTGATATTAGTGATGACAGCAAAGCATGTATTTTTTTATTTTTTCTTGTACAAAATTATTCATCTGCAGACTTTTTCCCTAAAATACTTATTCGAAAGAACATTCCCTTCCCAGAGCATATTTCAAAAATTTTCAAATCCGCTGGTGGTTAGGGTCACAAGAACCAGTATTTACTTTACAAGAACTGTATGAATTTTTGGACTATTATCAGAACCGCCATCAATTTTTAAGTTGTATCGCATGAATTTATTTTTGGGCGTCTCATGAACAAATTATTGATTACTATGGCGCAGAACAAGGAGTTAATATCTACTCTTTGACACAAATATAATTATTTATCATATATAGTGTATTATTTGATGTTGATAAACTTAAATTATTGATTACTATGGCGCAGAACAAGGAGTTAATATCTACTCTTTGACACAAATATAATTATTTATCATATATAATGTATTATCTGATGTTGATAAACTTGTTCTTTCCAAAGGTTTAAATTACTTAGTTATACCTAAAATCGTTCCTAAGTTTGATATCATTTCAGCAATTGAAGAAACAACACAAAATTTACCAAGAAGAATTTGGATCAAGTTGTATTTCTGGTCATTTTATTCGAAGTTTCATTGCTATCGATTTTTAAAACTGAAATGTAGTCGAATTAAGTTTTACTGTACATTTTTCAGGAAAAATTAATACAGATTCATCAATTTTTTAGACAGTTGTTTCCTGAGGACAACACATGTTTATTTTTTGTCTTTTATCTGGGATTAAAATAGAGCTGTCTGTAAATTGTTTCATTATTGTTGGCGTAATAGTAACAGGTATCAATGGACAATGCGACTTAATACTCAGCATATCATTGATACATTGCTCGCTTTGTGTAATGTAATTAAGATTACAAAGAAAGATATTCTCTATCGTCTGGCAAAGTTCTTTTACATTGTAGTATGTTTTGTTGGATAAGAGTAAATCAAGATTACGAATCATTACAATATGATTATTTCATAGGGGTTAAAAACGTCGGGTAATATTTCGGGAATATAAATTTCAAAGATTATTAAATTCTGAGAAATTGTCACGCTTGCATGTGCAGTCTCGTAATACTTAATCATGTTATCAAAGGGAATCCTATTTTTAGGGTCAATAATACTCAGTGTTTTATTTAATTAGTTAAGAGAATTTAAGTATACTATAGTGTCCTATACCGAGTTCTGCGAAATTAATTGCAGTTTGCATATAAGTACAAATTGTTTGAATTATAGCAATGTTCTTATTTAAATCGTCAAATAATAGAGAAAGTTGGAATGCACTAGAAGTTACTTGAATTTCTTTAGTAACAGCATGAATTTGTTTTAAGATATTATTTTGATTAGTTTTTACGATTTTAAGTTGTTTATCGACGTTTTCTGATAACTGCGTAAGAACTAATTTTTGAGAAGTTAGATCTTCGTGAAGTGTTTTTTTCATTTATTTTTATATAATTATCGTATCTTTCGCAGTCACTAGCGTCTAATGTACCATAGAGCCATTTCTGTGCTGTACCAACGAAATTAAAAAGACCGCGTTTCGTTCTTTTTATGGAATAGTAAGATAAGGTATTTTTAATATCTTTTATGTCAGTGATTAAATATCCTAATTTAGTTGAGAAATTATATAATAGAGTATCATTTGAAGAACTTAAGAGTTTTACTTATTTTTTGTAAAGTTCTTTCGCTGTCATGAATACTCGATCATATACACTGATCAAAACGAAAAAGGAGCCACTAATTTAATTAAGTATAATTTCTTTACTACATAAGTAGAAAGTTAAAAATGTATGTCCACCTAGTAGACACATATAGTTTTTATAAAGTAAAAAAACGAGCAATATTTTTATCTCCATTTATCTGCCATTGGATGAAAAAGCAAAACATGAGTACCTTTAGAATCACACATTTTATTCGGTTTTTGAATTACTCTCGATATTCACGCAAGAGTTTTTAGAATTAACGATGGATGTTGATGTGCTTGGAAGGCCACGAAGGCGTAGAGTATATCTAACGGAGATTCAAATTGCTGGGGCAATTACCTTGATTCAAGAAGGCTACTCAAGGCGGCGTGATGCAGGAATGTTAAACGTTAGCCGTGCTGCGATAAATAGAGCCTGGAGAAGATACGAAATGTATCGTAGGGAAACTACAGTTAGATAAGATCGATTTCTACAACTTTTGGCCGTAAGGGAACGTCGGAATACTGCTCGAACGGTACAAAATGAGTTGGCAGAAGTTACGGGTACAAGAATAAGTACTCAACAACAACTGTACGTAATCGGCTTCACGAACATGGGATGAATGCAAGCTAGAGTACCCCCATTGAGTGCAGCACATCGTAGAGCCAGGTGCAGAAGAACTCATTAATTGGACCATAGAACAATGGAGTAACGTGATGTTTACTGACGAGTCCAGATTTCTTTTAAATCATGTTGATGGACGTGTTAGAGTCTGGAGACGACCAAATAGGCGCTTTTTCGATTGCACAGTTCAAGAAAGGCAGGCATTTGGAGGAGGCTCAATTATGGTTTGGGGACGGCACAGAGATACATCAACGAAGTTATTGAGCCACATATTATTTGTACCGTTCGCTGAAAATATGGACCCAGACTTTATCCTTCAGCATGTTAATGCGAGACCGCACGTGGCCAGGATAGTGCAAAATTACCTTACTGGCTACAATATTCAAGTTATGGATTGGCCAGCGAGGAGTCCCGATCTAAATCCCATCGAACACATTTGGGATACACTTGGAAAGCGCTTGATCGATCGTCAGCCACTAAAAAACCTACAACATCTGGAGGAAGTTCTTGTGGAATAATGGGAACAGCTAGGCCAAGAAATAATTCGAAATGTTATTGCAAGCATGCTTCGACGTTGTGCAGACGTATTGTTGTACGACGAATTACAGGAGCTCATACACGCTATTAGTTTTATCTTTAAAGCATTTTGTATCTTCGATGTCAATAATGTCCTTGGTGGATTAATAACAAAGGATTACGTAATTCTTCAATTCGGTAGGCATTGGTCGTCATCAGGACTAATGATAACGGCATCAGAAGGATCAGCATCTGAAACGTTAATTCGTTTCAGTCTTTTTATATTTATTTTGAGTGGTGAAGTTTGTAATTTATAACGAGGTAGGTAATTATTTTTGTTGTTTAAGAACA
>MU182469.1:85952-130951 GCA_016904865.1 Pissodes strobi | reverse complement strand
ACGAAAAAAAAAAGCTATTCTTATTATAAGATTATTAATCTTAAGTCAACGCTAAACTGCATTTCCTATGCCGCAAGGATAGTTATACTTCAATTAAATAAAACGTTATTGTTATTTAGTAAGATTAAGTTAGTACTGATTTAAGAAGAGTAGATACTTGAAACTTGAAACAAGTATAGGGGTATGATTGTTTCATGAAGATTGGTATATTTATATTATACCTATATAATGCTTCAATAGATTCAGTATTATACTTTAAGTAAACAAAATGCAAGTTCTTCAAAATGGAATATATTCTTAAAAAAACTATAAATTGGATTTAAAATCAAAAATAACTATTCTGTCTGTAAACATACTACATGCTTCAATGAAATGCAAAATATATTTTATTGGGCGGTTTTTCGTGTGAAATAGTTAAACGTGTTTAAAAATTGAAGAATTATTGAACTCCTGGAACTTGGAATAAAGTATTCGAACGTTTTTAGCTATTAATAATAATGTGATTTTATATTGTAACGGTTATCAAAATGCGTGCGTGCGTAGGCATTTGATAACAGTTACAATGTAAAATCACATTATTATTAACCTTAATAGCTAAAAACTTACCTAAAAACATTGGAATAATTCCAGGATATCAATAATTCTTCCATCATTAAACACTTTTAACTATTTCACACGAAAAACAACCGCCCGCCATTAAATCGTCTTCCATGCTATACGGCCGCACAACCACAAATAACATTACAGGCGACGGTGGAGACGAACGTGTTTAATCAATCATGCGCATTGAAGACTATAGTCTGTACTCAAGAATAGTAGGTAAATGCAATATTAACTATTCTTGGTATAAGAAGTACCTATAAGATGTGTCAATACAAATATATATTTAAACATAAAAATATATTTTGGTTTCTTAATTGGAGTGTAATTATTATTACAAGAAGAACAAAGTTTCTCTATTTAAGCCTAAAAGTTTATTATAGAAATAAGAATGCCAGACACTTCTTTGAAGATAAATATACCTTTCATAGAAGAATTTGTTTTTCTTCAATATATCCTGCCTGCTATTCTTATTCTAATTATAAGATAATTGAAATCAAGTAAATACGCAACTTACATCCAAGAATAGCTGAATATTTAAATTATGCCTTGTATAAACTTTACTGAAGCATTACTTGCACCAAATATGTATCTTTAATGATAAGACTATTCTTATTTGGAGATTTGATTTTGTTCCTGTGGTTTCGCCTTTGCCGGTACGAACGACCTGGTCGTCGCTTCGATTACAGCATACCCTAATTTACAAACTGCACACAGCCAATCAGAATCGAAACGTTTGTTTACTATTTTAGAGCGTCTAGTATTACACTTCATGCATGGCCCTCCGCTCGGTACGGGAGTGCAACCAACAAAAACTAACGAAATCCAACCCAAGCCATGCCCAAAATGAAGAAAAAAAACTTTTTACAAACATAACCTCAAAAAAAAACACATATGGGAATCGAACCCGGACCGCCGCATTGCCCAGCATCTTACCACTCACTGGACCACCAGAGCACTTGAAAACAATTCATTGCACCGTAAAGACATGGGTAAACTAGCATTTCAAATTTGGCCACGCTTTGAGCGATTCTGACTGGCTCTGGGCGTTTGTAAATAAGGGTATACTTTCGATTACGGCTGTCCTTATTACGTATCCCCGACGCTGTTGTAGCTGCCCGGTAGCCATGGATGATTACCTTGCCGCATCACGTATGTGCCTTTTTTCACGAGGGTGCCCCTATCGGTTGCGTTCTACTGTTACGTTTAATTGTAGCATTTGGAAAATTTAAATTAATTCTGTAGGGTAGGTTTGGACCCTTTCAATAGCGATATCTGCGCTAGTGCGATTTTTTTCACCATACTGTCTAAAGGCTAATTGTGTGTGGTCTCAATGAAGTGAACAAAGGTCCCCAACCCTTTAGAATCCCTCATAAAAAAAAATGAATCCAAACCATTTTTTCAGATGTGTTCGGTACCCACTCTATCAGAGATACTACATAAATATGATTTATTTACTTTACCGAGGTATACTTAGGATCGAACTTCAACTTAAGGTAAATTCGTTTGATCTCTTAATTTAAATTAGAATTTTACAAAATTTGCATTGCATTATTGGCCACTAGACTAAAAATATTTATTTTAATAGAAAATTAAAATTCGAAACTCCAGACTTCTGAAACCCCGCATATTCTAAAAAATGCCTATAGCAAGAAACTTTACTTTGAATTTTTGCTATTTTTTTGGAAGCAGATCAGATCTAAAAAAAATATTATAGTCCGCTTCTGTAATAAATCGAATTACACACCTAAATGCGCTATACTAATACGAAAACACTTCTAGTAATTATAAACACGAGTTGGATGTTAGTAACTTATCATGTGATCGAGACTGTTACCGATTATAGTTAACTGACGTCATTTCAGCTGTAAAATTGGCACGCTCATCCTATGCGTCGCTTTTTCGCTTCTAATGTAAAAAATAATCCTGTGTATTAATTTGTACTTGGCTGGATTCCTAACTAAGCGATTTATTGCATAATTTTGTTGTGATCATATTTCGAAAATGCTATGGTACGGCAGATAGATATCTTATAATACATATAGGTATTATAAGATATCTGCCGTAATATAGAAAAACTAGTAACTCGATATTTTAGTAAGTTGCGTATTTAAAAAATTCATTTTATCAATTTCAGTTTATCTTTTTGGTTCATTGACATTTATTAATAATTTTCAAACGGTGTCAAGGGCAAGTGAAAACTTCTTTTAGCGCTCTCAGCACGCTTTTTTTCCTGGTAGTGAATGAGACTGAGCCGTCAGGCGTGACGCGTGTCAGGCTCGACTATGTGACGCACATTCGGTTAAAGTTGGGACTTCAGCGAAGCTAGAGAGAGGAACAGTCGGTAAAAAGAGATATAAGGCATCTAAAGTCTTAATTGGATCACCATGTACATCTTGTCAATCGCCGTAATATATTAATTCGCATAACTATCTACCGAACTGCCAAATTATAAACATAATAATGCTCTATCCTGTATACACGTATTTGTGTTGGCCAGGTAGCGTAAATACATTCTTTACTACGGTACAGATGGCTTGGTCTCTGTACCGCAGTAAACAATGTTACCGAAAGAACGCGCAAATCCCACATATAGTTCGCCCAGCCGTTGTTGACCCTCGAAACGCATGCAATTGCATGCGTTTCGAGGGTCAACGACGGCTGGGCGAACTATACATTGCTTACTACGCTGCAGATGTTTACTCTATCTGTATTTTAGTAAATAATGTAGGCCAAATAACGGCGTACTGATCATCCGTTGCTTACTGCGGCATACGCTATTTATTGTTCAATATTTTTCATCCAAAGCACAACATCTCTAGAAGCAACTTGTTGGTTCCAGCGCGTTCTTGCAGCTTGAATAAGTTATGTTGTTTTAATCCTAGTCGTTCTTGCTTAGTATTTATGGCTCTTGATGCTATATAAGAATGTTTAAAATGCGAAACGATACTGCTGCACTTAGTTATTATTGGTTTAACATAAGCTGCGTCTAATACTTTATTTAAAACCGAGTTTAAAACTAATTGTAAGTTATGTCCGTAACAAGTAATTGAAAATGAACTTAATATTTAACAAAATCCCATAACATACACTTATCACGAATCGATAACTACGACACTGTGCAAGACTGCAAGTCGGCAAACCCTGCCACTATTCTTCTTATCCGTCTCTCTCGTACAAAATCAACGAGATGCTAATTTCCACCGGCGGCGGCGGCTCCATGTACTGCGCAGTCGCGAGTTCTATCACGTGTCAAGTAGGACCACGTGTCTTCAATTACTAAAACACTAGGCAACCCAAACTAATTCAAAGCATGCCCAAAATAAAAAAAAATCTTTAAAAACATTTGCATTCTCAACTAAAGTCAACAGTGCGGCAACTAGACCGCATATAACAGCTAATGACGATTATCATGCTACGATAAGAACAAAAATCGAAGACGAGTCTGATAACTTCAAATATAGTCGGTGGTGTGACTGCTTCGAATTGGATCGTAAGATATACTTACCCTTCTGCCAACTAGACCGCATATAACAGCTAATGACGATTATCATGCTACGATAAGAACAAAAATCGAAGACGAGTCTGATAACTTCAAATATAGTCAGTGGTGTGACTGCTTCGAATTGTATCGTAAGATATACTTACCCTTCTGCCAAGATATACATATACCGAAAGGTGTTCAAATGCCCGTTTAATAGTTTTTTACAAAATCAAGACGTGTTGTTCGAGTGTGCTATAAAAACTGTAACGTAACTGTAAATATTTTAATTAAAAAAGTCAATTCAGGTACTATGAAGAATGACCACTACCTTCAAAAGCAGTTGAATGTTGTAATTGAGGTAAGTCAATAATATATTCTTTGTGTTAAATTGTTCCATTTCAAATATTCCTCATTACGCAGATCACGTTCGTTCACAACCATAATGTTATTGTTACTGAAGCATTCAGTTACTTACAGATGATATCAGAAATGCAATATATTTTTCTAAAATATTTTGATGTTGGAATAATTCCTGCAACTGCTAGATCATGCCATGAAATGTTCCTGGAATCTCGATATTAAGGCAGCGATTATATTTGTATATTTATCAAATGCACAAATCAACCCCACTGAATCATTTGTACAGCAAATGGAGGTGAATTCCACAACATAACTATTTTCTAGTAGTAAATCAAAGTAAACCTTTGTTAGAACTGCAAATTTTGGTACTCGCGAGGAAAAAGTATTACAGATTATTACACAACCAAAACCATTGGTAATACTCATTCTCACTTCCATCATGTTGAGAAAACATAAACATGATTTTGCTCACGAGATGTTATTTATTGATTCCAGCGGATTTTGCGACCAAACGAATACATGCGTGACGATTTTGTTTGCTGCTGCTAAAATTGGCGCCGTACCTTTAGCAGTAGCATACGTTTCCATCCTGAACAAAGTGAAGCTAACTACACACTCACATTTAAGATATACCCTACGAAATCAAGGATTTGGAGGCTATGACTTCCCCAAAGTCATCATGACAGACGATTCTTTAGCAAAAAGAAACGCATTAAAATTCCCCGAGTCCAGTTTGTTGTTTTGTATACTCCATGTGACTCAAGAATTTTGGAGGTTGTTGAACAGTCAGCACATAATTTCTAAAGACCATCGAATGCCAATAATTAGAGAATTTCAACGCTTACTCTATTGCAATAGTCCGGAAGACTCCCAAGAAATTTATGAAGAGTTGTACAAAAGGAAGAATGCCTTTTATTGCATCACAATTTAATTGACCACATAAAAACTTTATGGGAACGCAAGTAAGTTATCCACAGTGAGTGACCTACTTATTAGAAGATTTCACAAATTAAACATTATTTTTATTTGATAAATCACTTTCGAACATCCTCGGAGCCAAATATTTAGATCACAAAAGCTTAATTTGTGTAATCTTCTAATAATAGGCCAGAGACCATGAATAAGTATAGCATAGTTACTTACTACTCTCGTCAGACAATTTCCCTCAATTTTGTCTCATATGTTTAGCTACTTCACAAAAACGCAGTCAAAAGGTGATAAATGCTTGTTTCTGCAATTGATGCACACTGCTACAGTATTCAGAAAGTTTTAACGGGGCCAGTGATATCACATAAAAGGAGGTAGGCACTAAAAAACCGCTACATCCATTCGTTGACATCTAGGTTTTACAGAAAGAACACCCATCCCAATCCTCTATAAAAAATAGTATGATAATCGAATTCCTTGTATATATACAGACAGAGAAGCGGCACGCTGCAAGGCCAGTTCTATAGGGTAGCACAAAAACGTTCGGATGGTTGTTGGTCGTGACAATATAAAGAACAGGTGAATAATGTACGACGTCGCTGCATTGACTGGTACACCAAGCAGTCGAATAATTCGGCGCTGCAGCCGCTGTTGCGACGCAGCAGTCCGCCGCACAGATGAACCACTTGTTCGTAATTCCGAATAAGCAGTCTCTCCGTCGAACGCAGCGGCCGCTGAGTGCAGCCACTGCATGCGTCCGACACACAAGCGGAACCATACCCTTAGTGTACCAGTCAATGCAGCGACGTCGTGCATTATTGATCGGTTCTTTATATTTATTTCCAATTTTTATCGTCAAAATGATGCTAATTGAAATAGTATCTTGTTATAAATAACTATACCTATCACGCATTTCATGCAGATTACAAAAACATTAATGTAAAAGTTAGGTGCGTTTGTTCATTGAGTGTACATTCTTCTATTTCTTTTTTTTGTACTTTAAAATTATTTCGTCTTGTCCTTACTCTAAAATCTGAAGCACGAGTATGTACTCGATGGCAGTTAAAAACGCACTGTTCGTTAGCTGCTGCACTAGATGAATCATTAAAACGCAACGCCAAATGCATGCAGTCGCTGCATGCAGCCACTGCATGCGTCGGACGCCCAAGCGGAACTATACCATACCATTTTGACGTTAGACACCTACGCTGCATGCAGCCGCTTTTTTAAAGCTGCTGCAAGAAAATCCAGCGAAATAATTATCGCTGAAAGCTGCCGACAGCGATTCAGCGCTACCGAATTGTAGGTTATATACGAGTTTGTTGCTTGTTGTATTTTTAATTGTGATATTGTGCAAGCAAAATGGACCTGCCAAAAAATTGGAAGGTGGTTTTAGATGGCAAGAGCTGACCCAGTGTGAAGAAACTCTTTTACGTTCTTCTCTGTGCTTTCAAGGTTTCTGGATGTTGTTTCGCCGATTTCCATGCAAATTGCAATTAAGTGGTGGTCAGCAGTGCTTGAAAAATTAGATACTTCATGAGTTACGGAGTTATACTGCGAAGATGTATCTTTCATAAATAATTCCGAAATAAAATCAACATATAAATAAATTATGACAGTTAGTCGGACACTCCGCTACGTCTCAAAAGCCGTCTAACAGAATCGAAAGCGCTGAATGTAGCGCTTTAAATTGTGTGCTTTATCGCTGAATTGCGTTAGACACAAGCAATGTATGTGGGATTTGCGCGTTATTTCGGTAACATTGTTTATTGCAGTACAGAGACCAAGCATCTGTACCGTGGCAATGAATGTATTTACGCGGCCGAGTAGCTCAAATGGTAGAGAATTCGCTTAGAATGTGGAAGGTACCAGGGCGCATATTCGTATCGAGCGTACCGGATACTAACGGTTACAGACAGCCTGCAAAACACATTTCCGTCACAGATACCGCCTGCGCGCATCACAAACACATCCAGCCTTTCAATAGGACCCTTGTTCGTTGGATAAAAGTTGGTATTTCTACTTGACTAGTTTTATTTTATGGAAACCTTTAGCTTACGTGTATTATTAAAATAAATATGTCTTACAAGAAGTGAAGTTTAGCCAAATTATTGATTTCCGATTTTAATCTGAAAAAAGTTAATCAAGTAGTTTGGGTTAGTTAAAAGTACATGTTGCCTAATTTGCGTTAAATACAAGGCTTTACATACACACATATATTTATAAGTATTTATGAAGTGAAAAAACTAGTAGATACTTTCTATAAAATACAAAGTAGGTATTTAATTTTAACACCGAATGTAATATAGTAGGTACTCCATATAATAAAATCGTTAATCGACGCCCCCTTTCAATGCCATATCATATTTAATGATCATTTACCATACCTAATATTGAAAACATGACGTTTGATTGTAGTGTGTTCGCGTCCGCGGTTCATAATCGGATGATCCAAACTGCAAATGTTGCATATAATCTTATTTTTTATATTACAGATATTTGAAAACAGAATCTTTGGTTTTCATTTGGTATTATCTTATTATCATATCCACTATGCTATCATGGCCCTTTACGTTAAAATAAAATGACCAAGGAAATAAATTAAAGACACAGCATTCAATACAGCTGATCAATTTTAATGACCTAGTCTAAATAATTATGGACAGCAAAGCTCGACATTGCGAATATTAAACAAATAATTGGTCCTTAATTTGGGAGGTGTTTATCTCACGACCTTGCCTGGTGCCTCTTTTATAGATAGTGTTTCTCTATCTATAGCGGTTTAGTGATTTCCTATAACTACCCTGACTCAACGATGAGCTGCCGGCTGCAGTTAAAATTTTTTGCGACTTGCTGAATTTTCATCCCACGCTCAATCAAAGCAACAGCTCGAGAAACTACTTATGCGACATTTTGATTTTGCCAATGTCTAAAACTCATTTAACAATAATAATTATTATCCATTTGGTTATAGTTTTCTTATTATTAATTTTATATTCGATATAAAGATTAGCTGAATGTTTTATGCATCGGTTTATTTAGAGAATATGTGCCTTTCAGATTTTTTATGAATCATCCGTATAAATTGACCACGTAAAAAGTTATAAATTACCGTCTCCTGTATTAGTGATAGCATTGAAAAAATAAAAAAGCAATGTTGCAGATCAATTCTCTTTCCGTTAATTAGAATTATAGTATGGTTGACAAAGTGCAGATTTTTAAACTCGAACATCCTGTGTATGCTTTCACTAATGGAAAGACTGATGAAAAACCTTTCTTAAAATACCCCACTTGATATATCTATCTTTAGCATTTTCTGAAATTTAGACATTTAAAAAAGTAATGTTGATTGATTTTTACATATTATCACCAAAGATACATTTGTTATCACTGATTCTTAATCAACTGATCAGCAAAAAGATCGGCGAAAGGTTTTTTTACTGTCATTTTAAATGTGCTTAAAAAAATATCTTTTTTGAATGCAGTTTGCGTATCCCGAAAGCCCCTTTTGTCTAAATTATAATAAGATATACACAGTGGCGTGCCCAGACATTTTGTCTGGGTTAAACTCCCGGGGTCGGAAAAGAGATTGGTGCCCCCATTGAAAAGCGCCGCCGGAGGCTCACCCGTCACAGGCGGAAAATTCTGGGGGTGTCACGCCCAAATTTTATTCAAAAGTCGTTACAGCCTTTAAAAAACAAGAATTTGGCGTTCTCTTGAATGGCAAATCGCTGCGGCCCTGCCCCCACCTCAGCTCCGACCCCACCTATGTTACGTGGGCTTTAAGCTGTCGCCTATGTCGAAAGATGTGAAATGACAAAAAATACACAAAGTAGAGATATTTTAGTAATGAGTTTATACACTAGTAGCCAGATATGCAAAAAAACGAGCCTTAAACCAACAGAAGAACCAAATTATTAAGTAATCTCTAAAAAGTCTTTTTTCATTGGAAATTGTTCAATGATCTTATCAAAATCATTTTTTTGCTTCTTGGTACTCAATTGACAGCAAAGCCAAGTTGGTCCACCTATCTTGTGCCATTATGTAGCGAGAGAGTATGAGTTTTAACTTCGAAAATGAGCGCTCGCAGGTGGCATTTGTAACACACAGAATTGGGAAGCGCTAAGTGGTTTTCCCAAATCACGTTCCGCTTCCGCGCTGGTGGTCCCGGGTTCCACAGTAGGAATATATGGACATGATGGTGCTTCCAGGATCAAAATATTCCGGAAGTAAACTCCCCGGCCATTCGGATCTCCGGGCGCTGGGTGGCCCTGGGAGCCCTTCATTCCGCATTTCACAGACAGCAAAGATACCGAACCAATTTAGAATAGATTTCTGCAACATAAGAGGCCTAAATACAAACATAAATTCGGTACACCAACATCTACAAGCAAATAGACCACACATACTGGCCCTTACAGAAACACAAGTATGTTCTACAACAACAACAGTGAACTACCCCTATCCTGGTTACGACTTACATACCCGATTTAGATATAAGTTCGGAATATGCCTTTTTGTCCGAAGCGACCTTTCATGCCACCGCGAGGAAACACTCGAACCGAACAACCTTGACGTCATGTGGCTCAAGTTCACCGCCAAGGGATTAACCAAGTTTATATGTTGTCTCTATCGCCCTCCGAGCGATAGAGCCTACCAAAGCTTTTTTTCAACACTAGCTACCACTTTTGACTCAATACAGGTCGATCACCCCAGTTCAGAAATAATCGTTCTGGGAGACTTCAATGCCCACAACACCAACTGGCTCAAACATCACAACAAGACCGACAACGAGGGTAGAGAAGCTGAAGCATTTGCCATCAGCTGCGGGCTTACTCAACTTGTAGACGAACCAACTCGAATCTCAGAGAGGGGCGAATTCGCCGCCCTCCTGGATCTTTTTCTGACCACCAATCCTGACCAGTACAAGGTTACAGTTGGTCCGCCATTAGGTACTTCCGACCACAAACTTATTACAATGGTTTGTGAATTGCCACCCATACAGAAGGATCCACCATTGCCTCGCAAAATCTGGCATTACAATTCTGCAAACTGGGACGATCTAAGGGAGTTCTACCTAGATTTTCCTTGGCTCGACGTCTGCTTTGGCACTGACGACCCGTCAGTCTGCTGCGAAGAGATCACGCAAGTAATCTCCTCAGGAATGGAAACATACATCCCAAATTCCATCAAGTTACCATCAAAAGGAAAGCCCTGGTTCAACAGAAGATGCGAAAGAGCTGTAGGTAGGAAACAGCAAGCCTACAAGTACTGGCAGCAAAATCAGACCGCCGAAAATCGCAACTATTTTATCGAAGCGAGAAACGAGTGCAAGCGTGTGATCGACGAAACTAAGGACAAACACAATCAAAGGATCAGGAATAAACTTTTGCAATGCCCCAGTGGTTCCAGGAATTTCTGGTCGGTAGCAAAGGCAGTAAGTAACAACTTTACAAAAACGTCTCTCCCACCTTTGACGGACGAACGTGGCATCACGGCGACTACAGCCTAGGAAAAAGCAAACATGCTCGCCAAAATGTTTTCATCGCACTCTACCTTAGACGTCCCCCAAGGCAAAACTCTCCCCACCATACCGAACATCAACACTATCATGGCAGAAGTCAAGTTTTCTCACCGTGATATTCGCAAAATCCTTAAAGAACTAGATACGCAAAAGGCATCAGGACCGGACGGAGTACCTGCCATCGTGTTAAAGAACTGCGCCAACGAACTAACACCCGTTTTTTTTCAGGCTTTTTTCTCTGTCTTATGGAAAAGGGATTTACCCATCTTCTTATAAAGTCGCTCGAGTGCAACCTGTTCCAAAAAAAGGTAAGAAAACCATGCCCTCAAATTATCGTCCAATTGCCTTGCTTCCAATAATCTCCAAAGTTATGGAACGTGTAGTCAATCAGCAACTACTCAAGTATCTCGAGAACCACAAAATAATCAGCGATAATCAATACGGCTTTCGCAAAGAGAGATCGACAGGAGATATATTGGCCTATGTCACTCATATATGGAGTAGGGCAATTGAGAACTATGGAGAGTCTCGAGCGATTGCGTTGGATATTTCAAAGGCATTCGACAGAGTTTGGCATGACGGACTGCTCAACAAACTACCGTCCTTCGGACTGCCGGCCTCTCTCTGCAGCTGGCTTGCCAGTTTCCTTAAGAGCCGATCTCTGCACGTTGCAGTCGATGGACACATTTCGGACACATTCACCATCAACGCGGGCGTGCCTCAGGGTGCAATACTTTCACCAACTCTGTTCCTCATCTATATTAATGACCTGCTGACCGAAACAAATAATCCTGTTTACAGTTTTGCAGATGACAGTACCCTTGTCTCCCACTTTAGATCGGAAAAACCCTTGCCAGCGACTGAGACTCATCACCGCAGACAGGAGCAGATTACGGCAATAAATCAAGACCTGGAGAAAGTTCAAACTTGGGGCGACCGAAATTTGGTCCAGTTCAATGCAGCAAAGACCCAAGCAGCAACGTTTACCAAGAGGGCCAATACAGCGGGCCCTGATATCGTTATGGCAGGATCGACCATTCCTTCATCCTCCTCAATCGGACTGCTGGGTGTCTCGGTCAACAGCAATATGTCCTGGCATGACCACGTTGCTAACATCGCAAAATCAGCCTCCCAGAAGCTTGGTGCGCTATTTCGCAACAAAAAACTCTATACACCGCAGCAGTTGCTCTTGCTCTACAAAGCGCAAATAAGACCGTGCTTAGAATATTGCTCACATATCTGGGGTGCCGCACCAAAGCACACCCTAAAGCTGCTGGATTCCATTCAGAAGAGAGCTGTGCGTCTCGTCGGCGACCCGGAGTTGACCCGGAATCTAGATAGTCTGGAACACCGCAGACATGTAGCCGAGATATCTCTGTTTTACAGATACTTTCACGGCAGATGTTCCCAGGATTTGGTCCACCTCATCCCGCCCCTGGCAGCTCCTATCAGACAGTCACGACAGACGGCAAGAGCGCACCAGTTCGTCGTACAACTGGAAACACCTAGAACATCGTTTTACAAGAACTCCTTTGTCTGGCGCACTGCATCACTGTGGAACTCACTCCCACTAATTACAACTTACAAATATTCAAGAGCCGTGTCAATCAACATCTTCGCACACACACCGCTCGTCGAGCGCCATAGGGTCTACCTTTAGTGTGTGCGCAAAAAAAAACACATTGTAATAAATAATTTCAAACTTGAAAATAGTGTAGGTAGTAACTCACAAAATTCGTATTTAAAAATTAATTTTGAATATCTAAACATGGCCTCTGGTTGTAAACTTCTTGGCTAATTTCCTTCGCTCTTAAATGCCGTCTTAACCTCAAAATCTCTTTAACGGTATTTTCTTCGGAATCTTTGAATTTGTCATATATTTCCACGAGTGCTGGCGCAAGACTACAAAGCGCATATTCTGATTTGTTCGTGAAATTCTCAGGCGGGATGATACTGAAAGTATTGTTTCCATTGCTATATCAGCTGTTTCAAAAATCTGTTAACGTTTTTAATTAGTTATTATTGATAACAATACTCAAGGTGTGTAATAACTAATATTTAAAAGATTTTGATTTTGTTTTAATGATTTCACCATATTTCCGAATACAAATATTCTGACAAAAGACATCAAGAAGAAAATGTTACTCGAATTTGCCCCATCTTTTAATATATAATTAAATTTTGGCGTTTTGGGTGATTTTAAAATTGGTTAAAGGTTTCGCACAATATTTTTACTGTATATTTCATTCCTATTTTGTAATACAACACAACTAAAAAATAGCGATATTATCTTATATCGAATATTGACTCGACTATAGAATTTACGCGTGAAAATTAATCTGACAAAAGGATGAGCTGGTCTATGGCCGCTGCGTCAAAGGTCGCTTGCCAACATGATTGTTTTATTTGTATCATGGCCTGCCGATATTCTGCTAGTTTTCGCGCGGGGAAGGAGACACACCGTTGACATGCCGCCGCGGAGAGTGATCCTTCTTATCATATAGTTGTGCCCAAATACATAATAAAAACATAAAGGCTGATGTACTATACATGCTAACGCGCTAACACTCCGTTGAAGTTATGTGTTGGTGTTATACCTAATTGTGCAACAACTGAAGCCAGATTATCAGAAAATGGCGCGTCGAAATGAGGATCCCTTATTGGCTAAATTTGTAACGTGCGCAGTTTTCCCTGCTGCTGTCTTGTTTGAGCATTTAGGTTTCTCTGTTTTTTTTTGCTTCATATGTTGTACTGAAAGTATTTTCAAATGGTTTTATGTCATTTAAATGACCCTTAACGCAACGCATTATTAAATTGGAAATTTAAAAGCTATATCTGCTGTGAAGTCATCGGTACGGGTGGGCAAGAAATTGAATAATCGATTAACCGCTTAATATTTTAGCAAATAACTGAATAGTCGATTAATCGAAATAATCGATTATCGATATTTTCTGAAATATTAATCGATAAGTCGATTAATCGGTAATTTCCTAAAAGTGAATCGAATAATCGATTATTGTCGTCCACCCCTAATCCCATAATATTGTAGTAAGTGAAACTGAAGCTGAAATTTCGGTAGAATCATTATTGCTGATGCAAGACTGATGTTATTATAAAAAGAGGTAATAAATACTTTGGCTGAATCAGCAGATAAAAATTTATAATTTAGTTTTAATATGTAAATATGGCTTTGATATTACCTTGGGATAGTCAGAATATAAGCAAGTGTTTTTACTAGTTTCGTCCCTATTAGATTAACTTTTAAAAATAGCGATAACTCTGAAATACATGTATGGCAAAATTGCAGGCCCTCATCAACGCGTTTCTGTCGTCCGCTTAATATTCATTTTGCTCGTGAGACTCCTGAATTAACCGTTGCAAAAACAAAATTTGGATCGTCGAATTAAAAATTTAAAACCCTTTTCTTTACAACGAAGGAGCCCTTAACTTTCAAAATCATTTTTTAAAACGGTTTACAAACATACAAATGATTTTTATGCATGATTTTTATCGTTAGTGATAATTGATACACCCTATATATAAATATAGATGATGAGCCAAAAATTCAACAATTATTTGTCTAAAACACGATATATTAAACGTGTAATACTTAAAAACTATTATGTCTTATTTCTGGTAAACCTTATTATGGCCAGCTTTCCTAGAAATTCGACCAGTGTGCGCCGGGTCCAAAGGTCACATGCCAGTATCATGCTAGTTTTCGCGCGGGGAAGGAGACATACCGTTGACGTGCCGCCGCGGAGAGTGAATCTTCTTATCGTAGTTAATATTCGCTGGCTATATCTTATCAATTTCGGCATAAAGGGCATAAAAGCATTCAAACATACTACGTTTAAGTTCTTGTTCAATTGTTAAACCTGCACTTCTTCCCCTGGTATATATATTTTTTCCTTCTTATTCTTTTTGAAACAGAAATATCCATATTTGCGCACGTTTTTTTGGCATATATAATTGACTTTTCTACATGTTCATTTCTATCTTCCTGTAAAAAAGCTTTAAGGGCTTTAATCTTTAGAACACATTTGCCGAATGTCATACCAGCAGCTTGCAAGTACGTTTGTGTTTGATTGACTTCTAAAATTATACTCCAAAATGATAAGTAACACAAAAAAGAAAAGTCGCAAATTGCTGGCATTAAGATATGGGCAGATTGTCTTGTATCTAAATTTTCTTTTAGATCTGTTAATAACTGACCGCGGGATAGTTACTCTTTACTGCTTTTACCACATCATGATGGGCACTACAACGAGTCTCAATAAGTCTTTTAATGGAAACTTCGACTTTCTCGATCATTACATCCCACCTATGGGTTTGATGCCGAAAACAAATTATAAACACTTTTCAGAGTTCCAAAAAAGTCATACCAGACGCTACTGTAGCGAAAGAATGTACTCCGCAGAGATTCAAAGAATGATTTCAACATGGCACAAATAAAGCCCTTGAATTTAATTGTTTAATCCTCTTTTGAACCCCTGAGTGAATTCCAGCCATAGTAGAGGCATTACCATACGTTTGCCTGGAGTTAGTTCGAGGAACTAATATTCAACATTATATTTTTCGCATATTTGTACTGTCTGAGTAAATATTTGCTTAAATTCATTTTCAGCATTTTCTCTAATGTTACGTAAAGTGTTTCCGACACTTTTTGCAAGGGCAACAGCGCTACCCAAGTCAGTATTTATTGTTTGCAAACTTTTGCATAGTGACAAACTGATGGAAAAGATTTTAGCAAATATTTGTAGTCTTATCCGAAATTCAAGAATAAGCATATCTTTTTCCATTTTTTTTTTCTTCACTTTTGAAAATTTCTGAGCCTTGGGAGGGGTTTGAACCCACAAACCGCCCGCCCTCCCCCACTCCCACCCTCTCCCATGGGCATGCCACTAGATATACATTTTCGCAAATAAAGTAATATGTACATACGATACAAGGGCTCAATAAAGTAGTGTAAACATTTGAGAGTGTGGCATTTTGACAATAATTTTTTCTCGCGTTTTAATATTTCGCGTTAGTAAGATAATATCAATATCTCTAGATATTTTGACCAGTTTTTGAAGTGAAACTTCTTCAGGCGCATTCAGCACACTTTTTTGGGTAGTGAATAAGATTGAGCCGTCACGCTCGAATATGTGATGCACATTCGGGTAGCGTATTTAGGAAGTCTCCGCGTTACAGAATCCCAGCTAAATAACGCCACAACATTGGCTAACACCAACCCCGCCCGTCAATGTTGTTTACGTTTGTTCACTCCACGCCTTTGTGAGACTTTTAGAGAGAAGCGGGAATGTGAACGCCAGGTTGCGTAAATCCATTGTCCAGTACAGCACATTTTCTCACTCACGTGTGTTGAAACACACTGCCATTTGTTATATGCATGTTTGCTATACCGTAGACAAATCCCGGCACGATTCAGCACGACGCTGTTGTTATGCGGCAAAACGAATAATAGGTATTATTATGGCTTTGCATGGCCCTCCGCTCGTTTCGCTCGCTACGGGTGCTCAATCAACAAGAACTAACCAAGTGCTAACCAAGGTTAATCCAAACTAACCCAAAATTAAGAAAAAACGGTAAATTAATAAAAAACAATAAAAACATCTGTCGCGACCGACGGGAATCGAACCCGCAGCGCAGGAATGCCTACTACACCACCGAGGCGTTGTAGAAGTTTTGCTAGAACGTAGAGACATGCCTGATACTGTGTCGCCGTGCTGAACCGTGCCAGTGAGATGCCAGTGTGTTTCAACACACGTGAGTGAGAAAATCTGCTGTGCTGTACTGGACAATGGCTTTACACCGCCTGCTTCAGATGGTAAGGCTCTCGCGTTTAGAATGCGAAGTAATTGGTTAGACGCCCGGCGCGGCGCTTGCAAGTTTTTTTTTCAATTATTTTTTTAACATTGGAAATATTTTTGTTTTCCTAGTATGGGGCATCAAATAGCGAAAAAGTGCATGCATAACGTCATACGCGTGAGAGATCGTGTTGGTTTGTTTATGCAGACTGAATCGGTTCATATGACAAAAATAAATTAAAACTAACTGAAACCAACCGAAAGTTGATTGAACGACTAACCCAATCTAACCAAAAGTACCCAAAAGCACCGAAAAGGGTTAAATTGTATCGGAACAGATTTAAAAAAATAAAAGTAAGTTAAAACTAATTCAAACCGAACATTGGCGACTAACCACAACTAACCCAAAAACATTAACATTCGTTATAACGTGTCGGATCCGGTTCAAATTAATAAAATAAATTGGAACTAACTGGAACTAACAGAGAGTTGATTGATCGACTGACCAAAAGTAATCAAAAGCACCAAAAAGGGCTAAAACGAATCGGAACATATTAAAAATATTACAGTAAGTTAAAACTAACCAAAACGAACCGAATTTTGGCGACTAACCAAAACTAACCAAAAACATTAAATTTGATTATAACGTATCGGAGCTGGTTCAAATGACTAAAATAATTTAAAACTAACTGATATTAACCGAAATTTGATTGAACGACTAACCAAAACTAACCAAAAGCACCAAAAAGGGCTAAAGCATATCGGAACAGTTTAATCGGCGAACAACTAAAATTAACCAAAAACATAAAAATTGGTTATAATGTACCGGAACCGGTTCAAATGACTAAAATATATTAAAACTAGCTGAAATTAACCGAAAGTTGATTGAACGACTTACCAAAACTAACCAAAAGTAACAAGAAGCATCAAAATGGGCTAAAACGTATCGGAAGAGATTAAAAATATTAAAGTAAGTTAAAACTAACCCAAATTAACCGAATTTTGGCGACTGACCAAAACTAACAAAAGCATTCGAATTGGTTATAACGCATCGGAACCGGTTCAAATGACTAAAATAAAATAAAACTAACCGAAATTAATCGAAATTTGATTGAAGGACTAACCAAAAGTAACCAAAATCACCAAAAATGGCTAAAACTTATCGGAACAGATTAAAAATATTCAAGTGAGTTAAAAATAACCCAAATTAACCGAATTTTGGCGACTAACCAAAATTAGCCAAAAACATTAAAAATGGTTATAACTTATAACGTATCGGAATCGGTTCAAAGGACTAAAATAAATTAAAACTAACTAAAACAAAAGTTGATTGAATGACTAGCCAAAAGCACCAAAACGGCCTATATTATATCGGAATAGATTACGCAAATTAAAGTAAGTTAAAACGAACCGAATTTTGGCGACTAATCAGAACTAACCAAATCTATCAAATCTGATTATAACGTATATGAACCGGTTCAAATGACTAAAATAAGTTGAGACTAAGTGAAACTAACCGAAAGTTGATTGGACGACTAAACAAAACTAACCAAATCTATTAAAATTGATTATAACGTATCGGAACGGGTTCAGATGACTAAAATAAGTTGAGACTGAGTGAAACTAAGCAAGCAAGTTGACTGGACGACTAAGCAAAACTAACCAAATCTATGAAAATTGATTATAACGTATCGGAACTAGCTCAGATAAGTAAAATAAATTGAGACTAATGCCCGGTTTCTGAAGCACCAGATATCTATTGTATAAAGTTATGAAGCCTATAATTACTATGGTTACAATTGTATTAACAATAGTTGTCATAGGAACTATTTGAGGGATAAAGTTATCCATACTTTGAGAAACTGGGCATAAGTGAAACTAACCGAAAGTTGATCAGACGACTAACCAAATCTATTAACATTGATTATAACGTATCGGAATCGACTCAAATGACTAAAATAAGTTGAGACTAAGTGAAACTAACCGAAAGTTGATTCGACGACTAACCAAAAATAACCTAATCCATTCAAATTGATTATAGCGTATCGTAACCAGTCCAAGTGACTAAAATAAGTTGATACTAAGTGAAATGAACCGAAAGTTGATTAAACGACTATCCAAAACTAACCAAATCTCTTAAAATTGATTATAACGTATCGGAACCGACTCAAATGGCTAAAATAATTTGAGACTAAGTGAAACTACCGAAAGTTAATTGACGACTAAAATAAGTTGAGACTAA
The DNA here is from genome assembly GCA_016904865.1 of Pissodes strobi. Classification (NCBI taxonomy): domain Eukaryota; kingdom Metazoa; phylum Arthropoda; class Insecta; order Coleoptera; family Curculionidae; genus Pissodes; species Pissodes strobi. The sequence continues at coordinate 112,001 of MU182469.1, read as the reverse complement.
GTAAAACTAACCCAAAGTTGATTCGACGACTAACCAAAAATAACCTAATCCATTAAAATTGATTTAACGTATCGTAACCGGTCCAAATGACTAAAATAAGTTGCTACTAAGTGAAATGATCCGAAAGTTGATTAGACGACTAACCAAAACTAACCAAATCTGTTAAAATTGATTATAACGTATCGGAACCGACTCAAATGACTAAAATAACTTGAGATTAAGTGAAAGTAACCGAAAGTCAATTGAACGACTAACCAGAACTAACCAAGTCTATGAAAATTAATTATAACGTATCGGACTCGGCTCAAATAAGTAAAATAAGTTGAGACTAAGTGGAACTAAGCGAAAGTTGATTAGACGACTAACCAAATCTATTAAAACTGATTTTAACGTATCGGAACCCACTTAAATGACTAAAATAAGTTGAGACTAAGTGAAACTAACCGATAGTTGATTCGACGACTAACCAAAACTACCAAATCTATTAAAATTGATTTTAACGCATCGGAACCGACTCAAATGACTAAAATAATGTTACGTTTTTCCCGTGGGTTCTTAACGAAATTACAACTTTACTATTTTCAACTAATGCTTTCTTTATTTTCTACCACTGTATACAACTGAACTCACTAAACTAGTCTTATAACTTTCCAACTAATATCTCTTTACAATTTAACACTCAGTGATTAACTAATTAACATTCGGCTTAAGTCTGCTCCTTATATATAATCTCAAATTTATCACGAATATTCAGGACGTATTCCGAGGCCACTCTATATGATCGAGATAATTCCAGCGTTCCTGAATCTTCGCGGCCGGCCCGGCGATGACTCATACAGACAGAGAAGCGGTACGCTGCAATGCTAGTTCTATAGGGTAGCACAAAAACGTTCTTATGGTTGTTAGTCGTGACATTGCCTCCCTCTTAAAGCTGATCGTCCCGATCAGATACTGCATGCCCGTGATATGCTTTCAGCCTGTCGAGGTGAACAACTTTCAGTTTGCTTCTGGGACTACGCTGAATTCTATACACTACGTCATTAATTCTTTTGATGACTGTATAGGGCCCTTCCCATACTGGCGTTAACTTGGGAGATCTTCCTTTCTTCCTTTGCGGATTATATAACCAGACTTTATCGTTCATCTGAAATCCCATAGAAATAGCTTTCAGATCATATCGTGTCTTCATTCGGTCACCGGCTTTCTCCGTGTTTTCTCTGACTAATTCATGAATGTATAGTAACTTTTCCTTGAGGGAGTCTGCGTAGTCTGGAATTTCCATATCCTCGTTGTCTGGCGTTCCGAATAATAGGTCACAGGGTAAACGGAGTTCTCTTCCAAATAAAACCATGGCTGGTGTTAGTCCTGTCGTGTCATGAACTGCTGATCTATAGGCCATCAAAAATAGTGGTATGTGTTGGTCCCAAGCCTTCTACGACCTTTGACAAATGTTCTTCAATGGTCTTGTCAACCATGCCGTCTGATTGTGGATGTAAGGCGGTAGTTCGTGTTTTATGGATGTTAAGTAAATCACAGACTTTCTGAAAAACCTTGGATTCGAAGTTGCGTCCTTGATCTAAGTGCAGCTCTAACGGAACACCAAATCTGCTGAATAGGTTATTCACAAGAACCTCTGCTATGGTAACAGCTTCTTGATTGGGAATCGCAAAGACTTCAGGCCATTTACTGAAGTAGTCAATTGCCACTAAAATGTACTTGTTACCATTATTTGTTTCTGGAAAAGGGCCAGCTACGTCAATGGCGATACGTTCAAACGGTAGGCCCACGTTATACTGTTTCATTTTGTTTTGGGTCCTTGACTTGCGGCACAGGTTGAGCACTGCCGACACCACGATTTCACATCCTGGCAGTAGTTGACCCAGTAAAATCTGTCGCGGATGTTGTCAATCGTTTTGTTCACTCCGAGATGAGCACCAGACTTTCCATTATGAACTTCTTCCAGAACTTCCGATATCTTCCTCCTTGGTACCACTAACTGTGTCTTCACTACTTTTCCATCGGCGCTTTCCCAGGCTCGTTTATGAAGTCCATTTTCCACCACCAAGGAGTCCCACTGCGCCCACAGAGTTTTAAAAGCAAATCCTTTAGTTGAAATCTCTCTCCAGCTTGGTCTTGGTTGATGTTCTTCTTTAGCTTTTAGCAATAGTGCTATTTCACTATCTTCAAGCTGATCCTTTCTAAGTTGCTCTGTGGTCCACTGCTGATCATCCTCAAATTTCGTTTGTCTAATGGGAGTAATTCCTTCTCGTTGATCTATTCTTTGGCAATGCTTACAATTATCCGTGCATGGTCTTCTGGATAAAGCATCTGCATTATTATGCAATCTCCCTGCCCTGTGCTTAATTTTTTTACAAAAATGGCGCCGACACGAGAACGTTTGAAAAGTGACGACAGCAATAAAACCCGTTTTTAGTGCTGTAAAACGAAGTTTTTTAATAATATTATGTGTGTAGTTTGTGGAAACGTATTTCATAAGGCATGTGCGAGTCGAGATTGGTCCGAAAAAGTAAATTTTATTGATAATACCCGAATAGTCTGCTGCCAAACAGATAGTGAGGTTAATGTTAGTGGCGAAGTTGAAAAACAGTGGAGATAACATATCTTAAGAGGATACTTAAGGAGGCCGAAGACAAAAATCAACTCCTAACTGAAAATTCAAATCTTTGAAAAGAAAAAATGAAACCCTTTTTTCAAAAATTGAACAAATAAAAGGTAAACAACATTCTGCTGTTGATCCAACAATCACCTCCATCTCGTCGCCCAAGCTATTGTTGCCATCTTCGGAAAAGGAAAAGAAGTCTTTAGAAATGCCATTAGTGACCGAGAAGGTCTTCGACAAGAAAAAATTCGAGGCTCTACAAAGTAATAAAACCGTCGAAATAGTAATCTCTGAAAACTCGAAAGTATCCACGTTGCCTGACATGTATAGTTCAAATGAACTAGGAAATGACAACATAGAAAGTAACGTTGCTGACGGCAACATAAATGACCAAGAAACTGAGGTAATCCAAACACAAGAAAAATTGACTTCATACAGTGCTATCCTGAAAGCAGATGCTCCTTGGGAAACACAACAAAAAAGGAGGGGCTTTAAGCAACATCAACAAAACAACGAAGAAAAAAACAATAAAATGCATACAGCAATGATGAAAACATAATAAAAAACAAATCCAAGAGACCGGCACCTATCAGGGGTACAAATAATTAATCAAGAGCCTTCAAAACGGCTTCTAGGATGGCTTTTCTGTTCGTCTCCGGTTTTGCTCCAGATGTTGAGGCAGAACAAGTAATCGCTTTTCTAAAAGACAATGACCTAGGAAGGGACTATCGATGTGAGAAAATTAAAACAAGAAAGGACAAATGTCGTTCCTCATTTAGGCTATCTGTTGTCCACAGTGAAAGGGACAAATACTTGTGCTCATCCCTATGGCCTATGGGAATCATCGTGAACCATTTTCTGAACATACAGCGCCTGTGATAATTGGCAACAAGAACAATATAAAAAATGACATAGTTCACAGGATAAGCGTTCTCCATGTGAATGTGAGATCCCTGAGAAATATTTGGATGAAGTTGAAGCATTTGTCGCAGACAAAAATATTAATATCCTGTGTTTCACGGAGCACTGGCTGAGAAGGGAGGAAATAGACCATGTTCATCTTAAGGGATTTAAGCTCGCCGCTTATTCTACCAGGGACCACCATTCGGGTGGTGGTACGATAATATTTGTTAAGGACTGTCTACTGATATCTGCAGAAATGAAGGATTCCCCAATAAATATTGACAAAGATGTATTGAATATTGCTCAGTTTATGTGAATTCTTTAAAATTATATGTTTCGGTTTTTTACCGCTCACCCTCGGGAAGTTTTGACACCTTTCTGATGACAGTTGAAAGACTCTTGTCAGAGATTGAACCCAGTGCGAGGCTCATAGTTCTGGGTGATTTTAATATCAAATTTAATACAGATCAACCTGATACAGTAAATTTGTGTAACTTAATGGTAAGTTTTGGTCTTAGGCAAATTATATTTAAGCCTACACGACAGGACACTTGTTTAGATAATATCTTTGTGAGTCAGGCTATGGATCTGTATAGTGTGGGAGTGACTGATATGAATGTGTCTGATCACAAGTGTCAGATATTTGAATGCATGATCTTGGAATCTTTGAAAGAGTTTGAAACGTCACACAGGATGTGACTCAACAAGGATTAGATACATTTTTTAATATAGTAATAAATACCTCCTGGGATTTTATAAGTGAAAACTGTAACGTTGATAGAACATTTGATCATTTTTTGGGATTACTTGAAAATGCTTATCTATCTGCTTTTCCAGAAAAAAACTATGTTTTTCGATGCGACAACTTTAACATCATTAGCTGGTTTACTGATGATTTGCGAATTATGAGAGATCATCTCAGTTTTCTGGGGGATCTAAGTAATCACTACAAAAATAATTTTATGACTCAAGAATTTAAAAGCTATAAAAAACTGTATAAAGAAGCCATCAGAACAGCTAAAATAAGGGCAATTAATAATTACATTCAGTCTTCGACTAACCAAGCAAAAGCATTATGGAAAGTAATAAATAGTAATAGATGTAAAAAAGACCTACATCCCAAAAATGTAAATATAACTTCAGGTGAGTTTAACAATTTCTTTTTCAATATAGCCAATAATATTGTACAGATTATCCCTTAGTCCAAGAATGACCCGCTTGACTTTTTAAAAAATATCTCGCAACCTGAAACATCTTTCTCCTTCACTGAAGTAACATTCAATGATATGAGAGACATAGTTGATAGCCTGAAAAATAAGCAGAGTCGTGATCTCTATGGGTTTAATGTTAAAGTAATAAAAACTGTAAAAAACCAACTAATAATACCATTAACAAAATTAATAAATCTTTGCTTTGAGCAAAATGTTTTCCCAACTAAATTGAAAATAGCCGTGGTTATTCCAATTTTTAAAAAGGGCGATCCTACCCTGCCAGAAAATTATCACTTTTGCCCATTATATCTAAAATCTTTGAGAAATGTATGGCCATTAAAATAATACAATTTTTTTAATAAAGTTCTCTTTTCTCTCGATTTCAATTTGGCGTCAGAAAAAATAAAAACACAGTTCTGGGCATTATCAACTTGGTATCGGATATAATGGAGGGATTTCAAAACAGAGAATATAGTTCGGTTTTGTTTTGTGATTTGAGCAAAGCTTTTGACTGTGTCGACTATGGTATTCTTCTGAGAAAACTGCAGTATTATAATTTCAGTGCAAGCAGCATTACACTTATCGATTCATATCTTCAAGGTCGACAGCAGGTGGTGAGCTGAGCTGGTGTGACATCGGCAAAGGGTGAAATAAATATTGGAGTTCCCCAGGGATCTGTTCTTGGTCAAATTTTATTCCTCATATATATAAATGATCTGCCATATAATGAGACCGTAGCGAAATATACACTCTTTGCTGATGACACAACAATCCTGTACTCTGCTAGAAGCTACCAAGAATCACTGAGGGAGTCTATGGCGGCACAGGATAGAGCTGAGGATTGGTTTTGCTCCAATCGACTGCTGTTAAATGCAGATAAGACGATTCGTGTGCTTTTTACTTTAAGGGAATTTCCCGAAAATGTAGTCCATCAGGAAGTGCGGTTTCTGGGGGTGGTTCTTGACTCCAAACTACAATGGCGAAATCATGTCGATGCTCTCTTAGTAAGGCTGAATAAAGGTCTTTATGTGCTTAGGAGTTTGAGAGGTTGTGTTTCAGGGGATGTGTTGAGAACAGCTTACTTTGCAATATTTCACTCACACCTGTCTTATGCTATCCTAGTGTGGGGACACACAGCTCAAATACACCGAACTTTTAGCATACAAAGAAAGGCAGTGACAGGTTTAGGATATAGGGATGATTGTAGAGAGATGTATGTGGGTATGAGTTTGCTGACTGTGCCCTGTGTGCATATTCTGGAATGCTTGCTGTATGTAAGACAGAATTTGGATCTATATTGGACTCATGACGATGTTCATTCTCACAATACCCGCACTGGGCGCAATTTAGTACCTGCATGCTGGCGGCTGGGAAGGTGTCGGGATGGACCGGGATACTGGACAATAAATTTTTTTAATGCGTTGCCTGATAATACCAGGTATTTACCAATACCACAGTATAAACAAAAAATAAAACATTACTTAATAAAAAATGCTTTTTATTCATGAGCAATATTTAAATTCTGATTTTAATATGTTGTGATTTGTCTTTTTAAATGACCGTTATAAATTTGGATTGTTCAAATAATGTCTAGTTTATGTAATAACTATTATTAGGTTTTTGTAATAATTATCAATAGGCTTTAACATTTTAAATTGGATATATGTGCCATAATTTTAATATTTAATAATTCTAGCTATGTTTTTTCACGATTGACTTGTGCAAACAATGTAATTTTGTACCAGCACCAAATAAACTATTGTCTATTGTCTATTAACCTTAAAGTTATATTGTTGTAACTTTTCAAGCCACTTGGCTACCTGTCCTTCAGGCTGTTTCATATCCAAAAGCCATTTAAGTGCTGCATGATCAGTCCTTATTAGAAATTCTTGTCCATACAGATATTGATGGAAATGCTCAACAGACCGTACTATTGCCAAAAGCTCTTTTCGGGTTACACAGTAGTTACGTTCAGGTTTCGAAAGTGTTCGGCTGTAGTATTCGATAACTCGTTCTTCTCCTGCTTGTACTTGCGATAAAACTGCTCCGATGCCGGCGTTGCTTGCGTCTGTGTCCAATACAAATTTACCCTTTTGTTCCGGATATCCCAATATTGGACTAGAACATAGAGCCGCTTTTAATTTCCTGAACGCAGTTTTGATCCCAGTTATAATTTGCTCGTTCTTCAGTGAGCTTATGTAGAGGTGCAGCTATATTTGCAAATCCTTCAACAAATCTTCTATAGTAAGTACATAGTCCAAGGAAGCTCCGCAGTTCATGTTTGTCGCGGACGAGGCCAGTCCTTGATTGCTGTAATCTTCCGTTAGTCGGTTTGGATTCCCTCTGATGACACGACATGTCCGAGAAATTCAACTTTTTGTTGGAAAAGAAAACATTTCTTTGGATTCAGTAAGAGCTGAGCATTCTTGATTCTAGTAAAAACTTCATGCAGGTTTTGTAGGTGCTCTTCGAAAGTTTTTCCCATTACCATTATATCATCAAGATAGACCAGGCATGTCTTCCAAGTAAGGCCTCGTAGAACAACTTCCATAAGACGCTCAAAAGTAGCAGGGGCATTGCATAGTCCGAAGGGCATAACTCTAACCTGATATAAACCACTTCCGGTAGAAAATGCAGTCTTTTCCTTATCTTGTTCGTCAATGCCTACTTGCCAGTAGCCGCTCTTTAAGTCGAGTGTGGAAAACCAATGAGATCCTGCTAGTGTCGTCAACGTGTCATCAATCCTGGGAAGTGGATGGCTGTCTTTCTTGGTGACGTCATTGAGCTTTCTATAGTCCACGCAGAATCTGGTAGTTTCATCTTTCTTGGTGACTAAGACAACAGGAGACGACCATGGGCTCGATGATTCCTCAATAATTCCATCGTCAAGCATTTTGTTGACTAATGTGGTAACCTCTTGCTGCTTCGTCACTGGTAGCCTCCGAGGATGCTGCCGTATGGGGTGAGCACTTCCAGTGTCGATTTTATGTTTTATGATGTTCGTTCTTCCAGTAGTGCCATTTTTCCTTTCAAAGGCTGTGCTCTGCTCGTTGATAAATTGTGTTGTTCTCTTCATTTCTTCGGAAGACAGATGATGCCACGACTTCTGGAATTGTTCTAGGACTTCCTTAGGTGATGTTGAGGGTGTTACTTCTGACTGCGTTTCACAACTGGTTACCCACTGCACCGGCTCGCAAGTGGCGATCACATCTCCTTTATTGATTTTGATGGAATTAGATGAAATATTTGCTATCCTTATCGGTATTTTGCCGTCGGTTTTGACTAGTGCTTTGCCTACGAGGTGTTTGCAAGGCAAATCGTGGTGTTGGATAAGTTCGATGCAGCCTCCAAAATCCTTCTCCAATTTCCCAGAAATTATCTGCTCGGTATTTCCGCTTATTTTGACAGTACATGCCGCCACTACTTGAGTCGGTGTGCCATCGTCTGTTTTGTTAAGGATGAACTCTTCGGTGCCAAACTTTAGAAGATTAAGCTTGCTATCAAAAGAGAATCCATGTTGGCCGATGAGATCCATTCCCAAAATAAATTCGTCTTCAATGTCGGCTACTAACACTGTGTGGTGTAATTTAATTCTTCCAAGTTGAAGTTCAATATCCATTTCTCCAAGTACTTCAGCTGTCTCACCGGTAACCGTACGTAAAACTACATTCTTTGATATGGGCAGAACTTCTACCTTCTACCTACTCTATTTACTCTGTTGGACCTTATCTTCCTTATCTTCCGTTGATATTTTCTGTAATAGTTAGACTGTCGGCGGCTTTTCCTAGGCTTTTTATAGAGACGATCCTGGGGGCTTTATCTTCTTTAGCCAACACCCGCCCCGCAATGTTGACTAATTGAAGTTTTCCTGACTTGACTTGGAGGTCCTAGCGTCTCTGGATGGAGATCTAGACCGTAGTTGTACTCGGCAGTCTCTTTTGAAATGCCCAGTCCTGCCACATCTATAGCACTGATTTGATATATTTCGGTTACGTGGCCTATCTTCCATTGGCTCCCGGAATCTCTCCGTGGCCTGAAGAACTTCCGTTAATTTCTTCAAAATTTCACCCATCTCATTTAATTCACAGCTGTTTGTCGACTTTTCTTCCTCGATGGATACGGCCCTGATTTTTGGCTTGGAGATGTTACAGGCCGCCTCGATTTCTAGGGCTCGACCCAAAGCTTCACTGCTGTTATCAAATTTGGCTAGGCGTAGCATTTGCTGAGTTTCTAGATCTCTGATACCATCCACGAAATATTGGGCAGCAAGTTCCTCTTGAAATTCCTCTGTCGCTCCCGGGTAGGCCAATTGAATGAGACGTCTAATGTCTGCCTCAAACTCTTGCAGGTTTTCACCAAGCTTCTGATGTGATACAGTTGTCTTCTATGTTGGTCTCCAAATCGTCTCTCCAGGGCAGCTGCAAGTATGTCATATTTACCCTGTTGGCTGATGGGAATAGTCTGTAATAGTTCCAGGGCAGATCCACGAAGCGCAACCACTAGTGATGTAGCCATTTCTTCGTTATTCCAACCGTTGGCAACAGCAGCGGCTTCAAATTGCCTTCTGTGTATTGTCCACGATGTTTGACCGTCATACGTTGGAGGTTTGATGTTCTGTCCTGAGGCAAATGCCCTCTCGGTGGATACTTGATGTTTTAGTCTGGTAACTTTTGCTTGTAGATTTTTCATTTCTTTCTGTACGTCTCCTACTTCTTTTTGTATATTGTTTACTTCTTTTTCAAATTTCTCATTTTGCCCGTCCAAAATTTTCTGAAGCCGGTCCTGTTCTATTTGCCTTTTATCTTCTTGGTCTTGTAAAATTTTCTGAAGCCGGTCCGGTTCGGCTTGCCGTTTATCTTCTTGATCTTGAAACATTTTCTGAAGCCGATCCTGTTCTGCTTGCCTTTTGTCTTCTTGGTCTTGCAAAAATTTCTGAAGCCGGTCCTGTTCTGCGAGCTTTTCTTCCCGATTCGCTTGCCTCTCAGCATTTAGATTTTCCATGAAATCGGCCAACATTTTATTTATTTGGTCCATTTCTGCCGTTTGTTGCCTGATAGAATGTTATAAAATGTTCTCAGAATTCACCAGTCAAAACGGTCTTGTTGACGTACTTGTAACCTCTTCTCTCCTCGAAGAATACTTCAAAGTCCGGTCCCTTCACAATCCCACTTCTGACATCAAATGTTACGTTTTTCCCGTGGGTTCTTAACGAAATTACAACTTTACTATTTTCAACTAATCCTCTCTTTATTTTCTACCACTGTATACAACTGAACTCACTAAACTAGTCTTATAACTTTCCAACTAATATCTCTTTACAATTTAACACTCAGTGATTAACTAACTAACATTCGGCTTAGGTCCGCTCCTTATATATAATCTCAAATCTATCACGAATATTCGGGACGTATTCCGAGGCCACTCTATATGATCGAAATAATTCCAGCGTTCCTGAATCTTCGCGGCCGGCCGGGCGATGACTCATACAGACAGAGAAGCGGTACGCTTCAATGCTAGTTCTATAGGGTAGCACAAAAACGTTCTTATGGTTGTTAGTCGTGACAATAAGTTGAGACTAAGTAACACTAACCGAAAGTTGATTCGACGACTAACCAAAAATATCCTAATCCATTAAAATTGATTTAACATATCGTAACCGGTCCAAATGACTAAAATAAGTTGCTACTAAGTGAAATGATCCCAAAGTTGATTAGACGACTATAACCAAAACAAACCAAATTTGTTAAAATTGATTATAACGTATCGGAATCGACTCAAACGACTAAAATAATTTGAGATTATGTGAAACTAACTGAAAGTTAATTGAACGACTAACCAGAACTAACCAAATCTATGAAAATTAATTATAACGTATCGGAATCGGCTCAAATAAGTTGATCCGACGACTAACCAAAAATATCCTAATTCATTAAAATTGATTTTAACGTATTGTAACTGGTCCAAATGACTTTAAATACGTTGATACTAAGTGAAATGAACCGAAAGTTGATTAGACGACTAACCAAAAATAACCCAATCTATTAAAATTGATTATAACGTATCGTAACCGGTTCAAATTACTAAAATAAGCTGATACTAAGTGAAATGAACCGAAAGTTGATTAGACGACTATTCAAAACTAACCAAATCTATTAACCGACTCAAATGACTAAAATAATAATTTGAGACTAAGTGAAACTAACCGAAAGTTGATTTAACGACTATCTGAAACTAACCAAATCCATTAAATATAATTAAAAGGTATCAAAACCGGTTCAAATGACTAAAATAAGTTAAGACTAAGGGAAACTAACAGAAAGTTGATTGAACGACTAACCAAATCTATTAAAATTATAACGTAACGGAACCGGCTCAAATAAGTAAAAAAAATTGAGACAAAGTGAAACTAACCGAAAATTGATTAGACAGACGACTAACCAATATTAACCAAATCTATTAAAATTGATTATAACGTATTGGAACCGACTCAAATGTCTAAAATAAGTGGATACTAAGTGAAACTAACCGCGTTAGATCGGGAATTGAGAGACGAATCGAAGGCAGTTTTTACAACCACCACTAATGTTATAAATTGTAAAAATCAACGAAACTTGAAATAATATGAATTTATGTGGTATATTTTGGTAAACTAAACTTACGTATTCTGCTAAAAGTCATTACAAAAGATTATGTTAAGCGTGGGTGAGGGTGCTTTTAATTTCTCACGACAGACTAGTCATGTTTCATATCGTAGATGAAGGAATGTGAGACGAATCAAATGCAAATGGTCTTTTGCTTTTTACAACCACACTTCTAACGTTATAAATTGTAAAAAAGAACGAAACTTGAAGTAATATGCATTTATTTGGTATATTTTGGTAAACTAAACTTACGTAATCTAATCTGATCTCACCCAACCCAAACTTCTATCAAATATTATATTTCCACACAATTATGAGTTTTCTCAGATCTCAAATTTAATAAGCGTTGCATTCTGCTTCGGCATTTTCAGTGTCTCCCCCGGTTGCATCTTTGTGAAGGACTGTAAATTTTTTGGATTAGTACCTTTTCTTGCATGCTTTGGGTTAGTTTTTGTTGGTTGCGCCCGCAGCGAACGGATAGCATTGCATGAATACAAATGCGTGAAGTGAGAAAACGTAAACAACATTGACTGGCGGGGCTAGTGTAACACACACGTGCTTATCTAGCCAATCAGGCGGCGTTATTTAACTGGGGTTCTGTAACGTGGAGGCTTCCTAAATACGCATTCGGGTAAAGTCGGCGTCTTCATCTAAGCGAGACAGAGGAACAGTCAGCGGAGCGATTTCGGTTACCATAAACTTATTGCTTCATTCTTATTTTTCTGAAAAGCTATTGCGTGCGGAAATCTAGGATTTGGCACGTTTTTAATACAGTGGCTTTATACAAGACAGTGGCGACAATAGAGCCTCAGCCCCGCCCAGTCGCCATTAATCATCAAAATTTAAACCCGGAATAGGGATTTTATAAGGATACCGATATTGAATTTTATTTTATGGTTGCAAGTCAGTTACTAAATGTAATTTTAATGCATAAGACGACAAAACTATTAATTGAACTATCAAAAAATAATTTTCTTTGGTAATTTAAATGACACATTTTCAAATTATTTGCAAATTAAGGCTGTCTCACAGGCTGTTTAATATAGACGATTTCAATACATTTAGAATGCATCCAAATGACTTGACCTCATTATAAAAATAGTTCAAGACAAACTAAATAATTTGACTTAATTAAAAAAAAAACAAATTTTGTATTTATTAAATACCTAATTGAAATTTGTAATTTTTGAAGAGGCAATTATATAAAATATGATGTTTGTTATCGGTTGGGTTTTGACTTAAAACACTATACTATTACATATTTTTTATTACTGGGAAGGAAGGGAGGGATAAAATAATAAAAAACTGAAGATAAAGCATATACATATACATAATTTAATAATAACTTCTGAATCTTTGTGGCGGGTTAATTTCTTCGACGCTTTTCGTTTTCGGTTATTTTGCCACCAAGGCGAATGGGGGAGCGGTTGGGGGGGATTGATTGAGAAGGGAGTTAGAAAAAGTGATACGTAATTTTATCCTGAGGCTTCATTACTGAGCTGGGACTGAGATATTAATTTTACGAATGTAAAAAATAAAAGTTTTTGTCATAATTTAGAGATAATTAGTAATAAACTCACCTTAAAGAATTACTGGCATACCTGAGAATTAAATTACTACTAATACTACATAACGAGTAATTACTTTATTTCTTATATTATGACAGTCTGAGATGGTACTATCAATGAGTCTAATTTTTTCAGTAAAAATTTATTTTAAGTAAATCGATATATTTTGTCGGATCACAATTTCATAATTTTAATAAAAAAAATTAAATACAGGTTCACTACCAAAACAAAGTATTAATTCTATAATATGATTTCAAAAGAGTAAATTTAGCAAAACTTTTGTACACAGGGTCGGTGTCGGTATTTCCTAATTCTGCTATGCAGTTTGCACATCTTCTTGATTGATTTTTAATGGAGTTTACTATATAGCCAGCAATACTATATAATTAGTTTCACTGAAATTTAAGTTAAAATTACATGTTTAGGGAAAGCAACTGTGGCATAAGTTGTTTCAGTGTTCGATTCAATACTCTCTAAAAAACTTGACAAACACTACAGAATGTAATAAACCTGACAACTGACAAACATCTAACAAAATACGAAGCATTTCAACAACTATTTGAGTAGTCAATCAGATAACTAATCTGAGAAACTAATCTGAGACGTACCTACTTACATCGATTTAAATTTTTATAATAAAAAGTATATAGGTATGTATATGTAATTGGCAGTTACATGTAAGTTACATGTTAATATACAAATAACAGAAGTTTCTGCTGAATAAAAATGAATCAATACACTAGTCAAAATATTAATTTAATAGCGTCATAATAATAGATTTTTTTTTCCAGAAGATAAAACAACACAAAGGCTTTCTACTCTTTTATTTACTTGAAATTATAAGTTTTAAACAACAATACACCTAGTCATTTCATTTCTTTGTCTCAGGTTTGTACACAAACGAAGGGTACACGGGAAAATGAGGCTAAGTCAATTTATGGCCGAATTGAGATAACAGCGCCATTTAGTATCAAATCTAGGTACTTTTCAAGCCACATATGTATTGAGGCGAAAAACATGCTAAGTTCCGTAAAATCAATTGTTTTCAAATGTCCATACACCGGAATAGCAGGCCAAGTCATGTCGCTAGTTATGATTTAGCTGTCTTACTGTTTTGTTTTCATTATAGGTTTATATCTCAGTCTTTTGATGTTCGGACTAATTATTTATTCTGTTTGTTTGTATTCATTCCTGTTAACAATGGAAAGTACTAGTAACACGGAAAGTGTCGATGTGAAAATTAATACAAACAAAGACAAATACGTGGAAGAATAAGTGATGCAAGCAAAAAACACCCCAGGGAGAACCGTTAAAGAAAAATGAGTTTCTGTTTCCAAATTCTAGTTAGGAAGGTAATTTATAATTAATCAATAATATTCTTTTTATACATTATGTATTCTTTTCATAATTATTGAAAATATCTATGAAAAATTTTTAGACCTTCAATGTCTTAAACGATTTTGTGGTCCAAGTGCTCAAGAATATTTTTCTTATCTCCCACACACCTGAGATGCCTACTGTTTTGTTTGAGCTATAAAATGATAAGGGATAATGATAGATTAAACGACTTACCTGTAAGGAAGTTCAATCTTCATTATACGATTAACCACGTTCGTATAGACCACCATGTAGTTACGCCTCTGTCGCTCGAAGGTGTCACTGATATCAAAGCAAAAATTTTTGCTGACCCATAATATGTAACAGCCCGATACAGATCCTCAATACGTTTGAAGTACAAATCTGATAATGTTCTAAGGGTCAATAACATTGGGAGGGCGGGGTGGTCTATACGAACGTGGTTAATCGTATAATGAAGATTGAACTTCCTTACAGGTAAGTCGTTTAATCTATCATTATACTTCTTAACCACGTTCTACTAGACCACCATGTAGATGTTTAAAGCCACCTGTATCAGATTTGTAAGCATATATACATTCCTATAGACAAGTAAAGTAAACCGGTCTATTAGTTTCTTATTATAAATATTATTAAACTCAGACTTCAGAACATTCGTAAAATAGTCTTATATTCAATAATAGACTATTATCAAATTAGCAAACAAAGTTTTAATAAATCTGGATAAATTCAGTTATGAAGATATTTCAGACCCTAGTTTAAAAGTCTTAAAAGGTGTATTTAACGACATAACCTTAACAATAAAACAGTGATATAAGTACCTATTTAACTTAATAGTAACCCATTACAACTAGATAATCTACTTTTGAAAAACAATTTCTTCTGCAAAATTTTCTTTAACATATCTGTTATAAAATTTTACAATGTATTTGATTTCTCTGTCCATCCAGCGGCATTTCTGATGCACTCAGTATTAGCACCAGCGCGAAACGCTGCTGAAGTGGTAGCATGTCTAATACTGGGCGCCCTAAACACCGAAACATCTATTCTCGATTTGTCCAAAACATTCTTTAACCACCTTGATATAGTTTGATCTGTGGCTTTATGATATGGTTTTTTATGCGTTAAAAATAAAAAATCATTGTCTTTGTCTTTCCTATACGAGGACGTTATTTTTAAATAATATTTCAGTGTACTAGCAACACAAATTTCAGGCCTGTCATTAAAAAATGGAATTGTAAGGACAGGTTGTTGTCTGTTTGGTGAAGATGTCTTAATTAATTCAGAAATGAAAATTTTGTATTCGATGCCGAAAAATTTTATATCCCTTATTCTAATTTTCGATGTAGTTTGGACCCGGTGTGAGGTAACCAGGAATATCAGCATAACCAATTTGTAGGTAATTAATTCTAATGAACAATCTTCCAAGGGATGTAATGTCGCGAGGAAATCTAGGACTGCCTGCGGATCCCAAGTTACCTCATACCTAGGAAATGCAGGTTTTCCTCTAAAAACTCCTTTCAGAAATCGCGGGAATACTTCTTCTTCTTCTTCCTCCAAATTTATAATAAGTTTGAGAGATGATTTATGACAATTTAAAATATTGTATAGAGCACCATTTTTATTTTCTTGATTCAGAAAACAGCGAATATTATTGGTAGTAGGGTTAAGCCAGTTAATATTATTTTGAGAACAAAATATCCACCACTTTTGATAAGTGCAGTCATATTGCTTCAATGTATTATCGCTAAGAGAAGCAATAAGTGTAGGGATTGCTTCTTCGGCGATTCCTCTCTTCATGAATGCTTCCCCCCCCCCCCCCCCGATATCGGGTGACTTTTCCTAAATGGAGGAAGTGCAAGATCAGGTCTTGGCTTAAAATATATTGGCTTATCTGTTAAACATTCCATAAAGAATGGATACCTAGGCTGATTTTTCCATAATGGTACAACAAAAATACCTTCAGCTCTATCAATTAATTTCTTAATTGCCTTCAAAATCAAGGGAAACGGTGGAAATGCATAAAAGTTAAGATCGCTCCAAGATATTGAAAACGCGTCAACTGCTATTGAACCTGGATCTGATCTCCACGAAACATAGTAGTAACATTTTGTGTTTGCATATGAAGCAAACAAATCTACAGATGGTTTTCCTAAACGTTCTGTAATATTTCTAAAAGCACTATTGCACAAGAAGTATTCGGTTTCTATTTCAGTAGATCTAGACTCGTAATCCGCTTTATTGTTAGCAGATTTAATGTAGGAAGCCAAATATGAAAATATTTCTATTTTCGCACCACTCCCAAATGACTTTGTATAGTACAGCCAAGTGTTTTTTTTTTGTATTCCCTATTTTGTTTATACAAGCTATTGCCGTAATATTATCTACCCTAAGTAACACATTTAAGTTCGATTTTTCTTTGACAAATGATTTTAAGGAATAAAAAATTGCCACAAGCTCTAGATAATTTATATGGTGTTTTGCTTCATACTCATTCCAAAACCCACCTATTTTCTGATTAAAACACACAGCCTCCCAGCCTGAATTAGACGCACCCGTAAAAAAATTATAAACATAATTACGTTGCGACAATGAAGAACCTGACTTATGAATATTCTTAAGCCACCATTCTAAATCTTGTAAACATTCGCTTGATAATTTAATTCTCGAATCATAATTTTTATTCGAGTTTCTTAAGGCTTTACATTTTAAATATTCGAGACTTTTTACATGTACCCATCCATATGTAAAGGCAGGGCATATAGAGACCAAATATCCGGTAAGTTTAGCAAAATAACGAATTTTTAAGTTAACGCTTAATATCAGAAATAAATTGAGTGGCCCTATCTACTTTGTCAGCTGGCAAACTAATAGTCCCAGAGGAACCCCAAAAATCTTATACTCTGACATGGTCTTAAACAAGACATATCAAAATTCACAATGAACCCTAACTTTGAAAGCAATTCCATTGTAGTTTGGATATTTTCTTCACATGAATATTTTGATTTACCTAGAATCAAAAAATCATCCAAATAACTAACACTTAAGAGACCTCTCGATCTAAGATAACTTAAAAAGGGGTTTAAACAATTTGCAAAAAACAAAAGGAGCAGTCGATAATCCAAAAACATTAAATTCATATAAGTTACCTTGAAAGAAAAACCTTAAATATTTTCTATATGTTTTATGCATTGGTATAAGATAATAAGCATCTTTTAAATCTATTGTGCACATGTAAGAGTCTTGAAATATAATAACTCTTACTGTTTTAAAATTTTCTAATTTAAAATGTTGTGTTCGAACATAAGTGTTTAACTTCTTTAAATTTAATACAAAACGATAACCTCCAGAAGATTTTTCTACTAAGAAATAAGGTGACAAGAATTCACCTTTTTTATGGTGACATGTTGATATGGCTCCAATTTTTAAAAGCTTTTCAATGCTTTCTTGAAGTTATCTTCAAAAGCTTATAGCTGTTCTATTTTAGAGACTGTCGTAACATTAAAATTTTTTATTTTTTTTTGACGTGGATTGGATATGAAAGGAATCTTATACCCCTTAACCCAATTCCAAATTGTCTGATCTTTAGTTATTGACGCCCACTGATCATAGAAAAGATGAATTCTTTCCACATATTTTTCTATTTGTCTACCTTTAACGTCCCTGTCGAGGATATTCCTGACGAGGCGCCCTTGGACGTGTTTTCCGCATTGCGACTTCTTTTCTATGAAACCTGAAGGCATTCGAGTTCTTCATTCTGGTTTTTGGAGCCTGACGCTGGGAGTTTAAATAAAACTAAGACTTCCGTAATGTTTGTTTTCATGGAAAAGTGGGTTTTCTAGCCTTAATATCAATGGCTGCTTTTTCCGCGGCTTGAGCTGCTTTGCATTTCCCGGAAAAGTCTGAATCAAACAATGTAGCATCCCTTTTTGTGTCTTCTGCCAATTTCTGAGTGACCTGGCTCATATAGGGGTAGACCTGATGCTTGCGATGATTAGATAGTAAATAATGCACTTCGCAAAACATCTTAGCTGAATTGGCAGCTTTTGGAGTCAACAGAGTTTTAACATCTGCCGGGATTTTGTCAGATGCCAAAATGAAAGATATAACCTCTCCCAATGTAGCTAAGCCACGCCCTAGCTTATCTTGCAGAGCCATCTAGCCACTAATTCCTCGTCCAAAGGTCGACCATAACTATTTAGCTTTCTGGGATCCATCCCCAACAGAGATTCTTTTGATAAGGCTGGCAATGACGCTGAACTGAGACCCTCATGGACATCTGCTATTACTGTCCCCCCAATCAATACATAAATTTATGTTAGCTCGTATTTCGCCTTGTAACAAAACCCAACGTTGCTTAAATCAACGTTTTAAATAACCCGTGGCACGAAGAGTATCTGGATATTTTATTTGTCGTTGTTATCGCATTATTCTCGGTCGAGACGGCAACACTTGTATCATCAGCAAACCTGATGGTTAGGCCTGGGAGTGTCAGGTCATTGACAAATAATATAAATAACAGTGGAGCCAGCACTGATCCCTGTGGTGCTCCCATGTCTGTGTGCTAACTGTCAAGTAGGCGAATATTAATTCATAAACAAAGTAGTTGCATAAACAACTATCTACCTGACTGAGCTATAAAATAACCAAAAACAATATACATAAATATATTGTCAAATTTTAATCGATAAAATTATTGCATAAACAATAATTTCTGTGCCAACGTATTAGTCACAAAACTAATACATAAATACGAACAAGGGATTTATTTGTCTCAAATTACTGCCAATAGTTGCATAAACAACTATTTTAGCTATGCAACCAAATTAGTTGGTAGGTACTCTATTAAGTCTAATATATTTATAATAAAAAAATAGCATTACTTACTTGAATCACCAGAATTTTTTATTTTTTTTTCTTTCCTGAAGAGCAACTAAAGTATCCTGAAGACGTCTCAGCTTCTTTGATACAGATTTTAATTGCTTTTCGCACTGTCTTTTACCCATTTTTGTAATCAAACCATTTTACATAACACAAACGTTACACATTCTACGCGCACTAACGTATTAAGGATCTGTATACAAGAGATAGTGTTTTAGAAACTGTTTCATCTATTCAACTAGAACACACTGTATAAAACACATCATCATTTCCAAAGTGTCTTCTTCTAATATATAGTTTTTGGCGTAGATTCTCGTCAAATAATTGACTCTTTCTGAAAAAAAAAAAACTGTTACATATTATGGGTCAGCAAAAATTTTTGCTTTGATATCAGTGACACCTTCGAGCGACAGAGGCGTAACTACATGGTGGTCTAGTAGAACGTGGTTAAGAAGTATAATTTAATTTTATCAACAGAAAATTTAAAAGTTTGCTTTTAAATTTTATATTACCAAGCTGGAGGCTTGGTAATATAAATAATTTTTTCTTGTGATTTTTGTTATTATTATTGTTATGATCAGAATTAGTATTATTTTTTTAGGTTAGGTATTATATTATTTTGTACTTAATATTAAAATAAACATTGATTAAATCAAAATATGTTCAAAAACTGGTGCATAACAAGCTAAGTCATTTTTTTTGGAAACTGCCTGAGCAACTGGCATCAAACTTCAAAGTCCAATAGTTATAAGATATATTAGAAAAAAACAGTAGTCTTTTTGTAAGTTAGCATTATAGAAAAAAATATATCCAAGATACCAACCTTAAAACAGCGATAGCTCAAAACTAGATATTTTGACTTAACCTCTTTTTCCCGCGTACCCTTCTAGAGGTTTGGTAACAGCCACACCAAGATCCTCGCCAAGACCGCAAGGTAAACTGAAGTAAACTCACTTTTTAACAGTTCCAATGTTCCAAATTATAAAATAGTCCAAAATCCTGATAATACACAGTCCAGGGGGAGTAAAGTTCGCAAACGAATTGATGAAATTAAGCTAAAAATGCAAAAAATACTTTAGCTCACACAAAGACGTCATATAAAATACGTGTAAATCATAAACGTAAATAAAGGAAATTTGATGATTAATGGCGGAGCCATCAAAACGCTAACCACCCATTGTCGCCACTGTCCCTATAAAGATACTGTGTAATTTTTAGGCAACACCTTGGGGCCGCCGAATGTAAACCGTTTTAGGCGATCAGATTTTCCGTTTGGGAAATATTACAGCGATTTTTGAAAATTTCGCTTTGATACACGATAACTGTCCTAAAAATATGAAACTTTCTGGACACGTACCTTTTGATGGTCTTTCGAACCTTATTGAAATTGGCAAGAATCGAAAAATGGCCAGCATTTTTTGGGCGTGTATATATTTTGAAGGGTCACCGCCGAAAAAGTGGCGAGGATCGAAAAAACTGAGAAGACAGTTCGATACGGAATTTTTAGGAGAAAACGTCCGCAAATATCGGAAAAATGAACTTTTTAGGGAATATGTAAAAACATCGATTTCTTGATCAAAAAAATAAAGGTTTTTATTTTTTCTCTCGAAAAGTTTTTTTTCAGAAAGAGTCAATTATTTGACGAGAATCTACGCCAAAAACTATA
Source organism: Pissodes strobi (assembly GCA_016904865.1). Taxonomy (NCBI): domain Eukaryota; kingdom Metazoa; phylum Arthropoda; class Insecta; order Coleoptera; family Curculionidae; genus Pissodes; species Pissodes strobi. The sequence goes on along the minus strand of MU182469.1, from coordinate 91,155 downwards.
TATTAGAAGAAGACACTTTGGAAATGATGATGTGTTTTATACAGTGTGTTCTAGTTGAATAGATGAAACAGTTTCTAAAACACTATCTCTTGTAAACATAAGGAATGTTGGATTAACATCCACTCTAAAAGGTTACATCTCTTATAATACAAATGAATCTGACAAATTAAAAAGTGCAGAATGGTCACCAAAGATAGCAAATAAATTAGTTGATGAAAACACGTGTTTATTTAATGTTTGCATTCCTCTTAAAATGTTAATGGGTTTCTTTCAAGACTATAGGAAAGTTATATTAAACGCAAAACAGGAGCTCATACTTGTGCGAGATAACACTGACAATAATGCTATTATAACTACCGATCCAAATAAAATACCAAGAATTAGGCTCTTCACAAACTAACTTGGAATATGCCTACCACATATTTCAGTAGCAATCCCTCAAGAATTGTCATTAACAAAACTTATTGATAAGGGAACAGATTGCATTTAGAAGTTGGGAATTAGTTGAATATCCGGAACTGTTGAAAACACCCAGACACAATTGGCCTGTTAAGACATCTACTAAGGTTGAAACTCCTCGTCATGTTATAGTTGCGTTCCAGCAGGAGAAGAGAGATTTGAAAATCGCAAATATGAGTGAATTTATGATATAAACTTGAGAAATATTAAAGTTTTTTTGAATTCTGAAAGATACCCCTATAATGATGTTCTCATGGACATAAGTAATAATAAATATGCTATATTGTATGAAATGTACTTCCAATTTCTATCTTCTTATTATGCAAAAACCGAAGGACCTTTATTTCATCCAAGCGATTTTAAATCAAAAACTCCTATTGCTTATTGCTCACATCAAAAGGAATCTTTACAAGCTGGACCTGTAGTAATGAGAGTATAATTTGAACTTAACAAAGATTTAGAAAAAGATTCTTCAGCGTATTGTTTAATATTACATGATAAAGTTTTCACTTACAACTCACTCACTAAACTTGTTAAACAACTTTAATTTTCGGGTTGCTCTTAACATTAAATTTACATATTTTAACCCCCACCGTCTTGAAGCACTTCACTACTATAATTCAAATAAAAGAAATTAATATTGCAGTAACTTAGACAATTCGAATTATATCTTAACAAATTCAACTTATAAATAAAACAATTGAAAGTTTATCTTAACAAATTGGCTTTTATTGTAACAAATTGGCTTTTCTTGTAAGAAATTGGTGCCCCACGTTGGGCGCCAATTTGTTACAATAAAAATCAATTTGTTAAGATAAACTTTGATTTGTTAATGTATAATTTCAATTGCCTTATTATAATTACTATAATTCAAATAAAAAGCCAATTTGTTACTATAAACTGTAAAGGCACTTTCTTTTTTATTAAGATACTCAGCGTGTATAGGTTCGGAGCATGCTTATTAAAGTTTATTTCCGAGTGCAGTTGTTGAGAAAAGGTACAAAATAAAAGATTAGAAATTTCAAAAAAACAATTATTATTCTATTTCCTTCTAACAAAAATAAGGATTGAAATTTGAGATTATCTTGAATTTTCTTGGTGATATCTGCACTTTAATCACCTTATGGTTCCTCCGAGCTTCCTGGAGAGGGTTACTGGAAATTGCTGTAGTGCCTAGGATCTGTCCTGTGACGTCACTGGAAGCTGTCCTGGTAGGCCGAGTGCGTGTGGACTCAGTAGCATGAAAAAAAAAACAGTACAAGGCAGTTAAAGAGTTCACCAGGAATGTTGTTACAACTCTGTTTCAATTTGGCGGAGAGAGTCGCTTGTCTAAGGTTAGGCTTTTAATACAGAACTTGACAATAGATAGCGAGAAATAATTCTTTGCAATTAACAATGCTGAAAAATGCCAAAACACGCTGAAGAAAGAATAATTATGTTTAATTAAATATGCCTCCGCCAATTTGCACAGAATTGTTTCTGCAAGCAATTATGTTTTCAATTAAACAGTGAATAGATTAAAAATAATAAATAAGATAAAGCTAAGAAATATTGTCATAAACAGTATTTCAATTAAGCAAAAAAAGAATTACAATAATCAGGCAAAAACAACAGTAAAATCAATAAATTTTAACAGGTAATCAGAATTCAATCATTGCCTGAAAGCTACTTCTACTCAAAAATCAGTTTAATTCAAAAATAAAGGTAATGACAAATTTAAATCGAAATAAAGAAACAGAGTTATTAAGATCTTGTACCCACCACGGTCGAGCTTGAGAAGGTGCTCTTTAAATATCTGACATGACGATAAAATACTTGCAACGGTTGAACAATAACTAACTAAGCCTGACTAATCTCACATCTAATCCATAACAACCGATAACGGTACTAGAGGAAGTTAGACTGAGTATCCTACACTATAGACAGTTTTAGTTATTAATTTCTAAATATTGCTACCTCTAACTAGAACCTAAATATGAGCCCTATAGGGCAATTTAATCGATTCTTTAGTTGGGTTGCTGAACTAAATCCGAAATTTAATAACCCCTGCTTTTGTCGGATCAAGTCTTTTTTTTCTCTCTTATCCAAGAGCCTTAAGCCCCAAAAAACCACTATCCCACATGCCCTACAGGCAAAAACATACACACGGCAAAAGACAACGTGGTATGTGAAACGATAGTAGGCAGATATCAGAGATTCACAAGCTTAGCAGCTTTATTCTGTCTACAGACTTTTCGATAGAGAAAACTTGAAATAAAAATTAGATAACGCAAGAAATAAAGAAAATATCAAGCGTACCTTCTCACAGCCTCTCACACTAGTCGTCGGTACAAGATAGTTTTTAAAAAGCCTGTCCTACCTTTCCATCAGAACCACATCTCAAAAAAAAATGCACAGACGCGCAGTCGAGTCGTCTCAAATGTTTCACCTTTTTCCACCGTACGAAGCGACCGATCTTTAAGCATAAAATCTGAACTGCATATTTGAAATTCTTTATCAATTTTAACTAATATATTCTACTGCTGTATTTACGTAGATTCAACCCATAATATTAATTTTCATTTTATATTAACTAGATAATTATCGACTGGTATATTTAAAAGACAAAAATTAGTTTTAAATGGACTTGATGGGCAACATGAGAATTCAGTATTTATTAATATTTTCGTACTATTTAATGCGGAATTTTCCACACTGTTGCTACCAGGTCGATTCAGACAGTAAGTCCAAATAGGTTGAAGATGAAAAGTTATTATTTCAAACCAAAAATAAATACAAGCGAACTCGGGACAACCTGATGTTACGGAATTGTTAAAATAACCGTAACACAATTTATTTAACATTTGAACAAATATTTCTTAGTTGTATAAGATCATTTAAAGATAGAGCAACTCTAAGCAGGTTCTTAAATTAGTTCACGAAGTAATGATCTTTCAATATGTTCAAGAAATTAGACATTTTCATTACAAAAAAAATTTGAAGAACTGAAAAAACGTATTGAATCATATTCCAATAAAAACTTTGTGTTTAAGAAATTTGCAAGTTTAAAAATATGAGATTAGTTTTGGATATTCAGACGTTCAAAGATGAAAAGAATAAGTTTCTACCTAAAGAATTGGCCGCCTATGATGGAGAAAAAATTAGTCATTATGTTTTCAAGCAACCATTTTCTTTGAATTCTCTTTCTCCTGAAGCGCACAAGCAAGCTGTACGGTTAATGAAAAATCACCACTGCATTAATTGGAATATCGGTTATACCTCACTACACCACTTTTCAAAAATTGTAAAAAAATGACTGAAGAAGAGTAATTTGTTTGTTAAAGGAAACGAAAAAGCAGATTACCTAAGAAAATATTCCAGCAAACCAGTAATTGAATTAGACGAACAACCAATATTAATTGCTTCAGCTACCCAAAACTAACCCATGTTTTTATCATTCAAAGTCACCATCTATGTGTGCGCTTTCAAATGTGTTTTATATTTATAATAATTTTTTTATGAATGAATAAAAAAAAATTATTTAACTTTGTTTTATTAAATACATTTCCTTTCCTACATTTATTTCCCAATACACACATACATTCTTATAATATGATTTTAACATATTAAGTTCCAATACAAACTTTACTCTGTCTTTGGTTTTTAAGAACTCGCTACACACTTGTACACCCTTTTTACAATACTCAGCATGGTGCATATAGTTCTCATACCACAGTATATCTTGGGCTTCAGCATCATTTCCCACAAGTGCATAAAACCGCGAACAGGCTTCCGACCTCAGAAAGTTTTCATACAGTTATAAGGCAAAGTTCTCCATTTCTTACACACACACTTCAAATTGAAGTTCTCCCAATTCTTGTTCTGCTAATTTTATCACATCTAATATGGTTGGATCTTCTATATATTTCTTGAAACTAACCACTTCAACAGAAAACCCCATTTGTTTCAGTTCGACTACAAACTGCAATACATTGAAATTTTCGAAATATTGACTCACCTTACGAATAATGTTCTGCAAATTCACAATAAAAGTTAACATATTCTGGTCTGTTATGCATAGCATTATAATAATTACCTGAAGTTAATTGGCTAAATTCTTCATGTAATAGAAAGATAAATAATATAAATTCAGTAAAAGTTACAAAAGGAAATATAAATTAGACATGGCAGGGTAGCTATGAATTTCAATTAATTAAAATCATAAATAAGATAAAGGTAAAGGTAATTTCAGTAAAAATTACTAAAGCAAATACTAAACCCATGATCTAGTTTCCGATAAGGCGAAGGTTGCCTTGAAAAGGTATTTCTTAAGTATTGACGGTTAAATAAATAAATATGTATATGCCACCTAGCCATCACGTGAAATTGAAATACTCATTGTACTTTTATTTTTCAGAATAACACATCAATTCGAATATATCAATCAGGCTAAATCAGCGCAACACTATATAAAAGCAAAAACGTCTACAAGACTTTCCCATCAATTTGTGTTCATTTTAATTACAAAAAGCAATCACTTTTGAGACGTTCAGAAAACTAGGGTAAGTGCTGCTTATATGTATGAAATACGATAGCTAAATAATAGGAAATTACAGTCGAATAAACTTATTATTAGGATGGGTTGCAAGGTTCCATTAAGTAACTAAAACTACAAAACCTCTTCTGTTGTAATTATGCACATAACGAAATATAAATTGTAAATAAGCTTGGCAGTTTTTAGTTAGTAACAGCCGAATATCTTGTT
>MU182469.1:71719-85552 GCA_016904865.1 Pissodes strobi | reverse complement strand
TGGGAACAATGCATGCACGCTTCCAAACAAAGGCCAGTTTAGAGCGCAATCTGCGCAATCTCAAAACAACCCAGCCAGCTGGGAGCTTATGAAAACAGCTGATTACGGGCATATATTTTTAAATATATGATTAGGGGCACCTGTGCTCCTTGTCTGCTTGATCATTAATCCAAACAGCGTTGCCAGATATATTACTTTTTGGCGCATACAATTGTATAATATAATATTATTGTTTAGTCTAGTTAAAGTATGTTCATGTATATTTGTAGGATATCAAATACGGAAGGAGAACATTTAAGGATTAAATTTTGGTGAGCAAAAAAACATTAATTTCTTACTTTTAATTTCCTGTAAAGTTCCTGCTAATATTATAGAGGATGAAACAAAACTGCTATTTAGAAATTTAGATAAAAATAGGCATGTCAATGGAAACCAAAATATCGATGTTTGGTATCGATGTTAACATCAAAACAAAACAATTATGTTAAAAAAATATCGAACTAGAAATATCGATGTGTTAACATCGATATGTAATCATTTTTAAGGGTAAAAATATGTGGGACCAATGGCGCAGAACAAAATAATATAAACTATATGGACGTGGACAAGTGGGTCATAGTAAAAGACACACTAAAATAGTATATTAAGATACTAGTTTTAAAAGACCATATTTTTTTGCACGAGCACGAAATTAGGAAACGACTCGCTTGCGGGGAGTTTCCTAACGTGCGAATGCGCTAAATGTATTTTTTCTTCAAACGTCAGTAAATCCGTCATTACTCGACTGTGTAGGCGGCCGTGAAGTTTCATTTTTCCTCCCCCGGCGCTTTACTTTTCACTTTTTCGCCGGCGGAGTGAAAAGTGTTATCATAGTAACATAGATACAAACAAACAACAAAACAAGCGTCAACAACTCAAGATTTATTAAACTAAAATTTGTATTTATCACTCAATTTGTGCACTGCATTTCTAAAAACCACTAATTTAGGAACAAATTGGTTATTGTTTAATCGAACTTACTCAATAACTGCTTATCAATACGAAATTAAAACGCAATCGGAGACGCAGTTCAAAAAAATAATAATTATTGTTGACAGTGTCTTTTACTACATTACTATAGCAACAACCTGTGCCTATTCACCGACAGCGGTCTAAGCCGCCTTGCGAACCCACTTATCTTTAATAATAATAATTATTACTATTAAAATGAGATGTTTTTTCATTAATTTGTCGACATTTGAAGAAAAAACAACATATTTTATTTGGTGGAAAAGTTACTTTTCATGGTTTGCTTTCTATTACCAGCCTCACTCCGTTCGGCTGTTAAACACGAGCGCGCCATGAAAAGTATCACTTTTCCTCCATATAAAATCATATACTATTTTTCTATTTTGCGTTCAAAATGATTCTATTTCGACACGCAAAGGAGTGTCGAAAAGAGCCTCTTTATATACTACTTTTGTTGACTGGTGGCTATGATATTAACAAAATTGTTCCATGTCAAAGCCCACTAGTAAAAATTACGACACCGCTTTGAATGGGATTACTACTAATAAATACGTCTAAAATGACAAGATCGACGCACATCTGCTGATCGGGACTAGAATGAATTAATCCTTTTCATTTAAAAAAAAAAACCTGCAAAATAGAGAAAATAGTGTAAAGTAAACGTTTTAAAAGATTTCGTGTACTCGCACGTTAGGAGCGTTTCCTAACTTTGCTTGTGCGAATAAATATAGTATTTAAAAACTAGTATCTTAATATACTATTAAAACGTGTATTTTATACTATTTTTTCTACTTTGTAGGTTTTTTAATAAAAAAACATTAATTTATTTTAGTTCCGATCAGCAGTTGCGAGGCCATCTTGTCATTTTTAGTAAAAATCCCATTCAAAGCGGTCTCGCAATTTTTGTTAGTGGGTCTTGATATTGAACAATTTTGTTAATATCATAGCAAGTAGTCAACAAAATTTTTTAAAATGTGTTAATTTGGCATGTGTCAATTTTTTAAATTATTCCAGCTAACATACAGTTCTATTTTCAGATATTCTGGTGATTCTAGTTTAAATAAGCATATAAAAGTGATGAAATTACCAAGGTACGAATCTTGGGAATAGAAAGATATTAAAAATTTGACACGGCCAAATTTTAACATCTAAACAAAAACGACGTGTGTTGATTTGTGCTATAGAATTAGCAATATATGTGAAAGAAATCAGGAAAACAAAGAGGTATATCGATATTATAAACAGCTTAAATTATGCCTACCTAAACATTTTGTTGATATTGTCACGGCTAGCAACCATCCGAATGTTTTTTGCTACCCTATAGAACTAGCCTTGTCGCGTCTACGTATGAGTCATCGGCGGCCGCGAAGATTCAGGAACTGTGGTGGAATTCTGCTGATGCCTGCAGCCCTTCGAAAATAATATAGAGAGGCCTCGCTTCGTCCGGAGTATTCGCAATAGATTTTAGATTGTATATAAATAGCAGGCAGAACCCGCGTTGAGTTAGTCAATCATTGAGCGTTGAATTGTAAAGAGCTATTAGTTGTAAAGTTATAAGAGTAGCTTAGTGTGTTTAAATGTACGCAGAGATAAAGAATAAAGATAGTATTAGTTTAAAATAGTAAAAGTTGTAATTTTATCAGAACCCACGGGAAAAACGTAACATTTGGTGTCAGAAGTTGGATTGTGAAGGGAGGGAACTTGTGAAGTATTTTTCGAGGAAAGAAGAGGATCACAAGCACGTCAACGAGGCGGTTTTGATTGGTGGATTCTGTGAACATCTTATAACATTCTATGGTCAATACAAGGCAGGAAACTGCAGAAGTGGAGCAAATAAAAAAAAGGTTGGCCGATTTCAAGGAAAATCTAAATGTTGAGAGGCAAACAGAACATAAACGTCTCTTTCCGCCTTCAGAAAATGTAGCAAGACCAAGAAGACAAAAGGCAAGCAGAACAGGATAGGCTTCAGAAAATTTTATAAGACCAGGAACATAAAAGACAAACGGAACAGGACCGGCTTCAGAAAATTTTACAAGACCAAGAAGATAAAAGGCAAACAGAACAGGACCGGCTTCAGAAAATTTTTCAAGATCAAGCGGATAGGGAAGAGGAGGAACGTAGAAGGCAAGCAAACCGGGAAGAGGATGAACGTAAAAGGCAAGCAGAACAGGACCGGCTTCAGAAAAATTTTACAAGACCAAGAAGATAAAAGGCAAGCAGAACAGGACCAGCTTCAGAAATGGATGTTGGATGTAATTGTAGGCGAGCAAGGAAAATTTACAGAAAATATTGGACCGGCAAAATGAGAAATTTGAAAAAGAAGTAAGCAATATACAAAAAGAAGTTGGAACTGTACACAAAGAAGTTGGAAATGTACATAGAGAAGTTGAAAATGTACAAAAAGAAGTTGGAAACGTACAAAAAGAAGTAGGAGACGTACAGAAAGAAATGAAGAATCTACAAGCAGAAGTTACCAGATTAAAACATCAATGACCCACCGAGAGAGTATTCGCCACAGGACAGAACATCAAACCTCCAACATATGACGGTCAAACATCCTGGACAATGTACAGAAGACAATTTGAAGCCGCTGCTGTTGCCAAAGTTGTAATACCGAAGAAATGGCTACATCACTAGTGGTAGCGCTTCGTGGATCTGTCCTGGAACTACTACAGACTATTCCCATCAGCCAGCAGACATCCTGCCAAGAAAAAGAAAGATAAAACACGCCACATTGCAGATTTGAAGTGCCAAACTTTTCGAGGTACCTGTGGCTCCTGTAAGTTGATAGCAAGTTCACAGGTTGCGAAGATAAGATTGTGATCTGATGAGCCCAACGGAGGTTGGACAGTTACTGTGTATAGGTCAGGATTAGTTGTTGATTTAGGGCGCTAAGTCTTTCTGACGCTCAGGTATCCAGGTAGTTTCGTCAAGTGACTTATAGCAAAATACTAGGCTTCTCTTCCTTCATCGTCGTTTTTGTGTGGAGTGTTTCAACCAGTCGATGTTATGTACATTGAAGTCTCCTACTATTCCAATTTCTGCAGTTGGATAGTTGATCTGCAGAAAATCGATTTGATTGCCAAGATTTGAGAAGAGACGTTTATATTGGTGTTCGCTAGGTGGTCTGTAAAAGCAACAAATGAGTTTGGTTGCTCGATTTATGCTTAATTCGAACCACATGGCATCGAAGTCCTTAGGTTCGTATGTTTCTTCTCGTTGACATCATAAATCGTCTCGTATAAAAACAGCTAATCCAGAGTTATGTCGAAATCAGGAGTAAAGGTTATATCCGGGTATATTCAAGTGAACATGTGTAGTGCTTGATTTCACTTTTGTTTCTGATAGAGCTAAAATATAAGACTTATTTGATGTTAGGTGCTTGTGGACCGAGTTAATATTTGTGTTGATGCCTCTTACGTTGCAGAAGTCCAATCGCAGTCTATTTTCTATCCTGTAGACGTTCAGGCCTGATGGTTCCCCAGGCCAGCCCCCACCCGGAGATCCGAATGGGAGGCTATTTTACCTCCGGAGTATTTTGATCTGGGAGGCGCCATCATGCAATATTTTTTGTTTTCTTTTCCACCCGGAACCGGATCACAAACCAGAGGTCATTTCACGACACCTAAGCCAATGTGGTGGTATTTCACCGGGCGATGCGGGTGGACCACATCTACCACTTATGCTCGCATTTACCCCACTTGACTCTAACAAGTGCATAGAGTAGTACTTTTTTACGAACGGAAATTTTTCTCATTCTTTTTTAATGTTATATGCTTCTACAAATCTTCTATTGTATTTTTTACCTAAAAAACTTCCACTCTTTGCGGCGCTAAAGCGCTTCAAATAACAGTATTTAAAACACCGTGGCAACGCTGCTATAAACCTACTTGACGATAGAAGATACCAAAACATTGCGGTGACGTGATCATCAGCTGAGCGCGGAGATCTCGATTCTCCTCTTGCGTGGCCGCTCGACATCGCTTTGCTACTTACCTTTGTTTGGTTTTTTAAATTATTAGTACTTCGTAGAGTGACCTGAGTGACAGAGTGATCGCTGATCCCGTTTAGTTACCTGGTTTCGAAAGATTTTAATAATATACGAGTTTCGAAGAAAAGTAGATTATTGTTTTAAAACGCAATATTGATTAATAGCAAACGACTGATATTATAGATCTAGAAAAGAGCATTAAATGTAAGTAATAATTTTGTTTAATAAATTATATTTTATTTTTGTTTATTTTTGAAAGCGCTGATTTTTGGATACCTATAGAAAAATTTAACGTAAAAATTAATGAACATACTAATATGCAAACAGTCAAATTATTATTTTTTTTTTCAATTATGAATCCTTTCAAATTGTTGAAAAAATATAGTTTTATTATAAATAATCATATTTATTTTAACTGCTTTTCAAACTCTCAAACATTAATAAACTGTTTTAAAATTACCCACACTTTATAATTTTGCATACCTTTTCTTAATTTAGAGAAGTTACGTTTTAGAATTAGATTATAAATAATATTGTCACATATACGCTTCTACCGCTTGTTGCCTATGAAACTGATTTCGTTGCACTAGTTGCGCTGTGCTCTTTCAGAAGACGGAGCTCAGATATAGGTAGTTGGGAGAGATGGATAGAAACACTCGGTGTAAAAAAGGCTCGGTTTATTAACTTCAGGTTGAGTATGGAAGGTTGTAAGTATTACCAAAATATTCGGGAATGCATATCTCGTAAGTCCCCTGGGATATTCCTCGCGAAAATGTTAACCACGAACAGCAGCGAGAGAGAGGGAGAGCTAGCCTGAAGGGCTGTTACAATTAGACTGACGGGCGGATAGATTATTTGATATGGCTGAATATTTAGTTACGTAGTTTACTTTTTATTTGTAGTTAATTTAAACAGAACTTTGCCTTATAGTCGACGTAAATTAGCAATAACAATGCCATCTAAGAGAAATAATTTATAAAGTTTTGAAAATTTGGGTACAGTCTTAATAGACGTCCAATTATAGATCAAAAGAGTTCCCACCCCTCAGGAGGGTGCTTCATCCCCTTTTGCTTCAAAAATCACCCCCTAATGGTACCTCCTGCTAGTTTTTTTAATTTTTCTCGAAAACTGTTACCCTGACGAGAAAAATTAATAGAACTTAAATAACTCTTTATAAAATTCTGCCTCATTTATGTTCTGTACTTTTTTTACCTACATAGACCCCTAATCTTAGAAATGATGTTTGAAGTTGGTTAATGCTAGAAAAGTGAAGACAAATTCCATAAAATTACATGGTTATCATTGGCTAAATAGGTACAAAATCTTAATGGCGTTGTTCGATTCTCTGCCATGGTGTTGTCTTTGCCGCCATGCGAAATAGGCCAACAGTTGTGTGTTTTCGTGGTTCGGGTATAAAGCTCATCAATAGTTGGTATATAGAAAAAGCGCAAAATGAGAAGGAAGAACGTCTACGAATTGTTAAAGCTGCAGCGACCATAATTCGTGAAGATATTCGGAGCACCGCCTATGATACAACTGAATATCTCGACTTAACAAACTATACAGAAGGGGCAGATGAACTGGTTCCAGAAACACTAACCCTTTAAGCATAATTATTGTCAAAAATAAGAAAACCAAAAGTGAAGGTATTTATCATATACGTAAAAAATATATACAGATAACATTACATTTAAACAATAAGCGGATTGTGAAGCCAAAGAGTGAGATAAATATACAATTTTGTTTGACACAATATCATAAGTCTATCTTTATGTAGGACAGACCGCCGCTGCGCTTGCGTGCCGTTTTCATTTTCTATTGGTGCTGCTGCTGCCGGCCGGACAAACGACAAAACAAACCGAGGAGAAATCATGAAATCAATATGGCGATTTTCTGATTTTTAGCTAGCAAGTTTGTAGTGTGTATTGTGAACGATTTGTTGTGTTTACAAGTTTGGACTATTTAAATATTTGTATTGTATTGTTTTCGAACCAATAATCCTCGATAAGTTATCAGAGATTTTAATTTCTAAGTAGGTAGTTTCAAAAATTATTTTGCATTTTTAGTATACCTAATCATATTTGTTTTGTATGTAAAATTGTGGTTGATTTATATTTTAATTAAGCCTTTGTAGTTGTAATGAAAACTTTGAATAAAATATTTAAGAGTATGCTTCTTCTTTTCCTGTTGAGCTATTTTTCGCAACCTTATTGACATTTAAAAAGATTGTTCAACAAAATGATTTGTCAAGTTTTTCCAGACCCTGAAAAGTGCTTAGACGTACATACATTCTACATCAGATAAACTACAGGTAGTTTTTCCTAAGGTGCCAAGCTTTTAAAATAATTACTTCTGAAAACTATATTCTTACTTCATTCGAATAATTAGTCCAATAAAGAGTGTACCTACTCAAGTATTTTTGCATACCTATGATAATGAAGTAGGTAGTACCTAATCAAAATTTCAATAACTTATTTTATTTAAAACCGTTAAAACACGATGAATAACAAATAAATATTCCTAACAAACTATTCGTATGATATCATCTACATATCGTAGAACAGATTGTTAAAAAGTGTACTGTATCATATCGCATTCTAATTACTAAAAAAATATTAGCGTTCATATTTTAATGATTCCCGCTTGTATTTCAAATATTTGCATTTTAATTCGTCGGGGATCACCAATAGAATACATCATGTTGACACATGCGCAAATAAGGCATGCCCTCCTTAAAGACAAACTTATGCGAGAAAACACAGCCGTCGTCTATATCTATCCTTTAACATTGGCTTCACCGCTGTGCTGATGCGAGCAATATATTTGTTATTATATATATGGTATTTATAGAAAATGTACCGCAATTGCGCATTCAATTATAATGGCAACAAGACCTCGCTCCTTTGTGTCTCCAATACTGCTTGGTCTGGCAATGTGCTTGTTTCGTAAAGTTGCTTCCAGAAATATTGTTCATGCTGTGTCCAATTTGGGTTTCTGTTCTAGTCATAGTGACGTGTCACAGTTTGAAAATTCTGCTGTAATCTCCTGGAACCCCGATATTGACAAACATTCCTTTTCACAATTTATATTTGATAATGCTGATGTAAACATCAACACTATGACTGGGAAGGGAACGTTCCATGCGATGGGTGGAATACAATGTATTACACCACATAATGCGGTAAGTGATAATAGGATTGTCAAATTATCATCAACCCCATCTGCGACTGAGATTGCTAATAGTAGTCAAGTACAAATCCAACATTTTGAGCGACAGAGGATGGGTATTCAAGATATTCCCCTACAGAAGGTGTACTTTGATGACATATTTATACAAGTTTCGGGACCTTCAAGTCATGATTTGGCTTGGATATTTGGTAAATTCTTGCAGGTACCTTCTTTTCCGTCGTGGCAAGGCTTCATGAATGGTGTGACACACAGGTTACCTTATACTAAATCTAAAATCATTGCATTGCCCTTCCTTAATGAACCACCTTCAAGTTATAATACAATATTCAGTGTTTTAAAATATGCCGCAGAGGAGACCAAAAAGTTGGATCAAACTTCTTGTGTTGTGACGTTCGATCAGCCACTTTATATTAAAGCTAGGGACATTGTTGCCTCTGTGAATTCTGGAGAATTGTCAAACGTTATTGTTAGATTGGGCGGTTTTCATTTATTAATGTCATATTTAGGCACCATCGGTTATGTTATGAACAACAGCGGACTGTCCGATTTGTGGTCTATAGTTTACGGAGCAGCATCAGTACCTCACATGGTTTCTGGACATGCATATGCTCGAGCTATACGAGCGCATTTGCTAACATATGATGCAGGTACTCTAATTATCCAAATGCTATTAAGGAAGCTTATAATAGTCCCACAGTAGTCGTCGTGGGACAGGGTGTTGACCTTCTCATACTCATAATTGTTCTTTGTCCTTTTGATAAAGATATTCGATATATAGAGATGTTCAAGGACGCATCAAGGAAAGGGCATCTAGTTCACTCGATATTCAGAACGCGGAAGTCCTTCATAATAATATATTATTTGCTCACGCATTCAGTGGATGTGATACGACGTCGACATTTTTTTGGCAAAGGAAAAGTACAAACTGTAAACTTGATAAATACTAGAAGGGACTTGGACGATGCTTTGAATATATGTAATAATCCATCATCGATGAAGCCTGACATTGTACGAGCTGGAGAAAAAATCACACTAGGTTTATACAAAGCACCTCGTACTACATCGTTAAACCAATTTAGATTCATTTCATTTAATAAATTTGTTGGTGCAGTGCTATTATTTAAATTACCACCTACATCTGCTGCTTTAGAACAACATTCGTATCGCGTTTTCCAACAAATTCATTCCTGGCGTGGAGAAATTTTGAAACCTAATGAATGGGGTTGGAAAACAATCAGGCAAATTTTGGTGCCAATTCCTACAACTGAGATACCAGCTCCTACTTCTATTCTTAACTTAATATCTTGCAGTTGTAAAATGGGTTGCGGAAAACGATGCGGTTGTGCTAAGGTTGGATTAAAGTGTTCAACGATGTGCTCCAATTGTCATGGACAAGGATGTCTTAATTCAGTGGTAGAGGAAGAATTACCTCAAGATATTCCAATCATGGAATAAACAGCGGTTAGTTTTTGATGGATTAGGCCTCATGGTGAAACCACTTTAAAAAAAATGTGCCGGGGGCTCTACCTCAGCGGTGGTGTGGAAACGGGCTAGAATATAAATTATGGTTTTATCTGTTTTTGCGCGACTTCAGTATTCAACCCATATTTGTGAAATTACGACTCGACATAGGGAAAAATTGTATAGGACATAAACGATGTACAATTTTATAGCGAATAATTTCAGTTCTATCCATATTTATCGTCAGGGTAACAGTTTTCGAGATAAATTAAAAAAACTAACAGGAGATAACATTAGAGGGTGATTTCTTAAGCTAAAGGGGATGAAGCATCCTCCTGTGAGGTGGGAACGCTTTTGATCTATATTCACTTGTCTCTAAGGAGTTCGTACCCAAATTTTTAAATTTTTATAAATTATTTCTCTTGAAAAATCTAATTTACGTCGACTATTATGGCGTTATTAATGTTCACTGATTCACTTTTAAGGCGTGCCTGATCAGAGGGGCTTTTCCCTTTCGGTAGTTCGCACTGATAGGTCTTTTTTAAACGTGCCTGATCAGAGTGGCTTTTCCCTTTCGGTAGTTCGCACTGGAGATCAAAGTCTGTCGGTATGGGCTGCTGCACAGCTTTTTATACCAAACTTTGACCTCTAATTCGAGTATTGTTTTGTATTGTCAACAAGGTTAATCATAACAGTTTATACTTTAATTAACAACAGTTTATAATTGAGTTTCATGGTTAAGTTCAAACTTTCTACTGTATGATTTTATGTTAGTTGACAATATAGACATTAATTTTAAATCTATATGTACCTATTTTCAGAAAAAAAAACCACCTGTTTAAATACTTGAATGATTGATGTTTGCCAGGTGCAATTTTTGAATGACTGTCCTAAGTTTCTTTGTTTTTTAAACAATAAAGTATACCTATTTTCAATCAATAATATGAATTCCAATCTAAATACTAATGCATACCTACTAGGTACTTATCTGATTAAGCCACAGCACTGATACAAATATAGTACATACCTGTTAGTGTTTTTACATTGGCGCTAATATATTTTTTTCTTATGCATAAAATGAATTTCATGAATTGAACACGTCCAAAATGCGCAACCTAAAATTTTCTATGTTTCCAATTTCATGAATTCATGATCATAAATCATGTTTCCTGAAGTTTCCCATATGTCCAGAGGTGACAAATCTGGCGATCTTGTTGGCCATGCTTACCAGACTCTTTTTTCCTATTCACGTCCTTGGGAATTCTCTATCAATTAACAATAAAAATAAAATAGCTGTAGGTAGTTTGGATGTTTGCTTAGCGAACCCGAAGATTTTTATATTTATAACCCATCAAACTCCTCGTACCCTGAATTGATTTTTTAGGAGAAGAACTAAATCTAGTTCTAAGTCATTTACTAAATATTATAATAATACATAGATATTTAAAAAAGATACAATAAAATATAAGATAAAATAATTAGTATCGTGCATGGCTAATAAAAAATATGGGAAATATTTATAGAACATGCAAAAAGCACTAATATTGCCTCCGTAACCAGTCTGACTAAATTTTATTCAAACGACTTACCTATTAATTTAGTGGAAAAATATAAATCATTCGCAATGTTTATTAGTGAAATTAAAAAAGATAATAATCTAGCGACATTTGAAATACTTCCGTATTTAATTGTGAATAATTTGGAATTCACTTATTCTAACGTTTCAAAATTGTTTAGAATGTATTTAACTTTAGGTGTTAGTAGTGCCAATGCGGAAAGATCCTTTAGTTGTAGACCAATGCAAATACAAACATATAATAGGACAACTAGGACTAGGGTTGACAAGTTTTCCACGAGCCAAGGGATGACTTTTCCAGTGGCGGCTCGCGGCTTTGATAAATGGTGAAGAGCTATCCAAAGGGGAAAACGCCCAACTGCTTAATTTTTTTAATAATTATTACCGTTATTTTTTAGGTAAATCATCAAAAAAAATTATGTGCCTCACTTTATAAGCACACAACTGAAGTGAAACTTCTGAAAGAGATATTAGAAATTGAGTTTTTTTTAAAGCTTTTTTTTCTTCAACTTTTACCCCCGGTTTCGACATTTATTTTAAATTAATTTTTTTCATAAAGCATTTTTTTTCTTTCCATTTTTGCCATCTTCGACCTCGTAGCTCAACTCCATCGCTTTTTTCTCGACGAAAACCGCGTTTTTCTAACTTTTTTTTATTATATTTTTTTCTTATTTCGTTTTATAACACTTTTATTAACTTGCCGAACAATATTTTACGTTTTTTATTAAATTTTTTTCCCAATTTTTTTAAAATTTTTGGGTATCCGGGGAGGGTGGGGGGTATAATTGTCTTTCCCCACAGATCACCCCATCCAGGATCCTCATTTTACCCCGGCTACATGTCCTGAAAGTTTCAGCCGTCTAGCTATCCTGCAATATGCTTCATTAAAGTGTTTCACTTAGATTTCCGTTTCATGTTTTCGAACTTTACTACCCTCGCTAAAGAAGTTCCACTTCAAAAATAAAATATATACATGTTATATTAGCAACAGAACATTTTGTGTACTTACTTGAATAACAAAAACCTAGCTTAACTTAAACATGTTGGATCAAGCATGCCAGACGTACTCCTTTTTCGGGTACAATACCCGTTTTTCTATATAAAATTTTGAAAATACCCTTTTTCTAGAAATCCGGAAGGGGTACCCAAAATACCCCATTTCAAGACGGGCGTATTTGTTAAATAAAAATAAATATTTAACTCCGCTTCTGTGGAAATCGAGCTTGGCATCACCTATCGCATGAGCTCAAACTCAAATTTAAAAAACAAGAAATTTGGGCGCGGTTGTGATTTTATGGCATTTTTTGTATGGCGAAAACAGAAATTTCGAAAATACCCCTTTTTCAAAAATTGTAACTGCCAAATATGGCGCAAAAACTACCTAAACAACTAACCGAAACCGTCTATAAACCCGAAGTGTAGGAGATCTACGTATATAATAAAATAGAGGCATCTATACTGTACAGACTGTACTCCATCGAATAATATTATTTGACCAGGCAGAGGCCGCTGTGCCAAATTTCAAATGGTGCTATGGAAACTAATAATATGATTTGAGATTGAATTGCTATTTTATTATTATTTTTTATATTTTTTTTGCAATAATATTATAATAGTGGTAGAGGAGGACATTTCGGTGACAAGGGAGAAAGGAGGACTCAAAGTTTTAAAGGACTGTCCTCCCGAAAGGAGGACACTTGGCAACCCTAATAACTATGACGGAAAATCGCTTAAATAGTTTATCACTATTACCAGTAAAGCCAGAAATTACACTTTTTGGATCTAGAATCCTTACTAGTTTTAAACAATTAAAACTCGAAGAATGATAGTGTAGATAACATTTTTTTATTTACCTAACAAAAATAAAAAAAAACTCGTTATTTTAATTTTAATTTTTATTCAATTACTTAAAATAAAAAATATTTATGAGTTAAAAGCTGCTATTGACGTTTATAATCATCGATGTCAAAATTATTTTTAACACTTGTTAAAACTGTTAAAAATAAATGTTGTACACTCAAAACCTTATTAAACAGGTTTAATAACACTAACAAGAATTATTTATTTACAAACATTAATATTTATGGTGCAATTCGAGCCATACTAATATTAATTCCCAGAGAACTGGTTGAGGAGGTATTTTTTTTAATTGCAAGACTATTCCCAGGATTATCGTCGAAATCACCTGATGATGCTGAAGTCAAAGTAGGACTTTCCCAAGCAGTTAAAGGGTCCAGAGCGATAGCAATTTTATTTTTATTTTCGATCGAATTCTCGATGTAACCCTCGGCTATTGTTGAAGATTCCCATCCACCATGTCACTTTATTATAATTAGATTAGCTCCTAAATTTGCTAACAAAGACACCGAAGATCTTCGGAAACAATGACTCGTAAATCGCTTGAAATCTGATAATTGTAAAAACTTGGCAATATTGGCAGGAACCTTCCCAAAAGTGTTATTACAACAGGTTGAACAGTCCATTTTCCATTAATGTAATTTAGACAAAAACGATTGCTGGCCTCAATTCAACAGATTTACGGTAATAGCTGATATAGTTTCAGTGTTACAAAAACTGCGACGAACATAAGTTTTAGTTTCCAAAATAT
>MU182469.1:0-47139 GCA_016904865.1 Pissodes strobi | reverse complement strand
ATTTCAACAAAATCGGTAAAAGCATATTTAAGATATAAATAAAAATATCGATTTTATCAAAAAAGTTTGGAAATGTAATAAACCGGTGTTTACTTTTTTTTTATCGAAAACGACGCAAGATACGAAAACAACTCGGGAATCAAAAATATTGTATTTTTAGTTGCTTAATACGAAAAAATTATAAAATGTTTGAAAAAGTCAGCGGCGCACACTTTTTTTGTCAATAAACAAACATGTTTGTCATTCCATCAAAGCGTGGTTTCCACGTCTGGCTTTAATTTGTTAAATGTTTAAATTATGTGAACCTTTCTTATAATGTAGAGTGTTTTTTAAATTTTGATGTGACCGTTGTCGTTTTGATGTTGTTTGTGCCTCTTGTGGATATCTTTTGTTCCAACTGACAAGTAACACTGATGATGGCTAAGGCCGAAAGCGCTCTGTTACGCTGATTAGACGTCCTTTTGGATTAAAAATTTTTGCATGGAATACAAAAGTTTTTCATTTAGTACATTTCGTACATGCACACAGCCTTCACTCTTCATTTATTTATATTTTTAATCTAATTAAGGCTAAATGAGCCCCTTATTACTACAGATAACCGTGCCAAATTTCAACAAAATCAGTAAAATCATATTTAAGATATTAACAAAAAACTAATTTTTTATAAAAAGTTTGACTTGGAAACTATGCATTTTCGGACCCATGTTCCTATGAAAAAATGTTCATGTTTTCTTATGTAGAATCACCCTCTGTAATTTGGCGATGCTATTTCCGGACACCCTGTGTACAGCCGTTAGCTAATCTTATTATTTAGTTTTAAAATCTGTGTTAGTTTAACTGACCATTGGTTAATAAACATCTTTTTTACAACCGTGCGTAATATACACTTTACCTCTCTATTTATTTATTTCGATAAATAGCATATTGCCGCACTAGCGCACTTTCGTGTGCGTGTAGGAGATGTAGTAACTGCACTTATTACTTATAGAATTTACTATTATACGTACATATTTACCACATTGCATGTTATTAATAAAAATGGACAATAATAGTTATTTATGTACCAAGGGTATTAAGTAGATGTTTATGCCCTGAGGGCGACAATGTTACAAACCCGAGGGCCTCTGGCCAGAGGGTTTATAAGTCGCCCGAGGGCGTACACATCTATTAATACCCGTGGTGCATACAAACTTTTATGTCATACTAGTTCGTTATTGCATTCACAATATGTAAATATTTAAAAAAATACGAATTCAATTCAATTATTTGAGTCCATAAAGTGTACTTTATGCCCGCACGGGCCATAAAGTGGACTTTATGCCCGCACGGGCATAAAGTAATCCATTATGTAAATGGTATCTAAGGTATAAAAACACAATAATGTACTGGTATGACATAAAATAATGTATGAGTATTTTTAAAATTGAAATAAATAATACCTTTAGTAGCCATTTTATATAGGTATGTATCTTTTTGGTTTTAGATCATGCTCCAAAATTTAGCAAGCTACTTCTTAGGCGGCACTACGACTACTAACAGCGGCACTGTTGGAGAGGATAATGACAACGATAACAGTAGCACCAGGGTAAGTAAACATATTAAAATTAAAAATAAAGAAACAAGTAAAATGTCTTTAAATTTGGTTCTTTGTCCAACTCCAACTAGGATAACGTATTTAGATTTTTAATTTATTTAAGCTTTTTGATCTTTTAACCCCTGAGTACTATTACCCAAATATAGTGTTGATTGTTATGCAAAAATCATATTCGAATTGAATTATTTAGTCTATTGCTATTGTACCTAAAATATCCAGACATGTTTGAAACAAAAGGTGATATCGGCGCCGCCTGTCAGCGTTCGGGGAGTCGCGCCACAGACAACAATGAACAATGAGACAGTCAAGCATGTGTTAAAATCATATCCCATTTTATTCTTCGTCTTTGTCTCTCGAATGATGAAAGGTGAACGTAGATGGCGCTAAGAAATTTTCCCGCAAAAATTTGAAATAATTCCATTTTATGTTACTTTATTAAATAGCGAAATCTAGTGGAAGAGTTAGTGCGCACTGAGTGTATTTTCGTCTCTGTTTACTGATGTTGGTTAATGAAAAATAGGAATACACTCAGTGCGCACTAACTGTTCCAATAGAAATCGCTAAAATTATTTATTAATGTTTATAATATTATATAATTAAAAAGTAACCTAGGGATATAAACTGAGAGTGCACATATTTTTTGGTGTATTTTATTGTTGGCAATATTCCATATATTTTTAACAAATCAAATTAACAGAACTATAATATACATCTACTTTACAGTAAAAATATAAGTAAATGTTCAAAATGTTTATTTTAGCTACATTTTTGTAAAAGTGACGGAATAAACTAAAAGTACATAATAACAAGTTTATTTGATCCATATTTTAAAGAACGCTGGCATAAGCAATAACAAGAGTGTTGGTACGTACTTCACAAATGACATTTATAGTGAGATTACAACAAAGGATGGCAGTAGTTTGTAACATCTCGGACTCCATTTTGCTGGTTTGCTTCTAAAGCACCGTATCTGTGACACCATAAAATCTGCTGTAAGAAAGGGCATATCCTTGAACAAATTTCGTACAGCATTTGAATCCACCAGATTTAACAAGGATTTTGGAACTTGTTGCTTCAGGTTCTAAAAGAAGAAAATATTGAAATCTAAATGAAATATCACCTTTGGAGAAAATACCCAACCACTTTCTTGTCAAATTTAATGTGGCCATCTACTATACATAGTTTTGAGACATTGCTTTTATAATTTTTATTACCAACGGTGTAAATAACTTTTATGCTTGGAAAGAAACTAAGTAAGAAGTTTTAATCTTGTAGTAAAGTTCAATTTCAACTAAATGTTAATAATAGGTTTGTTCTGCAGCGATTTCAAACGGTACAAAGTCATCAGGAGTTTGCGCATAGCAATATAAGTGTCGGTTATATTGCTATGCGCAAACTCCGGATGGCTTTGTACCGTTTGAAATCGCTGCTAGAACAAACTTAATATTGCTAAATTGTCATGCAGCATGCATATCATAATACTGAGATATCAAAAATTGTATTGCTAAAAGTTGGCTATGAAATATAACCCGTCTGTCTCAGAATGTCAGTTGACATTGAACTTGACAATTTAATTAGACTTATTTGAAAAGAATGACATAAAATAAGACAGACGTTTTCCATTCCATGGTTATCTTTTATCAATATGTATAATTTATGATATCCCAGTACATATATTATAGTCATGTCCTCACCTTCACACTCTATTGAGGCAGTCTCTACTGGACGTTGAAATTTTTGTGCCTAGGAAGAGGAGCGCGAAGTAGAAGGTTCTTGCATCCATGCAAGTGGTACTGCTGCTTTTGAAAGTTTATATTGTGTAGCATCTACATACATCTCTTTTTTGAAATGGTTATTGCAAATTTTATTATTCTGCAGTGAATCTCCAGAGATTCCCAAATGCTCCTGCCATATTCTTGACCTAAAACATTTTTACAGACATTATTTTAATGACATGTGCTGCCAATCTGTGGTAATGTATCATTGGTGCAACACTATAAATACGGTTGGCCTTTGATAGCTTTGAATGCACTTCAAAATGCATGTAAGCATGCCATCAACAACACCATGCGTGTTCATATAGATTTTACTTACTGGTGGCCGTATTGTGCATTCAGAGAATGAAAATAAAGACAATAATTCTTGCTAACAGTTTTAAGTAAAAAATTGTAGGCATCTGAACAATGAACATAGAGATGCTAGGGCTCGTACAGGCCCTTATTGTAATATTCCTGCTTTAATTAGTTAAGTACATAAATAATTACAACAAAAATTGCTTCAAACTTTATTACATCAGGTATTTTCTTCAGTAATTATTATTATTATTATTTAGGCCTCAATTTGAGCGCATTGTTCATCTCTAGGCTCATCTAATAGTGCTATTTTGCCTAATTAAATGAGTTTGTAAAGTAACAACTTACTTTTCAAGATTGGTAGGAAAATAGAACAATTTTCCTACTTCTTTCTCACTGGCACCACACACTAAACACCTTCCCATTATTTGGCAAGTGAAGTTTCTTTGTTGAAAACACCTTATAATCTGTTTTTGCAATAAAGATGGGTCTCTGGATGGGATATTTTCGACCTAGCGAACGAAAACTGCAGGGAGAAAAACTTTCCTCTAAGAGCTTTGTAGATTTTCGGTCCCAAATCGGCAAAATGTATAAAAAATCGTTATTGAAAGTTTACCTAAATACACAGACTAAAAAGCAATATATATACGGGAATAAATTGTCTAAAAATCACTTAATACAGTCACAAAGTAGAAACCGCAACTCAAAATAAATACCAAAAACCAAAATGGCCGATCCATACGAGAAAAGATCCATAGTAGATCGGTTTTTCCGCAGCGTTGCCACGTTTTGTTTATCGATTTATTTTACTACTTCTGTCAGTTACTCCTTGCTTGCGTTAGATAAGGATAAAAAATCATTATTTTACTGGACTATATTGGGATGTGTTACATTTGGCATTGTTGAATTTTTAGTTCTTAGCGCCATCTGTATATAACCTTTCACTATGTCAGAAAAGAATGGGTTAATACAAAATCAATGTAATAGATAAATATGAAACAATAGGAATAATTTTTCTATTAAGTTGACTGTCTCATTGTTGTCCCTTCTTGTCGCATCGTGAATGCTGCCTGGAACACATGGCTGCTCGAAGACAAAATTATCATTGTTGCTTCATGTTGCGTAATTGTTTATAGTACTTAGTGGTGTAAATTAGTGATTAGCAATGACTGTTGATTATAACCAGTGATTAGGTAGAAACACTCGTTTTCATGTTGCTTAATTGATAATTAACGATTTATGGTTTGATAAAATAAAGAAGTCGGTGTTGTTAGGATTACATTTTGTACTATTTCTAATACTATAGTATCTGGTCTTCTAGCTTGCTGAGTCGGTCATTTTTATGTGAAGGTGTTTATATTCCTATCAGTAAAATATATATCTTTTAAGTTCGTCTGTACTAAGAAATTAAATTTTCAACCTTTCTTGTTTAAATCCTATGTTTGATTGAAGAAAATGTATAGTTCAGACGTTGAATAGTAGCGAACATATTAAATGAGATTTCGTTTTAGTGATATCTTGCGAATTGATGTCTGATTGCACTACCAAAAATGTCCTTGAGCAGAGAGGTTGTACTCTTGTTTCTATACAGGCGGTTTAATGAATAGTAGTCGATCTACTCTATGTGAGTTTTTGATGTGTAAACATCTTACTCGGTGGTATGAAGGTAAATCTCGGGAAAATGGACGGAAGTGTGAAACCCGGATGTGACTTCAATAACCATGCGCAGCTACTTGGGCGCTTCCTTGTAGAACGTGTTCTTTCTAACGCCAGAATATAGGTTAGCAATTCCAAATAAGTGGTTGCCTATATTCAGGCGTCACGAAGACGAAATATACTCTTTGCGAGGGCTGCTCGAGTATTTGTGCAT
The DNA here is from genome assembly GCA_016904865.1 of Pissodes strobi. NCBI lineage: Eukaryota > Metazoa > Arthropoda > Insecta > Coleoptera > Curculionidae > Pissodes > Pissodes strobi. The sequence continues at coordinate 41,603 of MU182469.1, read as the reverse complement.
GTCGATATAGGATGTTTACACATCAGTGTCTCGAGTACTAACAGAGTCGCTAATTTCTTTAGAATTAGTTGAGCTTGATTCTGTCTGCATCAACAAAAAATGCATATGTGAGCCTTCTTGCAATCTTCAGAAGGGTATGTGCTTTTAGTCTTAATTTATTTTTGTAAACATCAGCGGTATATTATGTTATAAAATGTTCTAGTCACGTTTTGCTATGGCATTCTAAATCGCCATGACAACAAAAAATTCACTTATTTATTAATTTATTCCAATAAGTTTAGTGGTGGAAACTATAGGTCTTTAAAACTTCAAGAGGTATTGCTTGTGATTTAAGGCCTTTTTTCAGGAAAAGTCGCTTTGATATTCGTGTCACAAGTATATTTATTCTGAGTAATATTTTGTTTGGATGTTTGGAACCACAAGCCTTTGCTTGTGGTTCCAAACATGAGCATTAACCCGGCCCAAGGGATAACAGAGACCCCCTTCTCTGAACACATCCACTTGGGCAAATCTCAGCAGGCGCGTCCACGTCGCGGGGGTGGGCCCGACTCACAAGTTGGTGGCTAAGTCCTGCTGGGGACCCAGCAAAACGGGGTATATCGTTTTCCCCTGCCCAGGGATACGGGTGAAGACCACAACGGCGGAGAAAGTGGAGAAGATAGCTCTTCAGAACAGTGGATCCGGCGGAAGTGGCAACCCATGCTTCTAGGGAAATGTAGAAGCACATGGTAGCGTCTGTCCCAGAATGGGCGGCTACACACAGCGTCTGTCTCCATGTCAGGAGCGGTTGAAGAAATCCACTCGCCAACTCGCAGGGCAAGCGCGGCGTTTTAATTGCCAAAACCTTCGTATTGAATATGGAAATGTCGAACCTTAAAACACCTACCACCTATCAAGACATATACATTGCGGCATATAACATACGCACAATGAGAGACACGGAACACCTGGAGGAACTCGAGCATGAACTAGAGAACATCAAATGGAACATCATAGGATTGTCTGAGACAAGACTACCTGAGGAAAAGACAACAGTGCTGAAGTCAGGCCATACGTTGTATCATAAAAGCTCGGACACAAGAGACTATGTAGGAGGCGTAGGATTTTTGATAAATAAAAACATCAAACACACAGTGACCAAGATCAGTGCCGTATCGGATAGAGTCATATATCTAACATTAAGACTCAATGAACGTTATACAATGCAGGTTATCAACGCATATGCCCCAACACACGCATCGGAAGACCACGAGGTGGAACAACTTTATGAGGATATCACAACAGCAAAACAACAAGAAAATGCCTACTTCACAGTAGTTATTGGCGACTTCAATGCAAAAGTTGGAGCCAAAGAACAACACGACACACGATATGTTGGACCCTACGGTCTGGGAGAGAGAAACGAGAGGGGAGAAATGTTAGTCAATTTTCTTAATAGCGAACGCCTGTATTGCTTGAACACTTTTTTCAAAAAACCGCCACACCGCAAATGGACATGGAGAAGTCCAAACGGTTCAACCAAAAACGAGATCGATTTTATCCTATCCAACTTTCGTGAATACTGCAGGGATGTGACCATTTTGAACCGAGTGGACACGGGGAGCGACCACAGAATGGCCAGGGCCTGCTTCCGATTAGATATCAGGAAGGAAAGAAATAAACTTATTAGTAAACCCCGGTTTCCGACCAGAGATGAGTTGGAGGCAAGGAAAGAAGAATAGCAAAAAGAAGTCACACATCGACTTGAAACGGAAGACGCTGTTGAAGGAATGGATGTCAACCAAGTAAATGAGAACATAAAAGCTGCTTTACATAATGCAACAAAAAAGATCTGCTCCATGACCAAGAAACAAAATAACTCAAAACTTAGTACCCACACTCGCCAATTGATGGAACAAAGAAGGGGAATAGAAAAAGGTACAGACGAACACAGACTCCTAAACAAAAAGAACAAAAAAGGCTATTAGAACAGACATAAGAAGACACCATACCAAAATAATACACGAAACAATCGAGAATAACGCAAATATGAGGGTTCTCAGATCTAGATTGTCAAAGGGAAGGAACGAACTAAGGAAGATAAAGAATAAACAGGGAATAGTTATGTCGGATCCAAAAACGATTTCTGAATCCATCGAAGCATTTTACACAGAACTGTACTCACCATCTACAAATAACGCAGATGAAGATCCAAATATCTCAATTCAGGTAACGAACGTAGGATCAGAGGAGATGCCCGATATATCCCTGGACGAAATAAGAAAAGCCCTAAAGAGTATGAAAAACGGCAAGTGCCCTGGTGAAGATGGAGTCACGGCGGAAATGTTGAAACTGGGGGGAAGCAACCTCGAAAAGAGAGTCCAGACCCTTTTAAATAAATGTCTACACGAGAGTAAAGTACCAGAGGAATGGTATAATGCCGAGGTAGTGCTCCTGTTCAAGAAGGGCGACCTAACGAATATAGAAAACTACCGACCAATCAGTCTGCTGTCGCATATCTATAAACTTCTCACCAAGATCATTACAAACCGCCTTTCAAATAAATTAGACTTCTGCCAGCCAGTGGAACAAGCGGGTTTTCGCAGCGGATACAGCACAATTGATCACTTGCAAACACTTCGCACAGTCATAGAGAAAACAACAGAATACAACATACCCATAAGCCTAGCATTTGTAGACTTTCATAAGGCGTTCGATTCTATAGAAACACGATCCTTTTTAAACGGTTTAAATAACGCCAGAATAGACTCAAGGTACAGCGCACTTATAAAGAATATCTACCAAAAAGCAACAATGCATGTGAGAATCAATGATAACACTACGACGGGAAAAATAAAATTAAACCGAGGAGTCCGCCAGGGTGACACCATATCACCAAAGCTGTTTACACTGGCTCTGGAGGAGGTCTTTAAAACACTACAATGGCAGGAAAAAGGTCTAAAAATCGATGGATCGTATCTTACTAATCTACGATTTGCGGATGACATAGTCCTCATTTCAGAAGACCCGTACGAGTTGAGAGCAATGCTGCAGCAGCTGAACGAGGCATCTAAAGCTATAGGTTTAAAAATGAACACTGCAAAAACCAAAATCATGAGTCCAGACCAACTGTATATATCCCTAGATAACAGCATAATCGAAAATGTTACCGAATATATATATCTCGGTCATACTATTAAATTGGGAAAAGAAAACCAAAGAGCAGAAATATCAAGAAGAATTGGACTTACTTGGGCCGCCTTCGGCAAACTCCAACATATTTTTAAAAATCAGGAAATCCCTATAAACCTAAAACGTAAGGTATACGACACATGTATTCTGCCCGTGGCTACTTATGGCCTCGAAACAATGGCCATCACAAAACAAAGTGCAAACCGATTAAGACGAACACAGAGAGCGATGGAGCGCGCTATGCTGGGGGTGTCCTTGCGAGATAGAATAAGAAGCGAAATAATCAGGAGGAAAACGCAGGTGGCTGACGTCATATCACGTGTAGCAGAGCTGAAGTGGCGTTGGGTAGGTCACGTCGCAAGACAGCAGGACGAAAAATGGACTGTCAAGGTAACGTACTGGAGACCCAGGGAGACCAAGCGAAGCAGAGGTAGACCACAGGACGCTGGATAGACGACATTGTGGAAGTGGTGGGAAAAAACTGGTCCCGAATTGCTAGAGATCGACAGACGTGGAAGAGATACGAAGAGGCCTATGTCCAGAAGTGGATGGAGGAAGGCTGATGAAGAAGAAGAAGTACTAAGAACACGTCGAGCAATATCGAGAGCATTATCTTTTGGAAAGCTTTGCTTTTAGACTAAATAAATGCTTTTCCTTGCTTAGGGACATATTATGACACCACGATGATGGAATACCAGTTGGCCGCAGTAAAATTGCGATTCGTATTTTTGATAGGTTGTATCGAGCGAAGCACTTCTTTCGATGAATGAGATATCTTATTTTTAAGTAGCTTTGAAGTTTTTTCCAATTTGATTTCTTTTCCTGTGTACACCGCTGCGCATAAATCATGTAGTGAGTCCCTGATTCAGCTAAAGTCTATACTTTCAATTTTCAATCCATATTTGGCAGGCTTGTAAAAAAAGCTACTAAAGCTTGAAGAAAAACACCGAGAGCAAGTACAAAGAAAACGGTATTATCCAACTACCGCTCGTTCAGCGCAAATTTCCTCAAAAATTGTCGCTGCTCCTTATTCCCGCTTGACCTCGCCCGACGCATTTTGCTATCGCCAGAAGTTTAGAAGCATCTAGCCGTTACGCTATAACTTTTTGTAACATGCGCAGTTGCGTTTTATGATGACCGTTGACTCCAACGCTATCTAGTGTAGGTGGCGTTGACTCGAGCGATTGCATTCGCGCCATGTCTTGCATTTTAAGATCCTTTACACAAATAGAGCACTATGTAAAAATCGACCTCTCCTATTGGTCGATCCGCATGGCCCTCCGCTCGCTTCGCTCGCTACGGGGGCTCAAGTAAAGGAAACTAACCAGGTGCTAACCCAAACTAACCCAAAATCAAGAAAAAACTGTTTAGAAACATAATCTTAAAAAATAATAAAAAAAGCAACGGGGTTTGAACCCCGTTGCTTTTTGGTGAGACCCAGCCGTCTAAACCTCTCAACCACGAGAGCTCTTGCCACAAATTGATTGCATCATCATGTGTAATACGATATGGATCGACCAATAGGAGAGGTCGATTTTTATATAGTGCTCTATTTCTGTAAAGGATCTTAAAATGCCCATGTCTTCACGATGCAATCAATTTGCCGCAAGACCCCGCGTGGTCGAGAGGTCTAGATGGTTAGGTTTCAATGCGGCGGCTATCGGCGGCCCGGGTTCAAACCCCGTTGCTTTTTTTTTAAGTTAAGTTTCTAAACAGTTTTTTTCTTGATTTTTGGTTAGTTTTGGTTAGCACCTGGTTAGTTTCCTTTTCTTGAGCCCCCGTAGCGAGCGGAGGGCCATGCGGAAAGTCAAATAACGTGCCCGTACTTTGTCAGCACTTTCTATATATATTTTGCTGTATCTAACTAAAAACCAGGATATATTTAACAAAAGCCGTATTTTAGTGGATATACAGCAGCTTGCATGTGTTTCCGCGAATACATTCCACTGCATTCAATAGTCAACAAGGTTTCGAAAAAGTTATAGCGTAACGGCTAGACGCTAGTCAGAAGTTTTGCCTAAGTCGATTATTAGGCGGTGGCGTGCCATTTGGAATTCAAGAACAGCCTACATTCGGCCATCCTGTTCTTCAGAATTGTCCTCATTCGGCCATCGTCATCCTGAAAATCACAACTTACTACAAGTGATATGCGATGCCTTTTTCCGCTCACATAAGACAAAATGCAATAAACTTGTATGCCTCGAGCTTGCGCTGTTCATACCAAACAAACTAAACGTGTATGGTTCGAGCTTGCGCTGTACATACCTACAAATTAAACTTGTATGTTTCGATCTTGCGCTGTACATAGGAAACAACCTAAACCTGTTATGTTTCGAGCTTGCGCTGTACATACGTACAAATTAAACTAGTATGCTTCGAGCTTGCGCTGTAGATACCAACAAATTAAACTTGTATGAGTCGAGCTTGCGCTGTACATACCAATCAAACCAAACTTGTATGTTTCGAGCTTGCGCTGGACATACCAACGAATTAAACTCGTTTGCTTCGAGCTTGCGCTGTACATACCAACAAACTAAACTTACTTCTGGTGCAGAGTCTGCCAACATAATCCAAGGCTTCATTTGTTCCACACTCAGTACGGTGGTTGTATTGCGACGACCTTCGACTAGACTCGTCAACACGTACCTGTCGTTGGGCAAGACTGCTGTTACTCGGTATGGCCCCTTAAATGATGCAGAAGTTTTTTACTTTGTCCTGTGGCTGGAAAATCGGACTCCTTGATCATAACGAGGTCTCCTATGTTGTACACTTTTCCTTTTGTCCGTTTCAAATTAAATCTATGCTTCTGTAGTTCTTTGTGCGCTGCAATGTTTGCGGTTATTTCTCGGCGTAGTGAGGTAACGCCACTTCTGTCTAACTTCTCTTGTAGTTCCTTTAACAGAATAGCTTCGGAGACGCCTCGTGGTTTACTACCAAATAAGGCTTTCGACGGTGTTACGCTCAAAACCCTGTGGATAGTGCTGTTTAAACCCCTCTGGATGGTTTTGACGTGGATATCCCATACATCGTCCTCCCAATACCACCAGTTAACGCGGCTAATGAACTCAAAATATTCCTACTGAACCTCTCACATTGCCCCTTAGCTCTACGCGTGACAACTGCGTTCAGGACGTGCTTTATTCCGTATTCCTTACAAAAGGTTTGGAATGTCCTAGACGTGAAAGCAATTCCTCGATCCGATATGATTCGAACAGGTACTCCAAAAATATCGATTAAGTTTTGAATGGAACGGATCGCATATTTTGACTTGGTATTTTGTAAAGGCTCAATTATGGAAAATTTGGAAAAGCCATCTACTATGACTAATAATTGAGTGTTTCCTTTGCGAGTCTTCACAAAAGCACCCAAGTGATGATCGATATGAAGGGTATGAAATGGTACATACACTTTCTCTATAGGGTGAAACTCACCTGGTTTTTCTCCGAAGGGCACTTATAATATAGACAGTTAAAACAAGCTTTTACGTATTTAATGACAAATCGCCGCATCTTTGGGAACCAGTAGTTTTCCTTTATTTTTGACAGCGTTTTTTCCACACCCCAAAATGACAAATATCATCGTATCAGAGCTTACATATTTGCCACCTATTTGCCCTAAGTACACCTTAAGACTTTATTTCCCAATTTTCGATACACTTTACCTTCTTGCATAACGTAATTTTCAAAGTAACTTTTAGTTTCAGAATTTTGTGTATCTGATAGAATTTTTCGATTTTTTTGAAACCTTTGTCATCTTGAAGTTGAGCTGCGAGTAGCCAGTCAGCTTTATCACTTGATGGCTGAGGGTTGCGGCTCAGACAATCCACATGACCCATTTTTGATCCCGGCCTGTATTCGATTTTAAAATTATAATCCTACAGTTCTAACCACCACCTGCCTATTCTAGAACTGCCTTTTTATCGCTGTGCTTCGAATTGCACTCCAATCTGTGACTAGGGTAAATTTAATTCCAATTAAATAAGTACGAAAACGAAACAAGGCAAATTAAATGCACTTTTTGTTTTAAAAGCAAAAAACCGCCAAACACGTGAGGTTTGTTTTCGAAGGGGAAATAATCTGCGAATATTTTCTAACCCCCCAGTTGAAACCCCACTCGGGGGTGATATATACTCTTAAAATTTAAAATGGAATGAGGGGTCGAGTGGTACCTCATTTGAAAGGTTATTAAAGCCTCTTTTCAACGCTCTCATTTTTGGAGTTTTGTTGGAAATTTCGTGCAAAATTGCGTCTACGATTGAAAAATAAACATCAGAATAAAATTATCGATACATGGTTAGACCTAAAGAAACAAAATAGCGTCGAAAATAAGAAAAAAAATTTAAAGAAGTTTTTACTATCGGAAGAATTTGGTTTTATTAATTGTTTCTAAATGATACAGAATTTTTAATACCCTTTAGAACAACTAATTTAATAAATGTTCAAAGTGAACACCGCCTGCTTCCATATAAAAATACAAGTTCTGTTTAAAGCGTTGTGGGACGTTTTCTAAAATTTCAGGTTTATCAGCTGGCACTCGTCTACAATTCTTTGGCGTAAGACTTCTACTATCTTCTACTTGTCAATATTGGCAATTCAGGGTTACTATTTACAGTATTTACCTAGTAAATTTAAATTTTGAAAAATAAAATATTTATTTTTCATTCTTATGACGACTCGTAAAAAAATAGTGTATGCAGAACTAGTTTTCTTAACATTTTTATTAGTATAATGGGGAGATAAAACATACAATGTTTCCCTTCTGATTTAATTTTGAACGGATTATTTTTCGAGTTTTCACCATGTGTAATCAAAACATGGTTAATGACATTGTCAATTTTGTACCAAAGTTATAGAATTGGAATATATTTTATATTTATAATATTGTTTAAATATGCTATTTCTTGTACAATTATTTTTGTAAGTTTTCCATTGACCTATTTTTCAAGTCTTTTTATTTTATCCGATAGGAATTTAGTTAAAGCTGTTGAGAGTTTTATTTTAATCGAGTATTCATCCGTAGGTGGCGCTTCGTACGACTGACCATGACGATGGGTGGACGATGGTGGACCGCGATTCGGAAGGAAACTCGGACGCTTACTCCTCTGAAGAGGAGGACAATGTCAACGAAAGCGGACTTGATCGCGTGCGGCTTGAACGATCGCGATCAAATGATTCCCTTACCCGCGTACAAGCACACGATATGGAGGAAAGCTGGTTCGTGACACCGCCTCCCTGTTTTAGTTCACAAACAGGTATGCCTGGTTTCCATTTTAAATCCGACAATTTATTTTAGTAAGTTACTTTTTAATTTAATACTCATTGTGCTGAATATAGGGAAAATAATTAAAAAATATATTTTATCCAAGAGTCACTACTTATACAGTCATTATTTGCGTGCACGCATGCACATAAAGAAGTAAACCCTTGTATGCTTCCAGTGCTTCCAGACTCTGTTATTACATCAGCTCGTTTTGGTATGCTTGTGGTACCCTGGATTTTTTTGCAATCTCAATTTTATTGTTTCTTCTATATATCTTTCTGCAACCGTTGCAGATCTCCATCCTACATATTGTTTTTATGTTGTGATATTCGCCTATGCATTTGCCAATAACGTAGCGAATGATCTTCTCATACAGTGACCGGTGTATAACTCAGGGTGTTGTAGGCACAAGTATGAAGCAATTTTCGACAAAATGTTTATTCCATTGCATTGTGTCGTACACTTGCCATTTTTATAAAATACAAAAAATCCTTTATGAGAAATTAGTCATCACATCTGCAAGCTCCCGCAATCCCCATAATTAAACCTGTTTTATTGAACAAAAATTGACTGTCAGGTGCTTCTTTCAAAAACTTGTCCCGTACCGATGATGCAACAAATTTCTAGTGCAGTCAAGAAGGTAGGCAAGCAAAACACTTTCATTTATACCTTTAACGTTTTTAACTTCCATCCCGCCTTCAAACGCCTTGAACTCCTTATCTTAACGCCACGAGATTTTTCCGGCAAAATTTGCAATGTAGACGAGTCTGCATTGTCGAAATTTCTTGCGGTTCTTCCTGATCCATTTTTGTTTAAAAACTGTTTTCTCGTAATAAAAATTCACTATTTATCGTTAACAAATTAGGAAATATCCAAACGACGTCTGAATGGCAATGTTGTTTATTAATAAAAAGAAAACGCACATCAATCTTCCGCAGTAACATAAAAGTACCTTAATAATTTGTGAATTCGGAACAAGGACACCAAACCCTTTTAAAATAAACTGTTAGTAAAAAAAAGTAACATTCTGCTGCTGGATGAAATTTTGGCAACCATGTGTTATGGCATATAAGTAACTTGGGAAAAACTAACCCTCTCGGTCTACGGCCTCGAGAGCTAAACATTTCCCAGCGTGACTTATATGTAACATTAACACCCTAGTACCATAAATAACTATTTTTGCAGGTAATATAAATATAAACAACATTTATGCACAAGAAGTGCGAAGCGTTACAAAATGAAAAATATTAGAGACAACAATTTTAACTAAAGAAATTTAACACGTAATTGAAGCGACTAACCATATACCCGTGAAAAGGAGAGTTAGCCCACTACTTTGAACTTCGATTAGCCACTTTAAACACTGGCAAAATTAATCAGTGTTTTGAATATGTCAGTATCAGTATGGCATTAATTGATGTGTGATATTCAAAACACTGATTAATTTAGCAGTCAGTAATCGGAGTTCAAAGTTATGGCCCTTAATGTCAGAAAAATAACAGCGATTTTAAAATCTGGGATCACAGTTTTAACAACACTTCCTATGTTTAGCAAGCACAGTTTATATCTCTAAATTATTATTATTAAACCCTTATTAACAATGCCTTGATTGAGGATTAGAATAAAATTTATCAATATAAATTTCTAACAATGAACTTTGCTTTTGAAAGTTATATCATTTTTATTAATATAATGAAATATAAAAATTTGTTTCCGTTTGGTTTCTTTAGTTCTCTAGAAATCATATAGCCTCATACTTTTTCTTATCAATAAACATACAATTTGCGTAATTTCTATAAGCAGAGTTCAGTTGAAAATTAATAGTCAATAAATAAGATTGAAAAAAACAAAACCAACTTTTCTTAGTTGATTGATATTGTCTATATATATAGTTTTCATACTTTTAGAAAAGTTGGATAAGCGTGATTACATGAAGCCTGCCAAATTGGAAATAATTTGAGATATATGAAAAAATTAGTTTTAATCATCAGTGTAGAAAATTTTTAAAAAAGTTGAAATAAACTAAATTCTAATGCGGTGCTTCTAGTGAGATTGGCAATTATTTACACTTAGTTATTTTAATTTCAATCGAATCTATTAAAGTTTTACTAAATTGTAATTTCAAACAATGGTCCTCATAAAAATTGCCCACTCCCCACACTCTCGCGTTGGCCACGAATATAGCCGTAAATAGTGAGTTAATGAGATAGAGTCCTCATGGAGGAGGGTAATTTACCACCATAAGGACTCTCTCTCTCTCTCATTGAATTCTGAGTAGTCCCTCTCAATTATTGGAAAAGGAGGAGGAGGTGCTCTCATCATGAAATAAGTTTGTGCCTCCCTGTAAAACCTTAATACATTTCTTATCCTTTTCTGCTGTTAAGCTACAGACATAAGTCTGAGTGTTGCTTCACCCTATAACGTAACCTTGTTAAAATTAGTTATCGTCCGAGGACCACTACCTTCCTTCGGAGGAGGTATTCCGCCACTTTATCCAGACTTGCGCAGAGCTGCAAATATTTCTCATATATACCTTGCGTTATATCTTCTGACATTTCCCATCCCCTCTTAAATAAAGTTAACAAAATCAGCAGTTCTGTATGTATTTCTTAATTCTGCAGTTTAGTTTTTTATGGAAGAACTCAACTTAAGAAATTGAGTACTCAAGAGAGTCAATTCAGAAATAGTTAGTTCAAAAAAAAAAAAAAGTGAAGTGCTGAAACAATCCATACCAAGGGCATGCATTTGCATGTCAGAAGTAAAGGCGTAGCTGTGATCGTCATAGATTATTTAATACCATTTGTTGATAGCGCTTGCGCAAATGGTTGGTTAGGACCCAAAATTACGTTGTATTGTAGTAGTTGTTATAGAGTTTGATACACGCTTCTTTCCTCTTAAACTGAATATTTCCCTCATGTATAAAAAATCCCATTAGAGGAGTGCAATTCTCGGAAAATTACAGCGATAATTGCACTGTAGATATCGAAAGAGCACGGCGATAATTGCATCGTACGTATCTATGGTAATTCCATTGTAAACTTACGATGACAGGGACAATTTATAAATTACGTCAAAGTCAAAATATATTTTTAAAATGTCCCGCTTCGGGAAATATTCCCCCGAATTACACTCGTGCATCAAAATAACCAGATAATTTAGCATTCGAGCGTATTGTCTTAGAAAAACTGCATTCGGTCATTTTCATATTTTGGCAAAAGAGCCCTCCACCTTCGGTATCGGGCTCTTTCTTCAAAACAAAAATGAACTTATGCAGTTTTTAGACAACACACTGTCATGCAAAATTATCGGTAATTTTGATGCACTTGTGCAATTACTTCCGATAATTACCTACCCTTCTAGGACCACTTTCCTCTGTTGCTCTGAGTTTTATGCCTTACTAAGCTAATACTTTAAATCGGCCCTGAAAATAGATAATGTTAGAAATAAAGAGTGGGATGTCAAACAATTAATCTATTTGGCACATAATTAAAATATACCATCTCACTCACAGGTGGATTTTCTTAATGTAGAAGAGAACACGTAACTACAAGATTCGTAAAGTACAGTGGACATGTTTACCCCAGACAAAGATTAACTAGGACAAGGTGAGATAGCCAAAGCAATAAACAAGTGAATAACTAGTAAAAATTAACCCGAGATAATTAACCGAAGATAGGTCTCTCACATAAAATTGCGGAAATTAAAAACAGACAGTGTAAAAATAAAATGTAGCAGTTACAATAAATAAATATATGATAAGTCAAGAACACAGCAAGAAATGTAACCGTAAAATTACAAATTCAATAATAAAATGAGACAAAAAAAATGCAAGGACTAACCTAAACTAACCCAACTAATCCAACTACGGAAACAGACAATAACATTAGTGATTTTAACTTTGCTGATTTTATGTCAGATATTCTGGGCTCAATAACACCCGTGTTTGGTAAAGTTACGCGATTGTAGCTGGTATAACTAATCTTTTTGGCATGCAACCAACGGGTCGAGATGCGAGCTACGTGCTCTAAAAGGATCTGGCAGTGTGGGGGTCGCAACGGGACCTGCCCAATATTTTTTCTGCGACAAGGAAAGCATAACAAGCCCAGCCTTGTAATTTAAAGATCCTGGAGTCTCTACTGCTACAAATGTGTGTTTTCGGTACGCGGACGATAACTGATCTCACAAGAAATGCAGTCATTCTTTTCAGCGACAAGGGGACCGGATTCGGTCCTGCATTTTATACCCGTAGTGAAAACTATGCTATGATTACACTTATCTTATATTTATAAAAATATAGATTATTATTATAAAAATGTATTATTCCTTTAAGGCTGATCATTTAATATTAATCCATTTTACTTGGTTGTGATTTTAACCTGTTATAATGTTTCTAATGTAGTCTTTCTTTTATTTACACTAAACTAGTGTGTATTTTAGTGTATTTTAAATATTTTTTTTATTCTTCATTTGTTCATGTATTTTATACTTTTTAATTCTTGCATTTTTTTATGTATTTTAATTTGACTTGTGTCAAATATTAAATATTGTATATATTGTGGTACCAATAAATTGTAACTACTGTCGCACCAAAAAATTATGATTATGATTATTATCTTGGCATAAACACATTATGATTATTATGATTATATTAGATATACGGTATCACCAAGAGCTGCGCTCGCTTCTTTTATATGCCAAGTTTTACTTAGCCTTACATATTAATTATCCTGTCTCACTTTAATCCGATCAATTTGAAATCAACTAGAAAAACATTTTAGGGCAAATCCCTGATTAATTCTAAATTAAATAGATAAGTCTAACCATACACTTGCTTTAAATCAGCTATGCTATTCTTTTCGTAAAAAGCCCTAACTGTCGCCAATCTGTCTACAACTTATTGCATCTAACTATATTTCTAATGCCAGATGTCTTGTTGGCAAGGAGATTTACAACTTTAGTCTATTAGCTCGCCCTCAAGGTAATAGAAAGATAAGTCTGTTTTATTCTTGTCAGTAATCTGTTGGATTTATGAGTTAATTAAATTTCCTACTGCGTGGATTTTGATTTCATTTAAACTTGATTATATAACACACAAATTAGAGCCATGTCTTATTTGAAGAGATTTAAACGATCTACAGTCCTCCCTGAGTCTAGCCGTAATTTTACCTGCCCCTTGCGACAAGAAAATAGGATTGATGTATGTGCCCCCAGAATATAGAGTTATGTAAAGTTTAAATAATGAAAGTATAAATTTTGTGAAAAAGAATCGGTTCTCACCTGGAATAGTACACATGAAACCGTTGTTTTTGTCCATTTCTCCTTCAGATTGGATTGTTTGATGACTTCGTGTGGATCGCGGCATTTTTACTTAAGAACTTTAGATCGTGATATCGGCTAAGCTTTGAGCTCTCAATTAATTATACCTGTAGATCTATGGACACGCCCTGTATCACCTGCATCGGCCGTTGTACGTCGTTCACGTGACACAGCACACGTCCATATTTGCAGCTAGGAGAATATTCGCGGAGTCATTGCGAATTAAACCACGGACTATGAAATTTGTGACCCCTGCATCATCCGCTGAGCGTCGTTCACGGATCACATCCAAACTTTCTACAACGCTAGTCCCAGCTAGATTTTGAAGGTGGCCCCTGCATCAGCCGTTGTACGTCGTTCACGGGACGTAACATAGAGACACGTATAAGGTCAGAGAGATACTCGCGGAATCGCGAATCGTTAAACCACGGACTAGGAAATTTGTGACCCCTGCATGATCCGCTGAGCGTCGTTCAAGAATCTCAACTTTCTCCGTGATCAAACTCTCCACGATCCCGCAAGAATCTGCCTCTTTAGTTACCTAATCTTTGAACTCTCAATTCAGATTATTTCGCGGCGCGCTTCGAGGCGTGCTTTTATAGGTTTCTAGGCTCGCTCCAATCAGGCAATGTAGAATTAAATAATAAGTAGCAAAATAAAATAGGCTTAAGAAAAAAATTTGAAAATCAAAAAAATATATGTATTGTATGTATGTATGTATGATTGTATGGGTTATTTTAGTGCATATGAAAGAGGAATGTCCTACTTGTTTCAATCCATTGTCAAAAAAAAAACATTGGCACACTAAATTCTTGCAATCACAAATTTTGTTTAGATTGCTTAACAGAATGGTTAAAAAGGAATGATGTTTGCCCATTGAGTAGAAGTCATTGTAAGTACATTAATGTAAAAGATGCATAACCAGTAAAATGGAGTAACCCACGTGGATGATAATGACAAGTGACATCTAGATATTGACAGATGACATAACCTAGAAAATGGAGTATGACGTATGATAGATGTCGTATGACGTATTGCTAATGGCGGATGACAGGTGACAAATAACATAGCCTGTAAAATGGAGTAGCCCACGTGGACGATAATAACAAATGACAGCTGGTAGTAGAGCATTAGGTTCCGTCACTTTTACATGGACTAAAAATATGTATAGCTGAAGTGAACGAAAGATTGTCAAGTCATGCGCAGTGTGATGTGATTAAAATAGGAGGTCCTCCCAAAATGGGACAATGTAGAACTGGTGAGGTATTTCTCTTTATAAATTGTTTAGAACCATAGATTCGACAAAGCTGAGTGATTCGGGGCCATATCCGTAAATGGTTTATTGAGAATATCGAGAAGAGGTCAAAGTACTGCGAATTGGTCGTTTACTACTAAGTTAGTGTTATGGCAACAGTGAATATTTTGCGTATTAAAATTGAACTTATTTCTAGATATCGCTTAACAAACCATACTATTATTTGTGTCTACAATTTTCCTACTACATCGAACTTCTTAGGTGAGACGAATAGCCACTGAGGAGCAAAATACCTAAAAAACACAGAAGTCCGTCGTCAGAAATATCTCCATTACTATTGGGTGTGGGTGTGTGGTGGGTGGGTGTATTGGTATGTTTGTTAGAATTACATAAATGAATACATTACAAGTATCGCGATAATCCCATTACCAAAAAATAAGGGAAATGATTTAACAGGTGTATACAGAGGTTTTGGTCCGTACGCAGGAAGGAAAGGAGTTAAATCGGATTCTATGTCCTTGCTATTTCATTTATAATTGCGTGTGGTCTTAGAACTTTGCTCCCGATAATTTTGAACCAAAGGTTGACAGTGGCAACTCATCCTCACTATCAGGCATGTGGACTGGGCTGTGTCACTATCGTCAAAAGAAATCTCAGCTTTCGCACGTAACTGGACTCTTGGTAGATTACTTATAAATAAATTTTTTTCTTCCCCGGAGTCCTCGTTCGTATTGTCAATATTTACATTCTCTAGATAAAATGTAACAATATTGCTGGCAGTTTCATTAAATTAATGTAATTTTAAAGGTCGTTTATATTAACACAAACAAAAAGTTACGATAGTTGATTTTGCCACTGGTTCTTTTAATGGAGCGGGCTTGTTTTTACTGTCAGAATTGATAAAACTGTCAGGACAAGTTTAACGGAAGGAAGAA
Organism: Pissodes strobi; assembly: GCA_016904865.1. Lineage (NCBI taxonomy): Eukaryota > Metazoa > Arthropoda > Insecta > Coleoptera > Curculionidae > Pissodes > Pissodes strobi. Next base: position 25,667 of record MU182469.1, on the reverse strand, counting down.
CGTCCTATTAATGCAGACATAGCTCTCTATATAGACGGATTAATACCGCCAAAATTCACAACTATCCACCAAGTTAGAAAAGACGTACAACTAGAATAATAGTCAAACTTCTAACAGGGCACTGTACGCTCAACAAACATGAGTACGATTGAACTGGGCGGAAGAACCGCTTTGCAGGTTCTGACAGGAAGAGGAGGGAACAGCAGTACACATACTTTGCCGCTGCTAGGGCTTGCCAAGACTTAGGTTCCTTACGCTGGTAGAAGAAAAACCAAGAGCTTCCAGATATACGGAGGATCTGAAAACCAACCTATGGTATCTCATGGATAAGACTGGGTTAAACAAAGAACTCTAAATGTCTTCTTGAGGGCACACACTATGTATCTGAAAAGGTCTCAGTGTGGAGGCTAATAGCCCATAAGCCCCTAAACTAATCTAATCTAACTAATCTAACCCAAACTACTTTCAGTTTTCTTCCTCAGGGTTCTCGACGATCTGGAAAAATCCAGACGAAATTATGCTTTTAACATGTGCAATTGCGCTTGTACTTCATTTTTATTCTATAATTTTTTGTCACTTAATTTTCAATAGAGGCTCTTAAAGTTCCCCTTATAAATATTTGTTTGCTGTCGGTAATGACATTTCTTCTTGTTTTATTTTATCTCTCTACTACACGTGTATACGAGCTTTTTGGGTTTAAAACGATGGAAAGATTTATAATGAGAAGTGTTAATTACGAAATTTTACAAAGAGAATCCATGTGCTTTTCTTAAATGCAACTTATTTAGCAAATAAGAGTTTGCTTTTTGGGTGGCGTCGTTTTTAGATATATCTTTATTATTTTATTAAAACTTCTTTGCATTATTTAACTTGTTTTCATATGTTGGTAAGTAACCAACCAGTCAAAAGAGATTGAAAAATATGTAGTACTGAAAATACAAACAAAAAAAAACAAATCCAGACAGATATTTTTATAAATATCAAAATACATATTTCATGTCATGTGTATAGTCACAAGTAACTTGTCTGTGTCTTATTGGCTCTTGCTCTTTTTGGCGAGTACGAATTTTACTTTATTATCCTTGTTTCTCTTCATGAAAGGTCTAATGTAGATGTCGCCACACGCCTGACTTGGGCGATGTCAGATGGAACATAATAGTTTTACAATATTAACACAAAAAAATATGTTTCTATTTCCCTCTAATATACTAGCATAAATGGGGATGGATTTTTGTAATTATTAGGCGAAAAACAACTTAGGATAGTGTACAGGTTTAATTGAATTTCATAGTTTTTAATAAAAACGTATATTTGGTTTTGGTTTTAGTGGGTAAAATACCATAAAAAGTTTTTATGGTACCAAAACCAAATATACGAAATTCCAACATGTTAGTTTTTAAGTCCTGCTATGTGAAAGAGTTTACTGCTGTAGTTCTGTTAGATAATTCAAACGGACTATGCGAATTTTTATCATATTTTTTCTAGATTTCCAGACAAATATTTAATTTTTTTTTATTCTCATTTTTATACTGAAAAACTAATTCTTCAAAATTTTGATATTCATTTTCTTTCGTGAATTTTTTTTTTCTAAAACCTTTTACGATTCAGATTCAGATATTAATTTGTAATAGTGCTGTTAGTAGACCTTACTATATTTTGGACGAGTAGGTATAACATGTTGGTAAGTGATTATAACAACATGTTACTACCAGCTCTGCTCTGGTACTTATTCAATTAACTGATAAATATTTGACGAATATTAAGCTTATACATACGACTTAATAAACCGTATTTAAATATGTACGTTGATTTATTTGGTAGCTTTTGTTTCCAATGACACAACTTGATTTAATGCTCTTTGTGAAAAATAAATTAAAACTAAAATGCTTCCGAACACTTTTGGGACATACGTTATGTAATAAAGGTGAAAATAGGATGCGAGGGGGGGGGGGTAATTTTCGTCCTTCATATGCCATTTTTAGGATATTTTCTTTCAGGGAATTGAAAAATTATTTATTTACGGATATTTTTACTTATAACTGAGCGTACGGCCCTCGTACACTTGTCCCTTTTAAGTGGCCCTTTGCAAATCTTTAGTTTTAAATTTCAAATAATATAAGCCGATTAAACCAAACTATTAATCCGGCATTGTAAATCTCCCTAAACAGACCTTAATACGTCTGATCAGCTTTTTGGCGGATATTAACCTTATGACAACTGTGTTCAAAGATCGTTGATATTTAAAAGTGACGTTTTTATCACATTTTTGCAACAAAGATTGCCATTATATTAGAAAATCGTATTGACAATAGGGAAATCAACTGCTAATTGTATTATTGAAAAACAAGGAATCCTTTTTTCTCAAAAGTTTCAGGTAAAGGTCCTAAAAAACTTTGACGATTATTTAATATGTTAATTGAAACATTGGAGTATATTTTCCATAATTTACCGGAATTTAAGTAGATATTAGGAAATTTTGGAGGAATGCAATTTTTACTATTCTTTAAAACTTCCACAGGTTGGTTTTCAACTAGAAAAATACTTGAGAAACGATAATGCAAATTTGCTGAGAACCAGGTTCCTAAATTTATTATTACTTTCTAAAGGTCCAGTTCAATTACGAACATCACCTCTTGAGAATCTGCTGATTGAACACCCGTCGATGAGTGTCTATCAGCGCAATGGTAGCCGTCATCCGCAATTAGGCTCCACAACGCCGTCCGATGCCGCTGAAGATGAATTAGAAGTCGAAGAAGAGTCTATAGACGACCGGGTTCTTCGAGGCGATCCAGACACTGTGATCGTTTACCGTCTTTCGCGTAATTCTCCTCATCGTTGCGGCCCTGCGGTGCATTTAAATGAAATGCAGGTGGTGAGAAATCGTCAGGCGCAAAAGGTAAGATCTTCATCACGGCAATCCATTACAGTAAATACTTCCAATCAAAATATCTTTTGTTCAGGTAACTTGTCTACAACATATTTGTGTTGTGGGATTCCTATTGTAATCGTACTGCTCGGTGTTAGTAATAGTAATGGTAGTCAGTAGCGGCGCATTTGGTATTTTCTGAATTAAGATAGAAGGTGGAAGTACACAACTGAGTGTGGATTGCACACCACATCGCGAATATCGCGAATTTCATAATATCTAGTATTTCTTGATGAACCTTTTCGAATGCCTAGCTTAATAACTCCAGAGAGGAAAAATCGCTATAACTTAGCTTATTTCAGCTTTCAGGTGACCTTCTAGAACCTCGTCTGCCAGATCTATTCAGTCAATCGGCAAAAAATTCTTAATTTAGTTCTGATATAACTCCGGATGTCTGAATTATCCGCGTAGCCATTTAATACAAATATCCAATTTATTTATTTCTAATTATGTGAAAGTATGCAATTAAACCTCGTACACATTACAGAAGAGTTCAGAAAAAAAACAGTATTTTTGAGTTTGTGAAATCTGTTGGAGTAATATATCTAACCATATTGGGCATGATAGTCATAATTCGTGCCTTGGTGCTCTAACTGTAATCAACACCTTGATCCAACAGTTTAAATAAGAATCACATATTTGCCTGAAGTTCTTCTCAAGAAAACAAATAATCAACCTAGTTAAAACAGTGAGAGTGGAGATGGGTCTCTGTGTCAATTTGACCAAAATAGAGGTCATGCTTTCTCCAAAGTGAAGACACCTAAGAGAATTCAGATTGCCCATTGTGCTACTGAAACAGAAATTCAGTTACATTACATTACATACATATCCATTAAAATAAGATTAAAACTAGTATGTATAACAAAAGTAGACAAGCATAACTTACTCACATTTAATTTAAAATATCATTAAAAAATTCATTCAAACTATATTATTCTTTTCTCTGATAAAAACATTTTGGTTTTCCCTTTGAACCGTCTGTCACAAACTTGCATCCTACTCACATTTAATTTAAAATATCATTAAAAAATTCATTCAAACTATATTATTCTTTTTTCTGATAAAAACATTTTTGTTTTCCCTTTGAACCGTCTGTCACAAACTTGCATCCTAAGTCTGGAAGGTAAGTGATTAAACACATTCCTTTCACCATTTATTATAGTACTCTTGATTTGTTCAGAACATGGGATGGGCAATCCAAGAGTTCCGTCGGATGTTATAATGCCGACCCAGGGACAGCTCATTATTATTGCATGCCTTAAAGCCGAAACAAAGAGTCTCCAGAATAAATAAGCAACATTGAGTCAGGATACTATGCTTCAGGAATGGAGGACGAGGAAAATCGCGAATCCTCGCTCCACATATGTATTTAATTGCTCTCTTCTGCAATACAAACACGTGAGTTAAACAAATATAGAGAGCAGGAGTTCCAAAAACGAACACCTTAACGGAAATGTAACTATAAGCCTGCAAAATGTAAGTTTCTAGCTATAGAGATATCAAATGTGTTTGATAATATTCGTAACAGCCAGAAGAGATTCTGTTGCAAATATTTAAAACATGCTTTTCAAAGTTTTAAGACCTATCTATGGTTATTCCTGGGATTTTGTTGATAGAGGACATAGAAGCAAGCTGAGCATCCAGATAGACAATGTCAAGCAAACCCACGGCTACAATGAAGCAACTGCACTGAGATGTAGAAAGAAGGTTGGGTTCATTCATTGCCCATATATCGCCGTTGTCTGGCCTAGGGTCATCTATACGGATCCATGATCCTGGTGAATGCTCAGACGTTGGCCAGACTACAAATGATGCAGTCAGTTCAACAAAATGATCTTTGACAGCTTGGCCTGGAGCAGACCAACATCCGCTCTTCCACTTATACTACTACCATTGCTATTACCAGTCAAAGCAGTTTCAAAATCAGAATGAGATTAACATTTCAATTAACTGAGTCGATTTTCTTTAGCGATGCTTAGGTTAGCGATCAGAAAGAAGTTATTCTATTATTAAGTATTTCAGTTAGACAAACTTGGGCTTAGACGAAAATTGTTATCGATTAAGTTGGGATTTGAAACCCTTGGCAAAATGTGCTACAACATCCACAATACCTAAACATAATTTTTGTACTCGAAGCGGGTTTAGCTAACCATCTGTTCGGGTATTGTGGATAAAACTGTGCTTAGTATTGCTATTTATGTTATTTAAAGTCCATTCACAATCTAGAGTAAGAGCTATAAATAAATTTTGCGTCGTTAAATTACACCTACGTTTTTGACCTTTACCTGCATATGTTGGCACCAAGTTTGTAGGTTACACAATGCAATTAATGGCGTATCATAAGAACATAGGACCGCATTAAATACATTTTTGAGTTTCAAGTATAATTTCTAATGACATTTTTTTTTTAAAAACAATGCAACTTTAATTTATTTAGCAACATAATTATTAAATAATTCATGAACAATTTATAGCAGAGAACAAGGCTTAAAGCTACCGAGACCTTCTGTCATAGTATTCAGGGTCTAAAGTATACCAATACCAATACTATATTCGGTTGTGAAAATCAAATTCACGATATCTTTACCTTAGAGAAGACAAGAGAGTGGCACGGAGGCACGGTAAATGTCAGAATTGAACTGTGACCAAATATGTGGCAATATACACCATAACATGGCAGCCTGACACGTTCGTAACTGTGATTAAAAAAGTTAGAAAAGGACATTTAGTATGTAAAATTTGTTTGCGCCAATAAAATTACTGTAGTGACTTTCTTGTAACAGAAAGAACCTCCCTTATACACATACTGAATATGGTTTCAGAGCTCATAGTTCTACTGAACAAGCTTATGGGACTATAGAATTCATAATTAATGAAACTGACCAACATCAAAAAGTAGCAGGGCTATTTTTCGATATCTCAAAAACCTTTGATCCCATTAAGTATGGCAATTTTCTGAAGAGCTTTGAACGATATGGAATTACGGGTACATGCGTAGCTCTGATAAAACTTTGCTTATTAGAAAGAGAGCAACTAGTTTATATCACTAATGAGCGCCAGCGGAGTCATGCAGAGATAAAGCATGGCGTTCAACAAGGCTTCATCCCTAGATTCCTTATTGTTCCTCCTCTACGTGAATGGTTTGGCGACGGAATTCCGGCGGGTACGATCTATCAGTATGCCAATGACACCTCGATTGTGCTTTCTGGGTCTTGTCCCTGGACTGCTCTGCTGCGGCGAAGCAAATGAATGCCAAAAACGTTAACAATTCATTTACTTGTATGGATCTTTGGATACAAGAGTTCTAACTTATAATGAGGGACCTGATAAATCACTATACATCGTGTGTGCAATTTTAGCTAACATATGGAAAACTTTCTCGTTATCGATTTTAGCAAAAAAAATTATTCTTCATAAAAAGTTTTGCTTGCAAAAAAAAAAACATTATTCGCCCAGAAAAGAATCAGTTTTTATATACGGGGTAGCCAGAAATTACAAAAACGTTAGTTTTACCTAAGAGTAAACTACCCCTAATTTTAATTTTTAAGAAAAATGTTATTTGAAAAAGTTGTTTAGAATCACATATTTAGATGATTTACAACATTTCATTCTAAAATTGCATTGCAGAAGTGGAGTGAATTTTTCAATTCTTAGAAAAGTCTTTAGAAGACTCCTTGACTTCCCTAAGTATTTCTTTCTTGTTTATAAAACTATGATATATGTCATCTAAATACGTGATTCTAAACAACTTTTTCAAATATCATTTTTCTTAAAAATTAAAATTGGTAGTTTACTCTTAGGTAAAACTAACGTTTTTGTGATTTCTGGCTACCCGGTATATAAAAACTGATTCTTTTCTGAGCGCATAATGTTTTTTTTGCAAGCAAAACTGTTTATGAAGAATAATTTTTTTGCTAAAATCGATAACAAAAAAGTTTTCCATATGTTAACTAAAATTGCACACACGCTGTATATTATCCTAAGTAAAAAGTCTATTCTAATTATGGATGTACAGCTGAATTCTCGTTCGAGCTGGGAGAAACCTGAGTACTCTGTAATCTCTACTAAACAGTATATCTATTGACTGCTTCGCCGGCTAAGGAATCAATTATTCTTCATTGATATGATTACGTTGTGTATCTAATTAATGTTCAGTTTATATTAAGTTAAAGTATCTATTTTCGGGTTCTGGGGAAAACGCTCCTAAGGAAAAAATCGTTAAAGCACAAAGCAAATTATACATTGTACTTTTGGGCTAACTGTATTAAGACTGAGGCTCGTTGTGATGGCGGATGATTGTGATATATGTAAAAAAATTAATTAGAGAAAATGAACAAACTCTTTGCTGTGATATATGTGAAAATGGAATCACAGAACATGCCTTAACATGGCGAAAAACCACGTATTTGCGTTAAGAAAAAATGCAGATGCTGAATGGAAATGCGAAAAACAAAATAAGAAAGATGAATACACAATAGGGATATTATGGCAAAATTAAATGAGATAGATAACAAATACAATAAGTTATTCCAAAAATATGAAGAACAAATGAAAATAAATAAAGAGCTTAGAGATAAGATTCAAGATATCAGAAAGCAGCTAAATTATAACGAACAACAAGAGTTAAATAATAATGTGTTAGTTCAAGGAATTCCATCCAAGGAAAACGAAAACCTAGACGTAATTATCGACAAATTGGCATCCAAATTAAATGTCCCGAGGATCTCTAAAAGTATAAATAATGCATATAGGTTGGGAATACGCAAGGAATACAAAACATCGCTAATTAGAATAAAACTCAGAACTGGAGAGGACAAGAAAAATGGATGCTTGCAAAGAAAACAATAACACTTACAAATAACGATATAGGAGAATATGCAGACAAACAATATACATAAACCATGATTTAATTAAGTATAATATTGAACTCTTTAAGAATGCTAAATAATATAAACAAGACAACGGCTACAAATATTTATGGATAAATGATGGGAAAATTCTACTACGAAAGGACGACAATACTAAGGCTGAATTGGTGGAAAGCCATAAAGATATAAAAAACTAATTAAACCTCAAAATAATCTTAGCATAGCTTATTATAATTTCAAGCCAACGTGAAAGACACAACAAGTGACATAGTGGTTCTTGTGGAGACTTGGTTGTATTCCAGTGAAACACATTTCTAAAATGTCGATGGATACTATGTGGTACATTCTTGCAGGGAATCCAGGGGCGGAGGTGCAAGCATCTATATCAAAAATAATGTGCACTTTAATAAGATAATGTATAGGAGCTGGATAAATTTAAATTAAGTGTAATTTATAGACATCCATGCTATCCAAGTAGTGATTTCCTAATTAAACTTGAATCTGTGATAACTAAGTATAAGGTAAACTATATTATATGGGGTGATATTAATCTTGATCTGTTAGATCAGGACTCCAAAGACTATAAAAGCATGATCGCAGTAAATAATTATTGTTTTGTCAATGACATTAATTTAATTCATGTAATTTGTAATACAAATAAAAAAACGAATGTGATATTAGGCTTGATGATACTTCACTATCCTATCAAAGAACAATTTGTTTAGAGGTCAGAGAAAATATTAAAAAATTTAAACCTAAAGCATCGAACATTAACAAGAGACCAGAAGGTCCACTCTCAGTCGGCACTTTTAATGTAGCGCTTACAAAGGTGAGACGCCAGACTTTAGATCAGACGGGGTGAAACGTGGCACGAGGCCTGAGCGGTTAACTAGCATTTCATCAGGTTCCGCGACGGGGCAAGGAGGGAAATACTGGGGGTTTAGTATGAACCTTTTAGAAATTAGAGCAATTGATTTATTAACATAAAAGAGCACACTTTGAGTATGTTAGTACAGCTTGCAAATAGTGCACTCAGCACCGGTCAATTTCCTATTGAACTCAATATATCTAAAGTGTGTACAATAAACAAATCAGAATCGAAAACACAACGAAATACCTATAGGCCCATCACTATAATCCGTGTATTTTCTAAAAATCATAGAAACAGTAATAAAAAAAACGAATGATATCATTCATCGAAATATTTATCTCATATGATTTATATCAATATGGTTTTCTTAAAAATAACAGTACTCTGTTTGCAACTGCAGATCTTAACTATAATTCAACCAACTTATGTAACAGTAAAATCATAATATGAGTTTTTGTTGACCTGCAAAAGGCATTTGATGTGGCAAATAATACTATTTTATTAAATAAGTTGGAAATAATGGGGTTTAGAGGATGGGTCTTACTTATTAAACAGAAAGCAACATGTATATGTAAACCAGCAGGAAAGTGTAATCTTAATTTATAACTGGTGTACCCCAGGGATCCGTTTTAGGACCTTTACTATACTCACTTTATGTTCTTAGTCTGGGGATATCTGGGTTGGGTGCCAAATACTATACATTTGCAGACGACACTGTTCTGTTTTAATCGGACCACAATTCTGACAATCTGGTTAATCGAGTAGATAGATAATGACCTAGCTAAATATAGCCAATGGTTACTACAAAATAACCTTAGGATTAATTTGGCTAAAACAAATTACATAGTATCTAATTAAAATAATAAAGCCAGTTAACATATCCTTAAATGGAACAAAAGTAGAAAATATAAGCGGCATAAAATATTTAGGACTTGTACTGGATGAAAATCTTAATGCCCACATTGAGCATATAAAAAACAAAATTATCCCTTTATTAAAGCATTTTACCATTTTGAACTAACTCAGCTAAAGATAAAATATATAATGCTTACATTCTTTCAATCTTACGATACCTTATTCCAGTCTGGGGTACCTACAGTAACACTAGCTTTCAAAAAAATTGAAGTTCTACAAAATAGAGTACTCAAGCAAGATTCTTTTCAATCTTGACTACCGTATGCATATAAATGACCTATATAAATTACTGAAGGTACAATCGATTGACCAGATTCGTGAGATGGAGCAAGCAAAACTAATTTTAAAACTATTAGAAAATAATGCTAGGAAAAATTTTATTTCTAAACAAAGGTTGAGAAGAGATAACAAATTATTTTTTTGTTGATCATTAACTTTGCATGAAGTAAGGTCACCAACAAGCTGTACTGCCTCTATTTTTCGTACTGTAGTTAAAAGGTTAGATACATCAAAAGGAACCATAATGGTAGTTCAGTGGAAGTGGTAAATTCTTTAGTTTATTGATTAAATAAATGGAATTACTTACCGAATATGTAGGAGTAAACTTAGTGATATCCTTAATCAGGTTGTACGTGTGAGCTAGAATGTAAACAGGTGTGTTAGTGAAACTTACCACACTGTGGTAAGTTGGTAAGAAGTCCTACCATTTCCCTTTCATTCTACTCAATACAAATAAAAAATCATCATTCTGACTTTACAATTTTAATAAACTTCTTTCAAAACCAAAAAATTCTACGGCAGTCACTGACTTTTCACTAATGGATGGTTCTTTTACTTACTTTCCAGGTAACATTGATGATGGCTTAGGACAAAAGCGCTCTGTTACGCTATTTTAGAAATCCCTTTTGGATTAAAAGTTTTGCATGGAATACAAAGGGAGTCTAATTTAGTATATTTAACAAGCTATCTATTTCAGAATTTCTTTCGACTTTTAGAGTTATGCATCGCCATTGGCTTGCTGACGTTTAGACATTGTTGACATAAATCCCTATCGACGACGTAGCCTACTAGTAGAGTCGACGTCAAGGTTTATCTTGATGTTCGCTGTACATTGAAAGGTAAAAATGTATCGAGTACGGTTTTGGATGCTATTTGGGGTGCATAACGACCCCCTAAATTCGTCTGGCGATATCGATGTCCAACACACCCCCAAGGGGTAAAAACTGAAAAACCAGGGAATTTAGAATATTTCGTTTGCTATCCGGCCGTAAAAAAGTTTTTCTGTTCCGTTAAGTAATAAGCGAGTTATAACTAATTTCCGTCCAAAGTTTAACGTTAGATAAACGGAAGAATACTTACAAAAATCGCTTGTAGCATTATTATTCGTATTTCGATTTCTAACAAAATTGCAAAATGTCTACACCGCGATAACTTTTGAACGACACAAAATATCGAAAAAATTCAAAAAACAAATGTTGTAGTCTGTTACCTTTGCAAAACAAGGGTTTTTGAAATTTTGAAATCGATCAATAAATAAGGAAAATATTGCCGATTTACTCCAGGGATGTAAAGGTTGCCACCGCGAAGGGATGCCCTCTGCCTCTACTTTCGCCCGTTTCCCATCTCTTTCTGACAGGCTCCTCCGTGCCGCACCATGTCCCGCAAGCCTTACCTACTGACTACGACTTCATGTACACAGTGCTCCATTATAATTTATAATAATGACAAAATAATAATATTAATAATGATATTACATATGACTTACCTACTAAATTAATATCGATTTTTTTTTCGCGCGTGCTCCATGAAACACACTTTTGTAATTTAATTGGTATTGATAATTTATAATTAATTATTATACTGAGTTTAGATGACCCATTTTATTTGGGTTTATAACTTGCGGAAAAATAGAATTATTATAGAATGTTCTGATATCATGTATTACGTATTAGATATATATTGCCTACTCAATTAATAATATTTTATTCAGTAATTTATATCCACATCGTCTTCTCCGTCGGAAGAATCTGAACGATATTCTGTAAATTCATTCAGGCAAGATCTTAATCCAAAACATTCGCTTGTTGTGAGACATGGTAATTTATTTTTTTTTGCACTGACACCTAAGGTTTCTGCAGCCTAAAAAAAAATAAAAATAAGAAAAGGATCCAATTACAATATAAGTAAACAGTATTTACCAGTTTTACATGCACAAAATGACATTTCTGTAGTGAAGATTGGCAGTGGCGGTTTTGTTGTAAATATAGGAGAAATTTCTCCGTTTTCTTTTGTTGCCCACCCATAATTATTATGATCAGATATAGTCATGCCTGTTAAAGCATGGAACAGCAGTAAGTTTTCTTTTACACCTTCATGTAATTGGATGGATTTAATGTCTATTATCTTATTTACCGCTGTCTGCATGTATAAATTAATATTTAGTTCGTTGAAAAAGTGTACTAATAAAACTAGTACATCAGTGTCTTTACAGGAAACAACACACTCTGGATAGCCTTCCTCTTTAGCTGACAAAATATGAAGTAGCATCCTGGTATCTGCTTCCTCGTGGTTCAAAGATAGTAGTTCTGACGACTGAGGTAACAGTTAATTTACTGCATCAAAGCGAAGGAAATGACGGAAACCTCCAGATGTTACTAGATGTAAGCCGTCACGTCTGGCTCTTGTCATTGTATATGTAGATAAATAGTGAGTAAAATCCAGTTTGTTCTCCCATGAATGAATAACAGGTAGGGGCACGTCGTCACCGTCAACTATTTTCGAATTGGCCGATGTTATCCTGCTCTTTTCTGTCTTGTGGCATTCTTTATAGAATTTTGTTTGTACTGATCGAAAACAAATCTACACGGTTGTACTTCAGAAAATATCTATCAACTATGTTGTAGAATAACGCTGCATACTGTGTTCTTGGTTGCCCGATGCCTTGAACAATAGACATGGCATCTAGTATTACACAAGCCTTTTCTTTTTCAAGTTGGTATTTGGTGTATACCTTTCCATATCCTTGTAGAATTGCCCCTAGCGTACTTTTAGCCGCAGGTATAGATAATACTCCGTTTGCAGATATAGACATTGGATAATCTGTCAATTCATGCGAATATACGTCTTCTAATGAAATATTTCTGCGCTTTGATACCGCCAGTAATCTTTGAATTAATTGCTGACCTTTCTTCATAGAGTTCCATTTATCATGAGGCGTGATTGTTTGAAGAACCTTTTTAGGAAATGACTAGGCCTGATTTTTTAAGGGTTTATAAAAATCTTCACTGTCCATTTTTAATACAAAATTATCAATAATAGCAAAACCCTTTTCTTTAGCATTCAGTAGTTGTAGCTTTACATTTTCTTCGGCCAGATCCTTTGTTGTTATACAAACAAGACATGATGTGTTTTTTGAAAAAAACTGAAAATCTACAAAATTGTTCCTTCAGGTAAGAGACATCTGTTTCGTCCTTCGCTAAACGCTTCATTCCTAATTCAATATTTTGTATATTTGAAGCACGTGTTGAACTCCCATTAATAGAATAATTAAAATCCTCAACAAATTTTCCGATAATATTAAAACTTAAATACCATTCATCTCGACGTTCATCATTCTTTGTTATTCCCACAATTCCCCCAGCCACTTTACTCACTCTGTTAACATGCTCTAAAGCTTGATCAATGGCTATACGATTGAAGCAATTAGCTGTAGTTTTAACAGAAAAACACTTGTTGTTTGCATACTCATTAAATACGTTAGGAGCTGAGCTCCAAATTAATCATATCCAAGAAGTATACGGTGCCCCATCGTGTATAATTCTGATGATCATATATTGCGAACCAAGGAAGCATGTTGTAAAAGGCCGTCAAATATTCATTCCAATTTCCAGTCCTCTCGGCGTGTATGAATGTGAGAAGCGTATTAACCATATCTAAATACGGCATCCATTCTGATGCCAAATTCACGAAAATAGTACGAAAATAATTGATAATTAATTAATCACCATACACCAAAGCAAACAATGCTGGTGTCGCGTAGATCGCGTCGGTCGTACGATAAAAAGGCTTGCGGGCCACGGTGGGGCCTGTCAGAAAGAGATGGGAAACGGGCGAAAGTAGAGACAGAGGGCATCCCTTCGCGGTGGCAACCTTTACATCCCTGGAGTAAATCGGCAATATCTTCCTTATTTATTGATCGATTTCAAAATTTCAAGAACCGTTGTTGTGCAAAGGTAACAAACTACAACATTTGCTTTTTGATTTTTTTCGATATCTTGTGTCGTTCAAAAGTTATCGGTGTAGAGATTTTTCAATTTTGTCAGAATTCGAAATACGAATAATAATGGAGCGAAAAACGATTTTTGTAAATATTCTTCCGTTTATCTAACGTTAAACTTAGGAAGGAAATTAGTTATAACTCCCTTATTACTTGACGGAACAGAAAAACTTTTTGACGACCGGATAGCAAATAAAATATTCTAAATTCCTCGTTTTTTTAGTTTTTATCCCCTGGGAGTGCGTTGGACGGGGTCGTTATGCACCCCAAATAGCATCCGAAAACGTACTCGATACATTTTTACCTTTAAATGTACAGCGAACATGATTTCTAGAAGAATTTTTCACGCCCGCGAACCCTACTATACTTAAAGAAATGGCAACGCTGATTTAACATTGCGTATCTGTCTATACTTCATCAATACACTTGATAAGTCACTGAATAACGTTTGGTGCAACCTTTTTAATAGGTCCTAACTTGAGGTAGAGGATCCGCAAGGTTGATTCATCTTTACATTTTATTCCCATCTGAAAAGTTACACACCGGCTGGCTATTAAGTAACATCCTAGGCGCCTTAGAAGTTTTTACTGCAAAAATTTGGATATTTTGAATAAAAAAAAATAGCTGTGTGCCTTTGCGTAACACTTATTTATGACCGGTTTGCTTCTCTTGTCCACACCTTCAATTTTAAGAACCAATTATTTAAAATAAAACTAAACAAATACAGCTTTACAATACCGTTTGATAAATGCTACTTTAACTTCCAAAAGTAGCTTTTAGGTCTGAGGCAGATTTAGGATAACATGTGTGGTATGAGCGGTGTGCTTTCTTTGTCCAAACTATGATTACAACCAATTTTAGTATAATTGGCTCGAAATTGAAAATCATTCATCTGGCGTGACAGTAACTCCAGCTCTATATTGTGCAGGTTTCGCTTCTTTACATATTTGAGTACATCTAAAATAACTATGATTTTAGGTGCAATTGAAGAAGCTAGCACAACAGGCAGCTCGCGGTTTCTTACACCGTGCGAATAAGGCTCGTGAAGTGAACGGTCGTAACTGGAATCCACGTCGCAAGGAGCGCAGCCAAGGTTCGACCCGTTCACACGCTAACAATAACCGCAAATGCTAAGATAGTACTTGCAACATGATCTCGGAAGAATATGATGAACAGAGAAACAACTAGGTTAGTTTTTCGGTAGAGCAAGTAGTATGCGTAATTTTTAAGGATGGCAATGAAATAACTATAACCGACACTATTTTAGTCTAGTAGTAGAGTTCAAGTTTTTAACTACTGAAAAAGTTTAATTTTTAAAATTAATCAAACAGTTCGAGTAGTAAATCTTTAAATATATAAGATATATTAGAGCTATTATACTAAAAATATTATCTCTAAATATGAAGGAACTCTATTACTACAAGAAATGTTCTGCAACATTCGGTTTCATAGACAAAATGGCCAAGTTGAGAAATTCTGCGCAAAGGAGAGTGTTGAATCCAATAAAAACTGGACCTGATAAAAAAAAGTTTGTAGTCTGAGGATTTCCAACACTATATTCCTTGGATTAACTGTAATATTAATAATCACCACACTTCATTACATTTTATATTCGACGTTTGTTGAGATCTTTACCTAATCATAGATTAGACTGTATAAACAGTTTGAGGCACCAAAAAGCCGCATTCTCAATAAAATAAGGTGCTAGCAATTGTTTTGTTTATTAGATCAATATTCGAAATTATGTTAGGTGCGATGCACAAATTTTAGAAATAAAATTTCCAGTCCATTATATATTGGATTCATAAATATCACATCTATTTTATCTCTCTGAGACCCATCCATAAATTAAATACATAGCAGCTTAATGAAACATTCTTAACTTTGCCATTGGTATGATTACTTCTTGCCCTAAATTGTTATAAATAGACATTCTATAGTGTTGAGTACGTTTAATTCGTCAAATCTAAGTGTACCGTAATATAATATTTTATTCCAGATTTTCACTCATGTTTCTTGGCGTATGGAAATATAGATTAAAGAAACCTTCGCCAAAATTATTTCGGTGAAAAATCCGCAGTGAATTATAGGATATAATTGCTACATTAAATTAAGGCGTAATTTCATTAAAAGTTTTTAAAGCACCGTAGTGTGTTCATTAAACAAATAAAGAAATGTGCATGCTTTCATTAAAATGTATTAATATTAGAATGTTGCGGACACGTTAGCTTTAGTTTTTGTTTATTTATATCTCATTATAAATGCGCCAGTAGGTACAGGGTTTTTGATTATAAATGGACCGCCCTATCTCATTTATTTGACTAGTTACAAAAAAAAACTTCAAATACATAAGTTGTAGTGCTTTTTATAAATTCTTTTATGGTGTTACACAAAAAACAATTGAACTTTTTGGAAAGTGAAAATCGAGATATATTTAAAATATTTATTAAAAACGATTATATGAAAAGGCAAGCACAACAGAAATATAGAACGACAAAGACGAATTTCTTCCCTAAATACAATCTTCAGAATATACATTAAGGTATTGAATGAAGAAACGTTTTAACTAAGGTTATATAAAGAAAAACATATTTTTATTATTATTATTATTTTCTGTATATTCTTTCCCGTCTTTCTATGGCAGCTAAAATAATACCTTGCCCATTATTATAGAAAAAATTAATTTCCTCAACAAGTTTTTCTCTTATTGTATTAGCAGTTAAATTAATTTAATTTTATAATTTGTCATTTATAAATAGCCCCGTAAAAAAGTATCGAATAAACTTAGATCTGGGCTATTTGGCGGCCACCTCAATATGCAATATCTGCCAACCCACAGAGGAAAATTTTCATTTAGAAAATCAGTTACTGCCGCAACGTTATATGATGGAGCACCATCCTGCTGCCAAATTATGTCTTAATGATTTTGTTCCAAATTTTCTATTCTATTCAAAGTATAGTTCTCCATTTAGCTTTTGTTCTAAAGATATTGGTCCTATGGCTCTATTGCTTATAATTCCGCACCAAACCTTTACGGACTGGCGCCGGCCACAATGTTTAATTTCTGGAATCGTTCGAGGATTTTCGTGTCCCAAAAATGAACGTTTCTTCGATTTTTGTTGGACACGCAACTTTGACCCAAATTACCCTACCTCATAATATCTAATATCATAATATATCACTTAGTTTTAGTTTAAACGAATAATTAACAACCTGTTTATTTTTAATTTTTATACCTAACTATCATATATTTACCTTGAAAATGTAAAAGAAGTTCTAGATCTTCATTTTCATCATTATCACCTCTTTGTAGAGTCTTTTTTTTTGCTTAAACGTTTCAGTGTATATTCTGGAAAATGCATTTAGGGAGGGAATTAGCATTTGTTCTTCAATCCTTCTATATTCCCGTTGTGCTTGCCTTTTGTGATAATCATTTCCAATAAATATTTGAAATATGTCTCGTTTTCACTTTCCAAAATAGTATATTAAGATACTTTTAAGATAGTTTTAAAATATCATATTTTTTCGCACGAGCAGGAAATTAGGAAGCTACCCGCTTACGTGTGAGTGCGCTAGATGTCTTTTAAAACGTGTATTTTATGCTATTTTTTCTATTTTGAGTTTTTAATGAAAAAAATTATGTTTTCTATTTTAACAGTTGCGCGGCCATCTTGTGATTTTTGACGTCGTTACTACTAGATTTCTTTCAAGGCGGCTGCGTCACAATTTTTGCTAAGGTGGGCCTTGACATAAACAATTTTGTTAATATCCATGCACCAAACAACAAAAGTAGTGTCTAAAGGAAATTCTTTTCGATACTCTTTTGGGTGTCGAAATGAAATAATTTTGAACATAAAATAGAAAAAGCCCAGTATTAAATTAGCAATTTATTAAACGCTTGATAACCTTAAAATTCTTAACATAAACAAACGCCATTTTCAGTTTGCATTGCGTGCATGGCCAACTTCTTCAAAATTTAAAAATCCTTTTAACTCGATTATTTTACACAAAAAGTTCATAAAATTATATACTGTTGAATAGCGAATTAAAAGCCTTATAAAACTAAAAAATAATATATACAAAATGACAATTTTACGTCATATGTCAAAAATGCAATGCTCATTTTTTTTTTGGTGTAACACTATAAAAAATTATAAAAACACCACAACTTTTATACTTAAAACTTGTTTGTAACTCATCAAGTAAATTAGATAGATAGACGGGTGGTCCATTTATAAATTAATACGTTCCGAAAGTTTTCAACAAGAATACGTTCCAAGAGTTTTCAACAGAAATATGTGTATATTCATTTGCATAGTTCTGTATATTGAATAAGCAATGGAGAGCCCAAAAGAAAGTTATGTAAAAGTATTTTTATTTCAGTAGTTTGGAAAGTAATTTAATTAATCAATACTTCCTCTTAAGATCGCACTACCTCTATCGGACTACCGACCTTTTAAATTAATAAAAATAACATAGGCTTGTCCAACACCGTGCCTTTGATCCGCGGACTAAGCCTCAATCATCAAGCTGTTATAAAGGCCAGCGAATAAAACAGCTCAACACATTAGAACAGATATTGAACTTTACTGGCGTGAGGTAAATATTTCATGTCAGTGTACACTATTTTTATAACAACGCATTTTGATTCATATTGTTGCTTGAATACAAATGTCGAATTAGAACTGCTGTTTTCAACAAACGAGATATTAGGGAGGCCATTATAGGGGTAAATGCACATTTAATCATGACTATTAATTAAGACACGAGCATAAGAGTTACGATACCAGCACCGACATTTTTTATATGTCTTTGGATACGAACCGTAGGCGAGTGTTGTAACGAATGCGAGGGTCTAATAGACATTAAAAATGTGAGTTGCATACACTATTTCTTTTACGACCAGTCATAATAATGAAAAGTTATATTTGATTTTTTAAATTTACTAGGTAAATTGTCTACGAACTGTCAAAGTTGATAAATTTTAAATTTGTCAAGATCATGGCTGCCTTTGATATTGACCGAATATCAATATTGAATTTTGATTGGTTATAACCCAGTTTGATACTGAAACATCAGTATCATAATAAACTTTATTATTGGTAATGGTAGTAAATGTCTAATAAATCAATTAAAGGAGTAGAAAAATTATATTACATTTAATTACTGATAGTTGAAATAATATTTAGAGCTTTTAAAATAACTGCAGACCATCAGTCTTGCCGTACGTGTGGAGGTTTATGAGAGCTTTATAACACAGTTACAAAATAATCCCTATTATCTGCAAAACATTTATTAAGACTAAAAATATCCATATCAATTAATATTATCATATTTTTTATTTAAAGTCAGATAACTAGTTGCTCTAGCAGTTCCTCTTATTTCAACCAACACAACATGGACCGTGATCATTTAGTAGCGTTCTACAGGAACGTCAGCGGGGCTTTTCATATCCTATAAAATTTACCAAATGTTCGGTAACAACTATAATTTTCAATACTTTTCTTTGCCAGACGCATTAATGCATAATCGTTTACTTTTATTAATTCCGCTAAAAAAATTGTCTTGTATGTCATTTAAAATTTGTACTTCAGTCTTTGTTAAGTTCATTAGATGAAGTTGAACTAGATTCAGATCGATCGTCGGTAATTTTCTGTTGCCTTCGCTTCACAACCTTGTTCACGTTACTTGTCACTGTCGTTTTAGTATCTGTAATGTTCCGGTTAACGGTCTTTTTATTTTTTTTTCTGGTTTTTAACATATCAATTCTCCAATTATTATTTCTTTCATATTGGTGTGTTTTTTTTAGATATCCTTTTCCCCGAATTTTGATCTTTTTTTAGAAAGAGGTTGCGGAAATGATTTATCTCGTCTGGAGTATTGTAAAGTCGTGAACATCCCGTAGTAGGTTCTGTGAACGTGGTGTATTAACGGGGGTTATTGGTGAAAACTGTTAGCTCTTCGAATCATTGCCGGCAAGAAGAACCAAGTCGGTATGAAACTTTTAAAGTTAGAAAATCGTGAGCGCAAAACACATGCGAGTTAAACGGATAAACTATCTGGCCAGGTTTGTATCGTATTAAATCAGCTGTAAAGAAATGTT
This sequence comes from Pissodes strobi, assembly GCA_016904865.1. NCBI lineage: Eukaryota > Metazoa > Arthropoda > Insecta > Coleoptera > Curculionidae > Pissodes > Pissodes strobi. The sequence goes on along the minus strand of MU182469.1, from coordinate 5,708 downwards.
TTAAATGGCCCATATATCGCGATGTATAAAGGTTGTAGCTGATGGTAGGTGCGTGTAAGCACTGAATAGAACTCCATTACTATCATATATTCTTGTTGGCGAAACACAAATGGGGGAATTGATTTTCCTTCCACCGTAACCTATCTATTGTGGCACACACCTGACAAGGTTAATTGTATTGTTGGTAGATGTTGTTTTTAGATCACCTGGGGCAGTAGCACATCTCTGTCACATATGGAGTACCTAATTCTTGCAGCGACAGTGCAGGCACACAGTATGAGATCTGCCATTTCTTCATCATCCATGCACAGCCGGTACTCTTTGGATTCTGTGGCATTCCAAGTTTATGCATGTGGTGCTCAAGTTGGTAATGTCCCATATTCAGACCTATCAGAGGTTGGTGTAAGTCTCCTGCTTAACTGCGGTATTGTATCTATCTCAGCGAATGCTGAGGAGATGCCCCCTCTCCAGGCTGTAATTACGTGCGCTTGATTGCGTTACACTATATTAGAGTACAAATAGGTTTATCTTGCGGATCTGAGAAATTTTCTTTTAGCAGCTCGGTTGTATACAGCTAGACAAAATACCCAACAAATGAGTCATTGTGGTCAGGAGGATAAAAAGCAAGAATTTGTTGATTATCCTAACTATATCATTGATACGTAACTTTCTTTAAGATAGCAATTCTTGTATCAGTTCGTTTGGGTTAGTTTCGGTTAGTTATCAATATCTAGATTTCTGTGACAACAAAACCTTTGAAGACAACTACAGTAATGTTATAGAAAGTATACATGAGAATCAGACAATAACGAAAAAGCAATAAAGTATGGCAGAGATGTAAGAGCAAGTAGAGCAAAAGAATGCAATGTTTCTAGAATAGTTAACCATTAATCTGTACAGGATTAAGAGCGTATGCTAATATCAAATGGAAAACAAAAATTAAAACAAACTATAAAAAATCAAAATATTGGACAGGAAAAAATAGAGAAGATGTAAAGATCCGTGGACATTTGTCAAAAGAGTTTTAGGGACTAAAGAAAAACCATATCCACAGATGGATAAGTGGAGCATTATGAAGGATTATTTAAACTCCAATAATTTTATATAGAGAGAGGGAAAAGTAGAAATAGACGAAAATATATGTATGTATGTATTTCACCTTTGAGATGTAGTTTCTCATAAAGCAGATAACCAGGGTGTATGAGATTACAATTTCAAATTTAATTGCTGGAGTTCATACTTTCTAAGTAATTTACATCTGGTTTAAAATAAGAGTCGTTCTGAAATATGTACAGGTATAGTTTTGGACCGTACGATTGGTAGATCTTTTTCTACAAATTGAGAAACTAATAATGTTCAAGCTGGTTTTTTAAGTTGCCGTAGGACGGCCACATATTAAATGCCCTCGAGTTTCCTCGTTTTCCACGTATAAACCAAATTCTGGGTTTTTATTCTATGAGATATGTCTCCAAGTGCTGATTATGATCCATTGAAGTCAGAGACTAACCAGCAGGTATAACTCGTCTGACAAAAATAATCTCTACACAGCGACCCTCAAGTTTTTATGTCACCAAGCACCAATTGTAATGAATTTTTGATAGATTTTGGAACATCGTACAATTTTCGGGCACTTGGTATTTGCCAATTAATTGTGGCCATCCAATCCAGATGCTAAAATATTAGTCCACGTTTTTGGTAAATTCTGTTGCAAGGTGGGTCAGAATTGACGGTGGCAGTATGTCTAAACAAATAAATCAGAGATACCCACATCTGAAATTAATTTCCTGTTAGCGCTTTGTCTTACATGATGCTATAGGAACTTGCTTTCTGGCCATTACGTTTATTGAAATTTAGAATGACATCCGTGAAATCCATGATGTTTTAAAAGATTTACAGGTGTAGTTTTGGGCCATCCGGTTGGCAAATATTTTTCAGAATATGATAGAAAAACTAACAATGTTCAAGCTGAGTAGTTGATAGGAAGCACTGATTGTATCTATATCTTTTTACCGTATTTTCTTTTGGGTTATATACCAGCCCTTTATTTAATATTTGAAAACAAGTTCTTACCGACTTTTTTCAATGGCAAAAAGAACGTAGCTAAAATCCCTGACTAAACGTTTTTTAGACTTCGTATTCAAAATTTACAGCTTCTGGTAGAATCACATTATTATTTAATATTGTATTTTAAAACTGGGCATTGAATATAAAATATGTGGTCAGTTCAATTTAGTTTAAAATTATATATATTTTTAAGGTAATAAGATAGCAGTTCTTGTAAATATATAAGAGATAAAGTATCGCATCTTATGTTTTTATTATGTATAATTTAATACAAAATATATATTTTTATTCCATAAATACTATAAATCAATTTTATCATAATTATTTGAAAATATCTTTTACTGGATAGTCAATGACATAAAATATATATAAGAAATCATCACTTATAAAATATTAACCTATATATGTATTTTATACAGAAAGCAATATAACCAAAACGTAAAGCCATTCTTCAATGAAGAAAAAGATCATCATAGCAATCTGTGATAAAACTATTTTTCTAGCCCAAATTTTAAAAGATATTTTCAGATAGGTTGATTTTTGGTTAGTCTGAATATTTTAAACGACTATCAACAGATAATTTATTATATAGAAATCTGTTGCCTTTATTGTATCATTTACCAAATTATTATTTATATTTTATTTATTTTATTTATATCAAATAGGAATTTAATACATACCTATATAATTAGGGCAACCAGTAGTTTAGTATAGGTAGCAGTTTTTCTCAACTTGGGCTGACAATATCTAAATAAGTAATTAGCTTCAGATTGGTTGTAGTGAAAGGGATCTAAAACTGTGATTTTTTTATGTCAAGTGTGGCTTCTTTCAATTACCCAAAAATGTACATATTTCCCCCCAGGGTATTAAAGTCATTACAACGGCCATCCACATAGATAAAAAAGTACAAAAATGTTTATTGATTATAATTTTATTGTTCAGGGTTCGTAGTTTCTATTCATATTAGCACATTTAAGGACACTACTTTACACACTTTAATCACTCGTTAAATTAATCAGTGTCTTGAATGTGTCAGTCTGTATGACATTAATGGATGCCTGCCAAATCACTGATTAATTTAGTAGTGACTAATCTGAGGTCTTAACAGCTAACTGAAAAAATCATGGTTTTAAATAGTATGCCAATAAATTCACTCATATTAACAAATTCAAAACACTGAATATTTTAGCAGGCTATTAAAGCTTTTTTCGTTGTCAATGCAGCGCAAAATTATTGCAAACACTGTACCACCTTGGTGTCTTTCTTATGCAATAATTTGTCATTAATACTTATTATATGCTAATGTGTTTTAAAATAGTGTAGGCGGTTAGCATAAAAAGAAAATTGTCCTAACGAAAATATAAAAAAATCTGACAGTCCTTGAAATATACGCATTGCTTATCATTAATTAATTAAATGGGAAATTGAACCTCCTCTTTGCAATTTTATAATGCGTATTGTGCTACCTTTTTTTAGAAATTATGTCATAGATGTATTGTATAAATATATTCGAATTTTAGATATTAATCCAACAAAAATCATGTTCTCTATAACCAATGCACCGATTGCTGGTTATTTCAATATATTAATAAATCACCATAGATAATTATAAAATATATTAAGGCCAAAAATTGCATGTTTAAGTAATGCATACCAGTACATTAACACCAGGTTTGTATTCTTAGATATAAAAAAAATGTTTATACCAATTATGTAGAGGTGTGAACATTAGATTGCCTAAAGATATATTAGATGTCGAATATAACTTGTTATTTGACAAAAGGCAACGAGCTTAGCTATAAGAATCTTTTAACTAATAGCTTATATTTATTTATATTCCCAAACCAACGATATCTAAAATATCTTTCGGTGGTTAAAAAATAGGTAAAATCTAAATAAAACTTGATTTTATACGATTCCTTAGAGGTAATTTGTACTGTTATTCAGCAAAAGTAACAATCTTGAGAATCATATAAAATCTATATGATGTGTTGCTTCAATATTTTACATGTGTACGCAAAGTGTGGAAAAATGTATGATGCACGAATAGATGTTAGTATATAAAAAAAAAATAAAAGAAAATACTGTATGAGCTAGGAGAGTATATAAGTTTATTCGAGATTATTTAGACAAATTTATTTGAATTTTATTGTAAAAATTGAAAAAGAGGATGAGTGTCTTCAGATGGCAGATGGCAATCTTGTGTTTCGTGGCGTTGTAAAGTTTATGGTTAAGAATGAAACTGAAAAAATGTTATAAAAAATTAAAAAATAAAATGTACTTATGTTAAATGTTCTTGTTTTTTTTCTCCTGATCTGGAAATCCTGGAAAAAGTTTAATACATCAGAATTCGTTCTATACGTGAAGGTTATTCAACTTCGTTTACATAATAACAGTTCATTCATCAAATATATATGTTATAGCCATCTGAAATACTGCGGCTGACAATTAGATTTGGCAACGCTTAAGCTTGAGGTGGTCAAGAGTGGGGATCGCGGTAGATCCCAGGAGCGGAGAGCCTTTGCCGCCTTCAGCACTAGTTGGGGCACAATGATAATTTTTAATTATTATCGATGTAATTGGCGTAGAATAAAATAATTATATTTTGTGTTAAAATTGTTTGTTATCAGAAGTGGGATTCCCCTACGAAGCTACAGAATTTATGGTGGAATCAAAAACACTTTGCTGGACATTAAAATAAAAATACAAGATACATTAGTGCCGACTCGACGTGGTAATGTAGCATTGCCAATGTTCGATCCACAAAAATCGGATTTGGGTGCATCCCCCTGGTGTGTCAAAATACTAAAACTTAGTGAAGACTTCGGGTGGAGTGCTCGCGAAACAGTTGGTAGAGCGGGCGCTGTTTTAAAAGAAGAAACCAAGCTTCGGTTTGACAACAGTGAACCGGACAACCGAGATTGGGGTACTTTTAGTGCCAATTTAACAATGTTATTTTCACCAAAACGCAACCTATCCGAAAAACTGTTGTCTTTACCAGTGAGGCTTGCGAACCTATTGTGAGCATGCAAGAGAGAAATTACTTCTATTAAATTACACAAAATTAAAAGTTTTTGGGAACTGAATTAGTTGATTTAATTATTGGAGAAATTAGGGAAAATTCAGTACGATGGGTGCTCTTAATAGTGGCGGTAAGACTACAAATGAATTGCTAATATTGTTATCTAGTTACACTAACAATGTAAAAAGAGACCACTTGACTTTGGCGGGGCTAAGCGGTGTTGGAAATAATTGTATAAAGACAATAGGTAAATCTACTGTTATGGTAGAATTTGAGAATTGGCCATTGAAGTATTATTATTTTTTATAGTATGAGATTGCGATTTAACTTATGAAGCAATTTTCGGGCCAAATTTTGTTCAATATTCAGTTATTCAAATCGTAACCGATAGCAGTGGTTCCCGAGAAGACTTGCTTGTACTGAGTATTGAGATGCGACAGAATAATTTCATTCTTGTATGCGCCTGCGCCAAATATGCTGCTTTTCCATCACGTCCGTCAATGTCGACATATGTCATTGATGTCGACCGATAAGTTGTTTTGTAGTCCAAGTGGCGGTGTTCGTGTCGCTTATAGCGCATTTTTTAAAGCTTTGTATTTTCGATTTATTGTTGTTTTTTTTT